>WFKH01011926.1:21974169-21986324 GCA_016163765.1 Magallana hongkongensis
ACCACCTCCGCCGCCAAATCCCCCTCCTCCATTGCCACCAAATCCAACTCCTCCCCTTTGCCCTCCTCGGAACCCTCCTTGGCTACCGCCATTTCCGCCGGAGAACCCTCCTCTTACATTAGAATCGAATCCTACGACACCGCCCCCAACAAATTGTCTATCCACTACACATTGGCAATCACAGGAAATTGGACACACTCCATCTGCGCATGCCTTAACACAGAGACCGTGAGAGGCGGATGAGTATTTATTGGCGCGGCATCTTAAGAGTTGTGATTTCTTGCAGAAAGGTATGGTTGATTTTTTTCCGAGCAGAAGCAGTTTAGATCCTTTAAATTTGCCGCCCATTGAAGGGACGCATGTGCAGGAGCACGGTTTATAGCAAGGTTTTCCGTTTCTGCAGATGCTGAAACATTTTCCCGACCTCATATCGTACGGAGCTGGCGAACACACCAGAGTTTCGTATTTTGGGCATCGAGTCGGGCTCGGCCTGTAACGACCTCGGAATGGCGGAGGCAGCCTGTACTTAGGGATTGGACGGATCAACACGCCTTTTCGCTATAAAAAAAAATCAATAAATAAAATATATACATGTCATAATAATATTTCGAATTTGAATGAAAGACAACCCTGATCTAATTACACATGCCTTAACAAATTTGAAAATGTACATTAAAAACATTAAAATTGTGATTAAGGACAGATGCGACGTTCCTCAGTGTAAGATAATTTTCCTTGATAGATTATTTCTTCTTTATTTGCATTTAAACCTGTTCATGCCCAAAAATTCAGGATGCATTACCAGGCTATTTCTGAAGTTAGAATATTTAGAATTTTTCTTTTAATAGCATGCAAAATGCAATTGAACGCTTATTCATAAAGTCATAGTATATATTTTTAATTGAAACTATATAGCCAAATAGAAAAATATCATATAACATGAAAATATAATTTTGGAATTACGAAGTGGAAATATTCACATTGCGGAGATAGGAAAAAATAGAAAACAATGGAAGATAGGTCGCGCCTGACCTTAAGAAAACATGATAAAGTTTTCATTGAAAAAAATGCCGCGCGAATATTGATTGGATAAAAAAGTGCTATTGGAATCAGCAATTCATAAATTAAGTCAAATAGTATTTAGTTTCTAATGGTAGGATCGAAAATTGGCGATACTTAATCCTGTATTAAGGAGGCTGTACAGTCAACAAATTAACCATCAGATCTATCTTAAAACTATAATATGATTTTTCAACCTTAAAACTATTATAAAGAAAAGAAAAAAATCCTAATATTTTAAATAAATTTTAAAATTGCAATATTTTTCTACACTTTTATACAAAGAGATTAAAATAGCCTAAAAATGGCCACGACCATACAGCACTCTTAATCCTAGGAAACTTACTCCTCTGTTTAAGTACTGGTCCCCATTCTGGTATCCGGATTTATAACGAGGCAATGACCTCTGGAGATGAAAATCCCTTCCAATGAATTGTCCCAGAGATCTATAGCCGGGCCTTCTGTTGGGATAATACCCAGCATAAGAGTTCCTGTATCCTCGGTACTTATCCACATAGTGTCTGTACACTGATTTACTAACGGGTCTCACCCGGTATTTAGAATAACCCGAAACCAGCGTCACGGAAAGGACTAATAACACGAAAATTCCCTTCCTCACGTCCATGGCCATTTGTAAGACTGTCCCGTCTCCTCTAGGCCGACTCCCGCTGAATGCGTCGCGACTCGCGGGGTTCTGATGGTTTTATAGCCCGACCCGAGAGAGAGAGAGAGAGTTCTACCGGCCTCTTGTTGTTGACCATTGGTCACGTTCGATGCGGTCACACCAGCTAACACCTTTATATTTACAGACAATGCATAAAAGACGATGCACGTATATATAGTGCAAATACTGCAGAGATTGGTACATCTACGGGTTTTTTTCGTTTATTTTGTAATATAAAAAATATTCCAGTGAAAACTTAACATTTCTGAAAATTTGCCATATAAATATAGTTTATGTATTATTGATCTAGAACCTCAACGTTACACAGTTGTATTCTTCAATGCATAAGATTATGAAAGACAACAGTGTAGCAACTTTAAGACAATTACAGTTACATTTCATACACATTCAATTAAAATTAACTGAAAATTTAAATAATAAAAAAAATTAAATCTGATTTTACAGCAATACCTCAGAGGTGGTTGGCATTTGAAGATGGTGTCCCTGTAAAACTGTGCCACACCATTTCCAACATGGAGCCTGGGTTCAGAGAGAGGCTGGGTGTCCCTTTTAAGAACCCGTCCCTCCAAATCCAACACCACAGATACTAGGTCCCCCGACATCATGTCGGTCAATCAAAGAAATGCAAATTGAGAGAGAGAGAGAGAGAGAGAGAGAGAGAGAGAGAGAGAGATTGATTTATCTCTTCATTATCTCCATATCCCCCTCTGTAAATGACATTTAATTTTTTTACATTTGATGCAGTTTATAACTGTAGTTCCAGGGTAATTAACAGCTGGAGAGCTACGATTTCGTGCTGCACTGTACACGCTAAATACATTTACATTGCATTGAACACAAAATATGTATGGTACATGTAGTTTTGACAAATTTAGCATCATGACAAAATCTTTGACAAAATATTCTCTTTGATCCTTTAATTTTTTACACAGCTTTATCGTACTTACCTTCTGCATCCTTCTTAACGCTTTCACCAAATTCAGATTAAGTGGAAGTAGTGAAGTGTTTAGTTTTGTTTATATATATGCAGATAAAAATAAGATTGTGACTTTCGATCGACGAAAATTTACCACACATTAATTTCTTTGGCATAAAAATTGAGGGCAATCAAATGAAATCAAATTTCTTGAGGAAGTAAAATGACCATCAAATGAACACATCAATAAAGTATTATTTGATTTCAGTGTTTCAACACCTGCACACATCTTCCTGTACAATATAATTATCTTGCAGTAATTGTCTTGCAGTGTTTGTTTGTTTGTTTGTTTGTTTGTTTGTTTGTTTGTTTGTTTTTGCATGTACAGAACTGTATCTCTTAGGACTATCAATGCAACTTTTCCCTAAAAGCTTTCCTACATTTTTATATTCAAAATCAAGAAATTCAAAATATAAATTCTTCATCCATACTGTATATGATTAATAAACATATATTCAAATGAATAAACTGCCGTGCACCTGTCACGTTTTATTATTTTTCTCCCCACCACAAGCTGCCACTGACCACCAGCTATACGAGCGTGAGTAATGTCTACTCTAATAACTCTGGCTCATGATGGCTATGACGAAATTCATAAACCAGTCGGGCTCGTCTTACCGCTTGGCACAAATTAAACTGCGCTTCCGGTTAAGCGCTGAATCATTTCCGCCATTAGCGCTATTTTCATGGCATCGACTGTGCAGGTGACGACTAGTGTTATTTTCCCCTTTGTATTGTTCTCACAAGAAGAAAGAAAAAGTGTTTGTTGTTGAAATATTACACCCCCTTCCAGTATTTACAAAATGCTATAACAACAATTTCTTAACTGTTTTCTTTCTTTACATGGCTTCGACATTGTTTACGACGATATCATCGCATCGTCAGCAATACATGATTGAACGGATTATTTTCAAATACCCATTCAAAAATTGAATCAAACAAATTAGGTTACTAACTTGCATTTTATATTGGTTCATTTTATTGGGAAAGGGTCAGCGTACATGTCTAACTAAATCATTACTACTGTCACAATAAAGTTCGGTTTAAATTTCATAGAGCTTTTTTCTTTAAAAAAAACCCCCAACTAAAACAATTTACATTGTGATAGAAAACATTCTGAAAATTTTAAAATTTTGATTTAACAATACGACATTAATAGGTCATATTGTACAAAGACGTCATATTGTAAAAAAAAACCCCCAAAACCCAACACCAAAAATAAGTTAATTATCAAAATCATCTGTTTTTTCCAGTGGACAAAAACAAACTAATTGAAATAACAATAACAGTCTTCTTGAGTAGCCGTTAACATAGCCCTCGTGATGGAAGTGAAGGATTTTATTGTCCAATAAACGCCAGTATTCAAATAATCCTGATGAATATGTATGACATGGTTATTGCGTGTTGCATAAAGTAACATAAATCATCGCCCCGGTGTAAAAAAAAAAATGACCAAATAGGCCAGTAGAGAGTGTAGGGGAAAATGTGTTTCAAATGGATGTCATCAGTCTAAAGTTTATTTTGAGAAAAAGGACAATGAATTTATTGACCCTCGTAAAGCACTGCTAAAAGCCAATTTAAAACAAAACAGCTAATTGTAAACATGCCTATTAAGAGTGTTTGACATCTTTCTAGAAAAAAAACAAACAAACAAAGGATATTAAACCACCCAAAACGCACATGAAAGATATATTTTTGTCTTCAAAAGCCATCGTCAATCATTTTAAAGAAAAATGATCCGAAAGGCACTGTCTCCACATAAACGAAGATCATGCATTTCTTATATTTACAGATCCGAATAGTTAGAGCAACAAATATTAAAAATACACAAACTTAAGTGATTGTGCGCTAAGTATATAGTAATCCCATGTCACGGTATGTCATTACAAGTTACATTAATTGTTGCTAAATACACCAGTCTATATACAAAGTTTAAAGATAAAACTTTTATTATTTTTCCTTTGATTCTCGATTTCCTCCCCCGCACATCATCAAACGGAATTAAGATTTATAGTATATTTTGAAAGAGGAACTGCAAAAATTATCCAAAGTGTTCCGTTGAACCATCGATCCGCATACCCGGTATATGATTGTGTTAAAATGTGCATCCGTGTTCACGATTTAAAGTAGTTCAATAATCACATACGAACATTTGCAATATTGTTTTAAATTTTACATGGCGTTTTCGATATGGGCGATAATAATTTTGCTGTAGGTCGCTCATGTCAACCATGCCAAGAATAGGCAAGCCAAACGGGAATCATTGTACAAAATTTTAGGGTTAGAAGTTTAGATTGAGGTTATAAAATTACACACACAAAAAAAAACAACAAGTGCAAAATAAGGGAGATGCACATGCGTTATAATGATCCTAAGGAGTTTCACAGGATGTTTAAACTTAACCTAAACTCTCAACTTACGATATCTTCTAATATTTCAAAGTTGTGTTTAACAGTTACATTAACAGTGAACCTTAACTGGTTTACACTACACTTACAAACGGTTTCGCCCAAACACAGTCGTGTGATAATTACAAATTAACATCGTAGTTTTAAAATTATTTGAATTTGCCTAGTCTTAAATTCGCCCCCGAAAGGGGCGAAAATAAAACGAAGGCGAGTATACCCTTGTATTAAGGAGGCTGGTTGGTCAACAAATTAACCATCAGATCTACCTTAAATTTTTAAACATGATATTTTTGGCCATAAACTAATATTTAGCAAAGAAAAAATCCAAATACTTCAGCTTTAAAATTTTGAACATTTTCATATATTTTCATACATAGCTATTCGTCTAAAGGAGCCTCCGAGGTAAATATAGCCTAAAAATGGCCATGACCATCGAGCCCTCTTAATACTCGTTTGTTAAAACTCATACGGAGAGTATTCAACCACGCCCAATTTCGTGATCTATTGGCAGAATTGGGTAGAGATTTTGAATACTCAAAATTACATAAAATTACACATCACCAGAAGCCTCTGAGGGTGCGAGCTCGTGGGTTTTTTGGTTAATGATATGTTATGACACATGGCTCAGTGGTCATAGACGTTAGGCCAGTAACCGAAAGGTCGCTGGTTCAAACCCCGCTGTGGTCACTTGATGTTGTGTGTTGTGCACTTAGACAAGGCACTTAATCTACATTGTCTCAGTCCATCCAGCTGGAATTGGATACCGGCTTATGCTGGGAGTTAACCTGCGATGGACTGGTGTCCCATCCAGGGGGTGTCAATGACTCTCATCTGTTAGCACCACAGAAACCCAGGACAAGCACCGGCCTTATGCGCCTTAATGGCACGGAGAAGGATTTAACTTTTTTAATATGTTATGCTCTAGACAGTCTTAATATATGTTTCTTCTGTGGTATATTTCTGGAGTAAAGTCTAGAACTCACATCACAACAGATAATAAAATGTTCTGTTTTTATATCTTTTTTTTTTTGGAAAAGCTGGTTGTCATGGATGCCTAGGTAATACATTCGAGGTTGTTTTTCCGCTTTTCAGAAAGGCCCGAAAAGTTGCGATTGACGCAAAATGTTCACAATCCAGGAAAACTATTCTTAGTTAAGATTTGCTCAAGAAAGAAACGTGTTTTTTTTTTTAATGTAACATACAAATTTATTTTCTGTTAATGGCAGATATGTCTGAGTGTTTGACTATTTATAAGTCTATAGTATACACTGAGTTTGCATTTGTATGTTATTCTTAATTTGATTTACAAGTTGGATATTTTTTAAATACTGAAACCTAGTAAATTTTAGAGAGGCAGTAGCAATTGGTTGCTAGAATTTGGTTAATTATCATAAAAGCGCACCGTACGAATAAACAATTCATCTCAAAATAATCTATCTCAGCCAATTTATTATTAAGGTCTTCCGTTTCCAACGGAGGACCTTGCACTGATTGTAATGGCTTTTCTTATAATAATTATAATTCTTTTTTTTTTTCTATAGACGCTTTTTAAATCTTAATATCTTGCTTGTTATTTATCCAATTCCATTCAATTTTTCAGGGTCTATTCACAAGGTGTCTATGGCACAAAAAAGTACAACGGCTCTGAGACGGTCCGTAAAAAGTGATTTAAGTCATAAATCTTTATTACAGACACCTTGAACGTTGTCCTCTCAGTTTTCTTTTTTCGATTTTTTGAAATTTTACCACTTGAAAACTAAATCGAAATTACCGTATTAACGCTCATGATTTTTCTTTGTAACTTTTTATTTTGAAATACTAGCATTTTCTAAACACATATAGAACAAACGTTGTGCAAAATACTAAGAGCTTTCGTTTGACCCCATAAAAAGGGGGCTGGTCCCTAAAATAAGCGATCTAGAGCCCTTGAAAGTGTTTGCTTTATAACTCGAAAACTGTAACTTTTTCGATATGGGCGTCGCTGGAAAAGTTGTTCTTTGTGATATTTTTAATTTCATACAACTGTTATTGTATTCGGGTATTGCGTAATATGTGAGTCAAAAGATAAACACGTAGACCGGTACCCGCGGCTTCCATTTAGCAAAAAAAAAAAAAAAAAATTGTAACTCCTTGTGCGTAAAAATAAAATAAAGTCGCATAACTATTGTTGTTGACTACATGGGATGCTACAAATATTATCAGAATAAGGTTTTAAATGTGTACTGTAATTGTAATTTTCACAACTCTTTTTGGGATATTTGTTATTTTCTTTTGTTAAGTTCTAACATCAAAACATACATGTAAAAGGAAGAAGCTGAAAATAGCTTTATCTTTCGACTTTCATCCCTTTTAATTATTTAGTACATAATAAAATAAATTAAAACTATTTAGCGTATGATAACTGCAAATGCATTCCAATCTTTCCCGTAAGCTTTGCGTATATGGTTACAAAACTCGTCTCTCGCATGTGGCAGAGATCGAGCGGGGTCGACTTGCGAATGCACAAGCTTCGCGTATTCTACGTTATGTCACATACATTGTATCTTACTCTAAGAATTTTTAAATACGCTATATATAATTTTTGTTTTTAATACAGTATTTTTTTTTTAAAATCTTAGCCTCCATGTTGCATGAAATACAAACATATAGTTACCGGGTAACATTTTCAATACGATGCTCACCCGTGCAATGTAAGGCGGTGGCTGTAGAACTTTTTTTAGAAGAATTACGGACTCCATGGTCATTACTAATTCGTTTTACCGAGTTATACAAAAAAAGTCTTTAGCTTGTGTACATGCCATACTATGTATTGCACTATATTTGCATGGCCAAGTTTAGTGCACCAGGCGGTCAGAATACATGTATTAACCGCATGTTTAAAATCATTTGCAAGGAGATTTGAGACTCATTAAAATAATTGAATGATTCTCCAAATTAAAGCAAATATAATGCATAGAGGCCTAAGTATCATTATGCAGCAATAATCCGCACATCTTAAACTATTTTTGAACATCTTGGAAAAAGGCGGCTGATAGTGAATCTCCGATAAAGATGAGCTGAGAATCTCACAGAGCTTCAATGTTTACTAAAACATTTTTTTTAATGAAACAACTTAATACTTATAAACTACATGTGATTTATAGCACTATAGCGCTATAGATCTTGTTTCAGATTAATTAGCGTCGATTTTTGGTGACAGTCTTGTTTACATCAGCCGCTCACTAAATTCAGTCGAACGTTGACACTTCGTCGGCATCAAAGTCACCAATATACCCATGCGCGCGAATGCTCTGAATTATACTGAAAGATAAGCTTTAAGATACTTACATTCTTATTATTCTAAACAAGATGAACTTATGAAACACTTTGCCAGCAACCTCAAAGTCTAATGGAAACATATTTGACCCAACCTTTATTCATGACCCTGACCTTTCTCTATGACCTTCTTTCATATGACCAAAGAAAAGTCTATCTTTTAAATTTTAAAACAAAATTGGCAAGGATGAAAACCCCCCCAAAAAACCGAACAAATAATGGGACAAAACTCTCTCTCTCTCTCTCTCTCCCCATCTCTCTCTCTCTCTCTGTACAATATAGTTTTGATTTTACAGAATCTAAATTTTGCTGTAAAATAACAAATACTATAACGATACATTTGGAAAAGATACTTTGGCCCGATTACTTGACATCAATTATAAAAGATTTTGGCAAATAAATTAATAAATAACCGAATGAATAAATGAATACATGTAAATCAATAGATTAATAAATAAATGAATAGCAAATAAATAAGTAAATTAATTAGTAGGATGAAACCAGTTTTATGTCACGTCACCAACGACAATTATTTATCGTAAGTCTCATTTGACTTTTGATTTGGATTAGTATCCCACGTGAAGAAATAAACACCTTCAGCTTCCTCTGCACGTCTACCCAACGAGGTATGGAATACGCTGGCTAATTATGGCTAAAGATGAAAATACATGCACATTCAGGTAAACAATGAATCACTGCTTTCTTTGGGGTTCGTGCAGGAATAAAGGTAGGGAGCATTAAAGGAAAAAAAAATTAAATTATAATTAGAACATAACCAATTTTTTCATTGGCTGATCCAAACTTCTGAGTCTCTCTCTCTCTCTCTCTCTCTCTCTCTCTCTGTGGGAACGGGACATTTTATGTAACGGAGCCTGTACGATTTTTAGTTTCACATACAAGCTAAGGATTTTATGTTAAGATTAAAAAAGGACTTCGTTAATTTCTCGTTTTTAGAGATCGGCCCAAATAGGTACAGTGGTTGTACGGAGATTCTTCAAACAGAGTCCATGCAATAACTTCTCATGGAAACTGTACGACAGCTGAGTTGAATCCTTGTGTAATCAGGGCGCTGTATAAACAGTCTTTCAATCTTATTAATTTTTATTAATTTTTATACTTTGAATTTTTGCTTTGATCTTAATCTGTCTTTTGCCGTCTGATCAGCGCACTTCTTCCACAACAGTAATGATGTTGAGATCGAATCATAGAAAGACCATCCGCTTTCAGTTTTTGAAATTGGTATAACGTTTGCAGGGCCCGATGAGCTAGTGATTTGGTTACGCTATCACTGCCCTAGCATAAAGACACATGAGGCCAATGCGTCGTCGAGCAGTTTCTAAACATCGTCTTATCATCACGATCATCATGAAAACAATGCTTTTTTCGTAACCTTTTTGTTTTAAAAAATTGGATTAATATATTGTGTTTATGTCTTTAAACAGGCGCAGTTCCAGAAAATTGGGGGGGGGGGGGGGGGTGGTTGAGGGGAAAGTTAGTTTAATGAAATACAAGTATGCATGCGGGATTTTTTCAGAGGCATGAAAATATGAAAATTGAGGGCCGCCTAGAGATGTTCAGGACGAAGTACTGGTAGGAGTCCAGAGAGAGGGGGCAAAGCCTTCGGAAGCTCCTGAATTTTTGAGATGTCATAGAGTAAAACAAAACCTAAAAATAACCCTCAACTGGTTTTCCCGTTAATAGATATGTAATAAAAGAACAAACCATATAATTTTAATGGAATTAAAATTCCATTTAAAGACTTTTAAAGGAAGAGGAGTCAGAGATAATATAAATATTGAGGATACTTTTGAAGAATAGAGCTATAGTTCTTTTTAAGGTCAGACGCGACCTATCTTCCATTTTTTTCTATTTTTCCTATCTCCACAATGTGAAGATTTCCACTAAGTAATTCCATAATTATATTTTCATGTTATATGATACCTTTTTTATTTAGATATATAGTGTTCAATTGAAAATTTATGCTATGACTTTATTTTTAAGCATTCAAATGCATTTTGCGTGCTATTTTAAGGAAATTTCTAAATATTCTAGCTCCGAAAATAGCCTGGTAAAATACCCTGAATTTTTGGGAATTAACAGGTTTAAATGTTAATAAATAAGGAATAATATATCAAGGAAAATTATATAAAATTGAGGAACGTCTCGTGTGTCCTTTATACAGAAGGATGAGATACCAACTTTTTTTTACCAGAAAAGAAAAGAAAATTCTCGCATTAAATATATAAAAGATTTGGCTTCTTGAATACTGAAATTAAAGGCAAATGATGCAAAGAAACATTTACAGGAAATTCTATATTGTTGAGAAAAGTACTGTGCGCATGCGTTCAATCTTTGTGGATTTAGAGAAAAACACAGTTTTAAGGATATATAAATTATTGGCTAAGGATTCTACATGTATATCAAATTAATTTGTTTTTAGGTATTGCCCTTCAATAAACATTGATTTCGAGGATCAACTTTGGGGTTAGTTCGCTTATTTAGCTATTGGTGCCCTTTTAATTGTTTTAAGATTATTTTATAGACTCTATGTCATGAAATAGATCAACGTTTGATCTAAAGTTCTTCTAGCAATCATGAACAATCAAATTATAGATTGACTACGTCGAATAACAATTCTTTCTGCCGATTAAATCTTATGATTAATGCATAATATGAAAAAAAAACAATGTAGATCGTCAATCGTTCTATTCCGTCACGCAGCTAAAACAGAAGACCTATTCGTTGCTTTGCGACGAGCTTTGCTCTAGTTGTTGAAAAATATATTCAGCATTTTTAATACAACCCAGCTCCAACAAAAATGATTTTTTTTACGATTTTTTAAATGGTTTACTTAGTGAAGAGTTTATAGTTTTCAGAGTACACACACTTTTTCACATGAAATCTTTTTGCTACTTATAATATAAATGATATTATATATATAGATGTCATTCAATAAAATGATTGAAACCCGTTTTTTTTCTTCCGATTTCTACATTGAAAATACCTAACTGCATGACATTTGAAGTGTATTTTTCCGTGTTGTATCCATGCAGCCATGCAAAGCAATTAATTACCATATTTTAAGCAGAAATACTCCATTTTGCATACGAACTTTTAGTTCTCAAAAAAAGAATTATCGTTATATCGTAAAAAATATATAATTGATTGGCCTTAGAGGGTACATTTTAGAATCATAAACATGAAAAAAGTGTAAGTCAGTCCTATATTTTTGGGGGGAAAAAATGAAAAATAGGGGTGCATACCCCAAGTCTCGAAAACAAACAAACTTCTTGTCCTTTTGAGTTCGTTAACGAGGCTAAGTACTTTATATTTATTCACGTGTATATAGATGATATTTAATTAAAACAGTGAAAAATGAGTGATTTATTAAAACAATGATTTATGAGTGACGTCATAAACACCCCTGAAAAAGTTCATACAGAAGGAAAGATGCAAATGTAAATATTGAAATATAAGAAAATTTTAAAACAAGCAAACAAGTGGCCTGGGGAGTGGGGCTCCCCCTCCTTTTGCTACGTACCTGTGTATGGACCAATCGCTCACCTCCCAGTGTCGTTAAGTTATAACAAACTATATAAACGACAATACAATTATCATAACATTAAGTATATTGAGTATTTTGTTCATTTGATTTAAGAGAGAGAGAGAGAGAGAGAGAGAGAGAGAGAGAGAGAGAGAGAGAGAGAGAGAG
>WFKH01011926.1:21994741-22005028 GCA_016163765.1 Magallana hongkongensis
TCTCGTGGATTTTTAAAATGAAATTTATCTACATACGATTTCAATTTTTCTAATTTAATATATATAATGGTTTATAAATGTGACAGTTTCAAGTACTCTATATATGAAATGTAAGAAGAGCATTAACTCTGTATATAATACAGCGATCGTTCATATCCTCCCTCCTTTTTTCCCCATTGCATACACTACCATACGATTATACATGTAAGGTATGTGGTCGACAAAAGTCAGCCATGCATGGAAAATAAGTATACTGTTTCTCCTTACGGAATGTAAAGAAATTGTCAGCGGAAAATCATTGCTGCAACCCACAGCCGATGTTTGCATCGGATTGCTTAATATTATAACATGGGTGGGAATGTGGGGAATCTATAGCCTGGGGTTCGTCTCAGGTTCATATTAAAACTGGCGTCAGTCCAAATTGATGTGTGTGTAGGGGGAGGGGGGGGGGAGTAAGTTAGGGGCGGGTTGAGCAGCTCGGTCTTACTCGATTCTGGACTCTCGGGGAAAAATGTTGTCTCCGCAAGTGGTGCGTTCGAAATCGTAGCGGCGTAAGGAGCGTACGATATGGAAGAGACTGAGTGACGTGTAAATGATCGTTCTGTGGGAAAATGAGGTGTATAATAAGCATCTAAATATAATGATTATACCATGATCCTATGATCTATGTGGAAAAATGAATCAAGTCTATATATGATTTGGATTTAATAATCGCATTAAGTCAATACGTTCATTACTGTATATCGCTGGAATAATGCCGTTAGTCTATGCATGGAACAGTAACGTAAAAATATGGGATAGTGACGTACTTGTCATTTAATTAGATAAGCTGATAGGATAAATTTTTTGGTCATTCTATATATTTTATATCGAATTTATATATATTCCTCTCATCTTAACGTACTTACGGGGACTTGGAATAGAATTGAAATACATGTATTATTCAATTTTTATAAAAATTGCCTATGTATATACATATACATGTACATGTATACATGTGCTATATAGTATTCAGTATAGTCAACTTTCGTTACTTAGAAGATAAAACCAATGTCATGATTAAGCCAAAATAATAAAGTTCAAACGTTCTAGTCAAAGAGACGGGGCTTCTTTATTCTGTAATACTTTTTGCGTCATTTCCGATTCAACAATTTTATATCAGGGCAACATGCATCAACACGCAATATTTGATTTTTTTTTCTGCACGGCCTTTTTCTGTTCTTGATTTTTGAGTTTCAACTACATGTATCTTAATCTAGGTAGTTTTTTTTTGTTTTTTTTTTTTTTTTTTTTTTTTACATATACATTACTATGATATCTATATTAATTTTTTTGCTCACATATTTTTTCGAAATTGACAATAGTGTGTTATTTATAATTTACATGCACCGGGGGTTCGTTTTACTTTGTGAATTTTCAGCCGTATAAAAGAATACTATTCATGCACATAATATTGATTTTGCAACCTATATCTATAGTAAAAAATAATTTTTTGAATCCTAGACTGTTTTTTCATTATACAAAAGAGTTTGCTGCTCGCGACTAAATTTAGAAATTGGTTTACTAATATCTCATCAGATTTCTTATCTTTTATCTCACGTGTACAACCAGTAAAATATTCTCACAATAGACCCCAAACAAAATATTTTTTTTAAGACTTAGTCGTAAAACGCAGCTAGTCCTTAGCTAGTTAATTAACACTTCAAATGAGGGATATACGGAAGAACCGGTGCGGATAAAGGGAATCGTGCCGGTTATAAATGCACGTACTACAACTAGAAGCATTTGAATTTGCTGTCATGAGCAAGTTAAATTCAAATCATGCAAGGTTGGTTAGTTCCACGTCATTGAATCCGTGCCTGACAGTGTATAGCGTTATACATGTATGTTACATTTTTCAGTTATTTTATTTTATTTGCCCCTTCCCCCTTATCCGCCACTTTTCTGGTCCTTTTAGTGTAATTTGTACCCCCTTTTTACTGTTAATGATATTCTGAGCAACTTTTACAAATTAAGATACACAATTGAAATTAATCTATATAGAAAAAATAGTATTCGCTCCTCCCCCCCCCCCCCCAGCTTTCCGGTGGTCTTTTCTGTGGACTTTAAATCGAGTGTAACTGCTCACATTATGTTCTTTGAGTTAATTATCTCCATTGCCTCTAGATTAACGGCTATAACCTTGCTTAATCCCTCCGCGATCAATACGTCACGAAAGTTGAATACCCTAATACACAATGACCTGAAATCTAAGGCGAAAGCCTTCATAAAACGTAACAGCGCCATCTACATAACATATACCGACCGGACAACACATATAGATTACGGCATTTTATACGCGGAATATAAACCTTGATTATATAAACCAAGTTTGGGTCAAAGAAATGAAATATACATTAAACTTCTTATTATTTGATCGATAATAATATTAATTAAATTTTCATAATGACAAGTAATGTTTTTGATTTGAGAAAATATATTATTATACTATCGCACTACTTATGCTAATTTTTTGGAATATCATTCCGCGCGTGACCTGCTGGCACAATTTGTGTCTATTTTTGGACGTTGGACGGATGTAAGTGTGTGTGCTCTGTGAATTTAGGTCGAAGTAGGTTAAAATAGGGAAGTTTTCATGAATGCTGTGGCAAAATTATGTCAAACGAAATGAAAGGTAAGAGAAGACTTATTGATGTAAGAGGCATAGATTTTCAAATTTGTGAGCTTTGATTGTGTGTTTGCATACGTGTTTGTGAGAAAATGGCGCTAAATTTTCTCAAGCCATGTGGTGTGAGGGGGTGAGAAACGCTTATTTTCTACAAAAACAGAAATGCACCAATTTTAAGCAGATTTTTATGCAAAACAAGGATTCTTGGTTTGCATGCACAACGTCACCAGGTACCTGAAAAGAGCTTCATATTTGATAGAAACCAGGTGCAAAGAAGGTCAGAATGAATCTCGCTTCGTATAGGCCTATCTCGGCTGCAAAAAAACCTTGCGATCCGACACACCCCCATTTTCCACGCGCTTTTGTCGCTACGAAACTAATACCACATAAGATCATTCATGTCGCTATTGGTGCATTTATGGAAAATCATTTCGCATGTGTCTTGTGGACGCCCGAGTTATGAATGGTTTAATAGTAAACAGTCCATTATTTACACAGATATGGTCTAAATAGAAATGACCTTTGATCCCAGACGAGTCTATTTTCACTGGATTGGGGGGAACAGGTTTATTGTCTTGTATCTGGGATGAGGCTTTTTGAATAAAATCTAAAAAAGTATGCGAATTTAAATATTTCAGTTTCATTTTGTGTGTATATGGCTTATTTACCCTTTTCATTATTTGGTTAAATAGACATAACACTTGTAATATATAAATTGCATCCAAGTTGATTCAACCTTTTAGCATGAGGACAGAGAAAATCAGTTATCTGGGTTTTATAGCTCTTAAAGTCCCACTTTTCACCCTCAATTTGTGCATTGTTCTTAAAATATGTTTTGATGTATCCGGCAGGTTCAATTTAAAGAGAAGCAAACCTTTCCTGATTTCACCAATCCACCATTAATTGTCATATATAGTAAATTATATGAACAAAAAACTTACTTATTAGCGTAGTTGAAAAATGAACATTCAAATATCCTTGTTTTTTCTCTTGACAAAAAGAGGATACCTCTGTTGATATTAATTTTAAACATTTTTGCTATAGGTTGTATGCAACAGATGTAGTATTGATTGTTTAAGTCTGTTTCAATCATTCTCTCTCTCTCTCTTCTCTCTCTCTCTCTGTTGATGACTGTAAGGTACAGTCTAATGACCTGATTATTTGATTATAATGACAATTATTTTCACAACTATAAACACACTCTTTGTCAGGTTTTTATTTGATTATAATGACAATTATTTTCACAACTATAAACACACTCTTTGTCAGGTTTTTGTATTAATGGCTTATAAATTGTATATATGTTCATGATAATCAGTTTCTCTCTCTCTCTCTCTCTCTCACTCTTCTTTCTCTCATTTCTCTCTCATCCCCCAGTTCCTTCTCCTACCTCCTATCTTTTTTGTGAATGTACAATGTCTGATTGCCTTTGGCATTTTTTTTTGAGAAAGTACATGTTTCTCTTTCTCTCTCTTAATGACACTGAATTCTCTTTCTCTGTCCTCTCTCTCTCTTAATGACTGTAAGAACAGTCTAATGACCTGACTTAATTGTCTGCACTGCAACAGGCATGTTATTAAGTTGTTTATCATGATTATCTTCAATGTGTGTGTGGTTTTTTTTCTATCAAAGTCCAAAGATACTTGAAGTAATGCCACTGCTATATGAAATGTAAACAACATTCCGTCGTAGAAAGTTACGCAACATGATGTATGAGTGTGTTTGGGGGGGGGGGGGGGGGGGAGTGTTATTGTTGTTTCAGCCTCAGCCTTCAGTTCAGTAGAGCCAAAGTCTGACTTGTGGGAGTAGATTGTCAGAAATCTTGGTTTTTTTTAATATGTCTATATACTTGTATACATGTAACAACTGTGTCTTGTATAAGTTCCAATCTGATTAAAATCAGATCCTCGATCCGCTCCTTGTTTTTCTATTGTCGCTACACGGGGATCTTCTGTGGTGATCTACGTGAGCGGATCAAAGGATCTGATTTTAATCAGATTGGTTTAAGTTCACTCGTTATTTGAATAGTGACTGATGTTGAAGTTTCGTATCATTTTCAAAATTGTAAGTCATATTTTGTCATGAAAACTTTTGAGTCTTGCCTTTATACATAATCGCCTTGATATTGTAGTTTCTTATCATTTTGAACACTTTTGAGTCTTACCTCAGTATCATTGAAATGTATCTGTTTCTGGCGGTTTAGTCGGTTGAAAGTTTTTATCACCAAGACCTATCTTTTAGTTACTATTTTAGGCTATCTCATCCTATCATTGACATCATCAAACCATCAGATGTGTGATATATTGTGGAGTTTATGGGAATAAGGAACCTAAGTGATTGTTGGAACTATGTTTATATTTGGAAAAAAAAATTAATTTTAGTCGAACAAAAATTATTTTACCATGTAATTTTAGGTCCCACTGAGGGAATTTGTAAAATTTGAGCACAATAATCAAATCCCCTTCCGGAATTTATTTTGAAGAAACTATCAATGATGAACTCTTGCATGGAGGAATCGGGAAAAGATTTTCCAATTTTTCTGGGATGTGAAACTATTAATAGCTTTCAATTTTAATTAGAAAGGACCTAGTTCTATGCGTTCTTCTTTTATGTATTGTACTAATGCTAAGTATAGCTCTGGTCAAAACTTTGGAATTAATTCTCAAAGGTTATGTTCAGTCCTGTAGGTCTGATAAAGAACCAGTCTTGTATTAGAAATTCTTTCTACTCTTCAAATCTTTTTGATCATCTTTTGCGATAGAGCTCCTAAATAAATAATCGTCCTTTTCATGGTTTTGGCATTTAAGTCGGAGAGAGAGAGAGATCCAGAGAGAGAGAGAGAGGGGGTGACTTAATTAAGTCTTTGTTTGAGATTAGAAAATTGTACATTCATATATTAAAAACAGTCGTTAAGTTTCATACAGAGACTATCCATATATTTATAATAAGACCTTCCCCCCCCCCCCTTTCCCCCAACACCCAAATAAACAGACAGAGACATAGACTTCAAAAACATTATCTCATCTTTGAAGTTTGAACCGATAGTTTGAACCAATAGGTTGCATAACCCACATTGAAAACCAATATCACAATGAAGACCAAACAAATGGTAGTCCATTTTCATTTCTGGACAAAATAATATTTAAAAAAAACATCCAAAAAGTCTGTTCCTAAATTTTATTTTTTCTTGGGTATAAAAATAAAAAAAAAAGAAAGTTAAAATGGAACCCCTTCCCCTCCCCTCCCCTCACCCCCTCTCCAGATAATAACATTTAAACTTAAAAAAACCCATATAAGTCTCTTGAAGGAAAACATGTAAAGATTACAACTTGAAGAAAACAAATGAATTATTTATCAGTCTTGGTTGAGAAGTGATTTCAGCCATGTTGTGAACTGTGGGGTTGTTGAACTCCATACTGGTTTTTTTTAATCTTTTTTCTACTCCTCTCTCCATCCCTTTCTCTCTCTCTCTTCTCTCTCCCTTCCTCTGTGTATGAACAGCGAGGAGAATACACTATACACACAGGGAAATTATTGATCCATGGAGGAACTCCTGGCGAATTGTTCGTGGTTGATTGATCCCGAGCCTTTGACTCCCCGGTCAGTGACCAAGAGTGGAGAGGAAACCTCTGTTGCTTCTAGTTGTTTCTCCGCTTGAATTGTATATTAAAACAAGGGTTTTTTTTGTGTATTGATACAACCCCCCCTTTCTAAAAATATATTTGTGTGTATTTACCTATTCAAACAAGGCTTTTCTTGTGTATTGAAATTTTTTGGTAAAATTTTAGGATTGTAGATAAAACAGCCCTCATCTTGAAAAGAAAAATCCCAAAACTTGGTGGAAAAATTTTCTTGATGGATGTTTTAATTGCAGATTGTGATTTTGAACTGGTGGTTAATATTAAAAGTGGCTGTTTTTTTCGTTATTGAAATGCTTTCTGGAAAATTAGGAAAACCAGTCATGTGACAAGAATATATGATGCTATTTGGATTAATTCAGAGCAGAATTCACATTTGGGATTAGTTTTACAAAAAATGATTTTTGAGGATTGTCATTGGCCCGATATACCCGCGGAAGTCTGGGATTATTTGTTCCCTCAAAACAGTAGTAACAGTAAGTAGATTGATTCTGAGATCCCATAGAAATATGGGATTTTTTGCTCTTTTATTGTGATAAGTCTCTGAGATTTCCCAGAGAAAGAATATTAAGGGGGAACAGGACGTTGCAGTGTAAAATTATTTGTCAATAAAATTTTTTGCTTTTCTTAGCACGTTTAGATTTAGATGTCCACTACAACATGCATTATTTTCATGACTACTTTCTTACCTTGCAAGGGAGATATTTTGATAGGAATTATCCCCCTTGTCTGTCATTATGAATTTTTTTAACAATTTCAATTTTCTGCAATAATTATTTTATTTGATGGAATTTATTTGCAAATTATATTCATTAATTTAAGAATGGAAACAAATTTCAAAATCAATTACAACATTGGCATTTTTACATAGCAATATCATAATTTTATCAAAATATTGCTCAAATCAGCGCTTCAAATTTTGAAGTTTTTGATTCTAAATTTGAACAAAATGTGATGGCACAAAAAAAACTGTCAATGAATTTTTGAACAAAATTTCATATATCAACCTTAGCATGCGCTTTATTACTTATAAAATTTTCATGGCCACTTTCTTGCCATTCAAGAGAGATACTACAATAGGAATCACCCATACCCCTTATTCTGGAATTATGACCTTTTGTGACAATTTCTGTTTTAAACTTTCAAAAAAGTAATGCATTATTTAGATTTATCAATTAACATGAACGGATCATTATCAGAATATATACCTGATTATATTAACCGCTTATGATTTTATACATTTACATTTCTAAAATAAAAATTTTAAATTTCCCCCATCTCATATTGTGAAAATGACTACCTTAGAGCCGTTGAGTACGGGAAAAGATCTATCAAATCCTGTATGACGTCATAATGGATAAATGACATCATAGCATCATACAATCAAATCAATTATGACGTCATAATAGAGTTAGCACATTAAAGTATCATTGCAATGTAAGTCACGTGATACGTGTCCTGTCTCCCCTTAATTGAGTCTGTGGGATAAATTGTTTCCATAAAATTCCTTAGTGGATTCTGAGATCCCATAGAAATATAGTGTTCTTTGATTATAATAAGTCTGTGAGGTTTCCTCATGAAAGACATATTAAGTCTGTGGGATAAAGTTGGTGTCTGGTAGAAAGGATTTTCACCATTCAAAAAAGTACTTGAACTTTATTTAAAGTCATAAGGTCAAAAGGTCATGAATTGATTGCCATTTTAGATGTGTATATTTATATACAGATATATTTATTCCATTGATTATATTGATTATGTGAGAATGTACAATTTATTGAAAGTTTGATAACTCCTTGAATCATGAGAAGAAAAGAGTGATCTGAACTTTATTAAATTGGGCTTGCTCTAACTCTGCCAGTTTTACAGTTGTTTCTCATTATGATAATAACTGTACATACATGTAATTTCATAATAACGATCAGTTACTAGGAAAACAGATTACATTTTTAAAATTACCTCCAACAAATTACAGTTCCCCATGATGACTGCATTGTTTTTGTTTATGCATGTATATGTACTGTAATTAAGGCCTCTGCTAATTTGCTTGTTTAATTAAGCATATACTGGCACAAGTGTAATTGTAAAAGAAAGGGATTTATTATTATTACTTCGTTCCTGATAAAAAGTTGTATACACTGTGAGTTGAATGCCCCTTCCTGAAAAAAGTGTTACATGTCTTCAAGAAGAGATTGTGCAAGAAAAATTGTGTGTTTTTAATACTGTTAAAAAGCAGTACAAATGTGCGTTATGGGTTTTAATTTTGTTAATTTCATAAACTTTATATGGAATTTTAACGACCACGGGAGAGAATTTGCAAAGGTTCAATGGTGTTAAACCATTAAGGGTTGGTATAACATAACATACATATCAGATTTCCCTATTATCTAGTATATATACTGTAATATTCTCGACTCTTGCATAGAAAGAGTTGGAAAGAGAGAAATATGAAGAATTGCTTGATGCATGTAAACATTATACCCTGGACTAAAATGGTTTTAAAAAATTCCCAAATTGCTCACAAAACTTATATATCTGAGTTTTAATACTTATAACTTATTGAAACAAATTTTGTTGGAAACGTTTACTGGTAAGTACTGCAACAGTAGCTTCTTGGTGAAAGAGAGACAGAAAGTAAGGTGGGGGGGGGGGGGGGTTGTATGTTGCTAATCAACATACACAGCATACATGTATATCCCAAGATGTTGATGATTTTGTCCAATTATGTCAGGCATTGGGTAGCTTTTGAAATTAGTGTGTAATTCATAGAAGAAAGGACTACACCCAGCTATCGTGGTTTTACGAGGTCCCATCCCCCCCGGCCCCCATTCTGATGTTACAGTTTTTTTTCCATCCCCATGTCCTTTTTTTTTAGCCAAAGATTAAACATTAAGTATACAGTAGATCGAAGTGTCAATCTGTAATACTGATATTAAGGTCAATGGAATATAATGGTACGGCCCATTTTCTGATAAGTACCTTAAAACAGAGTGGCCTGACCTTATTGACCCAAATGTTACCCGAAATGACCCCAAAAGTCAGAGGGTAAAGATAAAAGATTAAAAAATTTAAACATCATTCCATACAGTATTGCATAAGCTATCAATTAAAGGAGGGGGGGGGGGGGGGTAATGTAAAAGCACTCTTCTTACATTTCAAATATGTTTGAGGTTATTTCCACAAGCAACATATCTTTTAAGATGGTCCTCTCATTTTCTATATAGAAATAAAAAGTGATCTTTGACAATAAATATCAGGGTCTCCTCCATGAGCAAAGCTTGGTCGCGAATCTTGCAGACATTTATGACATGCATATAATACTGTAAACCGACTTTTATTCATGACAACTTTTAAATTATTTCGCGATTTACTGGATATAAACTGGTTCACAGCGACTTATTCTATTTCTTACAATCAAGATGTAAGTTATCTGGAAAAGCAATATCAGAGACATTTGAGAATTAATTGGTTCACGGCGAGAATTTTTTGCAACAACAAGGCTCTTGCGAACTTTGTGAAAAATTTCTTGTAGGCGAATAAAAGCTGGTTTACAGTACTAGATTTACTGTGCAGTTTTGAGTAGAAATTAGTGTATATATATAAAGATTTAAAGACAGTTCGCAGCCTGATATCGACAGAGCCTTGTGTCAGGATCTGACAACAGTGATAACTAGATATTAATTAATTAGGAGACTGAGTCATAGGCATGCTGTCATATTATTCATCTTTTTTTCTCTCTCTCTCTTAGTACAGAGGGGGGAGGGAGGCATACAGAAGGGAGTGTATCGTCTGATCAAATTGTTGCACAGGTGTTTTGCAGGATCAATTCATGGCTGATTCTGTTAACACTCTCTGTTTTTGCTGCTGTGAAAATGCTACCATGTAATAAACTGCTATTATGGGGGTTTTTATTAAGTCTGAGATTATTTTGAGAAAGATTCCTCAGAGAAGTTTCACCATATTCTGACTATGAATTTAAAAAGT
>WFKH01011926.1:22017886-22028585 GCA_016163765.1 Magallana hongkongensis
ACAAAACACACCTGCAGATGACAACCAACACCAATTAAATAATTAAAATGCATTTCATATGTCTGGAATTGAGCACACCCAAGGTTTGTTCCATTTGAGTAGACTAGACGGTCCCATAATAATTCGTTAATAACTTCAAAATGAATTAAAGTCTCAGAAAAAAACCCACAGTATTTATGAAAAAACGAGAGAGTACAATATTATTGGTCAGTATTGGATGTTGCTTTACCAATCCTTTACCCATATGTTCACATGGCTAAGCTGTGGTAGCGTTATTGGCTTTCCTCGTTATTGGCTTTCCTTGGTCCCCATTCAGTTTTATTGATGGCTGTATAGAGGATGTTCACACCAGTATGATGAGCGCTGGGGCTTGTGTTACATAGATAGGTGAACAACCTGCGTTTATTGTCTGCTACAAGTCAGGTATTGATAACAGTCATTAATTAAACAGACTGGTGTTTTATTGTCCGTTTTGTTAGTATACTATTGCATGTATCTGACGACAAATAATGTTCAGCTGGTGTTAGAAAGGGTGAGGTTTTTGTGGGGGGAGGAGGGGGGGCTAAAAGGGGGCTCTGACTAATGAATTTCTTGGCCCCCCCCCCCCCCCCACACACGCACAAAATTTAAAAGAAACTAACCACCCCTACCACTCACCCCAACCCTTATAAAAAATAAAAAAACAAAAACCACCCCTCCCCAACTCCCTAAAAAACTAAGGTTAAAATCAATAAGGACACCCTCATGAAACCAGATCTATATGCACCAATCCTATAACAGAAGGTTTGCTATGGAGGGGTAGGGGGTATTGGAGTCAAAGGGGAACGGTGACGACTTCCTCCCAACATGCTATGGCTAGGTGATCCTTATCTGTAAAGGTCTAATCCCTCTCCGTTCAAGGACAGGGGACTTTGGGACAGAGGTGGATCCAGACTTTGTTCAACTTTTGCTAAGCAAAAGTCACTTGTCATTGTAGATACCTGATGCTTTGCATGCTGTGGCAGATGTGTTTGATTATTTCAGTTTTCTGTATTAAGTGGGAAGAAAATCAAGACCTGCATTCTGCATTTTGATTAACAGATTCTGTAGATGCGTGATAATTATAAATTTATAGAGTTTGAATATTTTAGACATTTTAAAATTTGTGAATATATGTAAACTATGGGCTATATTCACCCCTGTTTTATTTTAGCCCCATTCACCCTCGTTCTCAGCAGGCAAATTTAGGACTGGGCAAATTCCAATGTCTCTCTTTAAACACAACTGTATCTTGGTGAATTCAAGATGGGGCGAGACTGTTTGCAAGTGTAGAAGGGTGAAAATTACACAGGGTGAAAATAACCCTATATATATATATATAGTATGTGTATATCTCGGTCTAAATGTGGCCATTGGCAAGCATTGTATATTGAGGATGTGAGTTTAAGTGGTTGATCTAGTTTTATAAAATGATTTATGTATGCTCTTAACTCTGAGAAATGCCCCTGTGTTTGGAAAAAAAATGATGCGCATAGAAATAATTAATTGTGAAGTATATTAAGAATTTTTTCCTTGTTACAGATTTTTCTGCCACAGCCCTTGACCAGACCCCAGTTTCCTCCCTTGACCATGGTTCGGTGGCAATGTCGTCGGAGGGAATGATGCAGATTATTCCACCGCCTGCCGTCAGTGTCAACAAGTCACCGCACGGCGCACCGCTAGACAACCTCAAAAGTTAGTGTCAAATTCTTAAAATTCATGAAATTTAGACTTGTTTAAATTACAATGTACCTCAAAAAATAGTATGATATTATATTAAATTTAGAAAATGTCATAAAATGCAGACCTGTTTGAAATACTCTTTATGCAGTAATATGCAATCTTGATTAAATTACAAATGAATGTACTCTATTGATAACATTACATTTATACACAGTTATATCATAGCACAAGTAGGGAGCAGTTTTGATTTGTTTTAACTGTTTTACTGCAATTTTCTTTTGGACATTTGTGTCAGTCGGGTTTTTGCATTTGAGGAGATCGAAACTATTGCGAATAGTTATTAAAATGCAGGGTCTTGTAAATAGATAACACTGAATCCCTGGTATAGATTTCAGTTAGGGGTTCTTTATTTCGAGGATTATATTTATATTTTAAAAAAAACCCCAGGTTCCAGAAACATGGGTTTACAAAATATGTGAATATCTTGGGTATGTAATAAAAGGTTACACTGCACCGCATCTACCATGAAGGTAAAAGTGGTGGGGTTGGGGGATTGGCGGGATTTTTGCTATTTATAGTGAATTAGTAAATCATGCATATTAATGAATTCAGTCTTAAATTTCTATTGGTCAGCTTTATTATAGTAGTAAATAGTAAACACGTGGTCAACACACACCCAGAAAAAAAATCATCATGTGACATAAACAAAACTCATTCATTGATTCACTCATTCACCACTCACACACACTCGATTTGCAGTGAGCGCCAAAGGTAAATACGCAATATATAAAACTTTTAAATAACAGCTGCGACAAAAAAATATTTAAAATACTTTAAAAAAACTCATTTATACATTCACTCATTCACCACTCCTACACGCTTGATTGGCAATGCGTGCCAAGGTAAATATGCAATATATAAAACTTTTAAACAACAGCTGCGACAAAAAAAAATTTAATATACTTTTAAAAAACTCATTTATACATTCACTCATTCACTTCTCATACAGGCTTGATTGGCAATGTGCGCCAAAGGTAAATACGCACCATATAAAACTTTTAAACAACAGCTGCGACAAAAAAATATTCAATATACTTTTAAGGTGGAAGAGGGTAATCTGTCTATAACATGAACTAACAAAATATTAGTGATTGGAAACACACAGTTTTACTAAACAAATAGATATCTCTTATTTATCACCATAAACACTCATAGAACTAATAGGTAAAATTAGGTTAGTAATGTTTAATTAATAATAGTTTGACTGTAGATGAAGTACAACTGAGTCCCCCAGCTGTATTAACAGTTTGTGTGTATTTTTCAGTGATGCCGGGGACAGACGGTCACTCAGATAATGTGATACACAGCTCTCCCCCGCAGAAAGTGAAGCCCGACAGTAGTCGCAAACCATCTGAGTCCACAAAAGGTAAACTCAACAATTCCATCGTTGTAATAATAAAAGTAGTCACTGACCATTGAGTCCACAAAAGGGAAACTCAACAATTCCAGTGTTGTGTTCATAAAAGTACACTCTATTAATTAAAGGTAAATTACATTATTTCTTTATCCATAGTAAACCAAACCATCCAAGTCCACAAAATGTGAACTTTACAATTTCATCGTCTTATTGATAAAAGCCCACTTTAGGGTAAATTACAGTACTTCGTTGTCACTCAGTAGCAATTACGAGCAAACCATCTGAGTCTACGAAAGGTAAACTCAACAATTCCATCATCATAGTGATAAGTGTCCATTCTATAAAGGGTGAATAACAGTATTTCATAGTTCATTTATCTGTACAGTAAGAGATTACAAAGAGCTAAGAAACACAGTCATATATATATTGGCCCAGTCCATGTAAGGTAAAATAGCATATGAAAGTCTTGATAACATCCTGCCTTCAAAAGGAAAAATGAGGGTCTGTCCACTGAAGGTAAAATTAGAATAAATTAATATGTTGGTTTGCTTGTGTCAATAAGAAGTTTTCTCCTGTAAATGCCATCTGTAGAATATTTTGGCTCCTTGAGGACTACAGAAAAATGGCTACCAATATGCTTCATTCTTGTTTTGAGATACTCTTTTCTGAGTTTGCCCGTAACATTGCTACCAATGCTTTATTCTTTTATGAGGCACCCTCTCTAACTGCCACCAGTATGTTTCAGTCCTCTTAATTCATTATGTTAGAGGTACCTCCTGTAATTGCTGCCGTTCTTTTTCAGCCCAGATCGAGGTGATCCCCTGTAAGGTGTGTGGTGATAAGTCTTCAGGTGTACACTATGGAATCATCACCTGTGAGGGATGCAAGGTAAAACAGATTGCTCTAATCAACCACTCGGTGTATCCATGGACTAAGATAATTTATAAAATTGAAATTGGTATCTAAGGTATTTGTTCCATGTTATATGCTTAATTATGGAAATCCATTTGAGCTAACATTGTTTCATTCATAGATTAATGCAGAAATGTATTAACAAAAATTAAGTTTGATGTACATGTTGTATTTGTATAAATTTATGTGTGGTTGGGTGTTCACTGTTAATTATTGTCTATGGGGATCTTACTCTCTCATGTCTAGATGACTAATTTTATGTTTAATGGAGAATGTGATATATGGGCAAGAAGAGTTGAAAGAAATAAGAACAGGACTGTTTACATCAGGTCTACAAATCAGAAGGCATTAGTCCTTTTGTGATTCATGAAGAGGACTTAAATGAAAAACTTTTCAGGGTTTTAGTTTAAAAGCTTCATAAAATTGAATTTGAAAATTTTTGAGAAGGAATTTTACAAAGCTGGTATTTTTTTTCCCCAGGGATTTTTCCGCCGGAGCCAGGCCGGTCCTGTGAACTACCAGTGTCCTAGAAACAAGAACTGTGTCATCGATCGAGTCAACCGGAACCGATGTCAGTTCTGTCGCCTTCAGAAGTGCCTGGCTCTGGGCATGTCCAGGGACGGTAAGTCAAGCGTAACATTTTCCGTTGCATTCATCTGAATTTGTCTGTAAACCGTGTGCGAGAAATTTCTGCAAGGTTCCCAGGAGCTTCGTCATCACAAATACTTCTCACCTCAAATAAGTCCTAATAACAAGTGTGGATGATGCTTGGTCATGAAATAAAGTCGTCACGAATAAACGTTGGTTTACAATATATAATTGTGAAATTGCAGAGGAAAAACTTTTTTTGTGTCTTAAGATTGAAACATGTTTCTCATTAAGAGAAGTACCTGTTATTGCCAAATTCCACCTTCTAAATTATATTTACATTCCAAGAGATGTGGAATACTTGTCAGAATTACGATGTGTTCTTTGAATTATTAGCTGCAATAAATTTGATGTTTCCCAAATATTCAATGCATTTCTCTTTGCAGCTGTGAAGTTTGGAAGGATGTCCAAGAAACAGAGAGAGCGGGTGGAGGATGAGGCGAACTACGTCAAGCAGTCACGCATGAACGGGTACGATACCTCGTGTGGAATGCCACCTAGCAACAACAACAATCAGTTTTCTATGTAAGATTGAGACCATGTTGTATCCAAGCAACCCACTTATAGTAGCAACAACACTGTATCTAAGCAACCACATGTAGCATAACAAAATCAAATATCCAAGCAACTTACAGTTATGAGCATCAACATTACATCTAAGCAACCACATCTAGCAAAGCAACCACAATTATCTAAAAGCAGCCCACAAATAAATGTAACAATGAGCATCTGACCAACCATGTCTAGCAATTGCCAAAGCAACCCTCCAACAGTAGCATCAACATTGTAGCTGAGCAACATAGCATATCCATGCAACCCACTTATAATAGCAACAAAACTGTATCTAAGCAACCACATGTAGCATAATAACTGCAACTATCCAAATATCTAAGCAACCACATGTAGCATAATAACTGCAACTATCCAAATACTTACAACAAACAGAAGCATCAATATTGTATCTGGGCAATCGAAACTAACCCATTAATATTTTCAGCAACACTGTATCTAAGTAACCATGTCTAGCAAAGCAACTTGAACTATCCAAGCAACCAACTTAATTGTAGCATCCACTTTGTTCCAGAACAGCATAAAGCATCCCAGCAACATCATTGTTTCCAATTAAACATGTCTATCAAAGCAACCACTATTATCCACTAATAGTAGCAACAGCAATGGATGTAAGAATACACATCTAGCCAAGCAACCTCAATTCTTCAAACAACCCATTAATAGTAGCAACGACATTGTATTAGAGCAAGCAAAAGTATCCAAGCAAACTACTTATAAAAGCAACACTAGTATATGAAAGCAGCTAAAAGTTTTCAAGAACTCTGAGGAATATTTTCGATCTCCCATAACTAGATCGTATTGAAAACAATTTACAAATATCTTATATTGATATTACATTTTCTTTAACAGACCTATTTTATACAGTAAGTCAAATGACATTTTTCACATATGAGTAGGGGAGACCTGATAAGGGACATGTATTACTTCCGCAATAGCATCAGGAATGCCTTTTATGTTTGTAATTCATCCTGTAGTAAGCTGTGGTTAACCTTTGATTCAAGCAACCTAATTAGTTAATTAAAAATTTGTTAATTAACACCCTTAAAACTAGACAATCATGTTTGGAATCCCACAGAATGTCTTGCATGCACCTGCTGACTTCGAGCCAACTCACAGAATTTTCCCTGTTCTCATGAATAAATTATGCCCTGTTACAATTGGCTCCTTCAGACTTTTGTGAAGGAAATTTCACCAATCATGCAAATGCTCAAGCGTGCATCTATAAATAATTGCATGTTTTCATAGCATGACTTTCCAAAAAAAGAAGACTAACATTTTAGCTTTCTCATTTGTGTATTGAGAACTAGCAAAGTATAATATTAAATGGATATTATATTAATTAAGCGGGGTCCTCTAGGAGATAATCATGAAAAGTGATAAACATTTAATGAGTTGGACTAAGACATCAGCAAGTGTATTTGGTACTTTTTGTTTGGGACTGACGATACTAGACAAGTGAATAAATACTTGGCAACCAAAAGATCTATGTAAAGCAACCATTGGCAAGGCCTGTTTTTTGCTAGGTCTAGTATCTTTACAATCACTTGTTAATGACCTCGTTATAGAACAAAGTTTTTGGCTCTGTTTAAAAAAAATTGAGGCAATTGTTTTGTGTTGGTAATTGTGTATGTGATGGTGGACATCTTTTTTGTTGTTGTTTATGAAGCATCTTTTTTGTTGTTTATGAAGCATTGTTTATGCAGCATCTCTGTTGTTGTTTATGAAGCATTTTTTTGTTGTTGTTTATGAAGCTTGCTAATGATTTTATTCAGCTGTTGTGAGATCATTAAGTTCAGATAAACACACTGAACTAGCATCAGCATCAAAAATATCAGACAGTAGGCACTGAAATAGCACCAAAACACAATGAACCGAGTTATATAGTGTACATACGTGGACTAATGATCAAGACTCCGACGGAAAAATACGTTCTGCAGTGCACTGAGGGTTTGTGGGCGTCGCTAACGAGTAATTAAAGGTGATGACTACAGCAATTATTTTATAAGTAGATTTGGGTGGGTTCTGTTGTGGGTACCTGTTTGTCACACCTGGTTCTCACCTGTGTATTGTGTAAGAGACAGTGTAGGTGGGTAATAAGCCCACCTGGATGGGTTTTTTTTCTTTATATTTACCTGGGATTTTCTGTCTTTGTGCGTATTTTTTGAATATGTAGGTAGATGTTTGTACAAAGGGGGTATACCTAGGTGATAGACACACCAGGGTTGTTTTGTTTTTTTTTTTACCTGTGTCTACTGTTTTCATGTATTTTCCTGAGTGTACTAGTAGTTGATGGTAAAAGGGCATTCTTAGATTTTTGACACATCTGGTTTTACTTGCAGAGTCTATGAAGTTTTTACTAATTTCTGAATTTTTAGGTAATTGTTCTAGAAGGGCATAACTAGATAAACCTGCAAAACTTAGTTTTTACCTGAATTCTGTACTCTGTACTGTTTTCATGCATATTCTGAATGAATAGGTAGTAATTAGTGAAAGGGCATACATAGTTAACAAATACACCTGGATTTTACCTGAGTTTACTCTGTTTGCATATTTTCTGTATCTATAGGTAGTTTTTTGTGAATGGGCATACAGATTTATTTATTTACAGATGCCTAGATGTTGTCAGAGTCTTGTATTTAAAAGCGAATACTGTTTTATCACGTAACCTAGAAAGCAGGCAGTCTTGAACTGGGCTCTGTTTTTCCCCAACTAGGTGTTAAGGGTTACCATGACAATTTTGTGCAATCAAGTGTGTTTTTATTTTTCCAAGTGATAAGTAATAATTACACTGAGATGCCTTATTAGCCTATGTTTGTGAAAAAAAGGACTATAGTTGTTGTTTTTCAGTCTGTCTATCATGTCTGTCTGTCCGTCTGTCTGTGTGTCCCACTTAGTTGTCCATACAATCTGTGGGGCTTTTGAGAATTGATCTGAAACTTGCTTTGTAGTGACAAATTATTAATGGAGTATGCATTTGTCACATTTGATAGCAAGGTGCCGATTTACCGTAATTAAAGTACGATTCGAATGTTCATGTTTTTCATGATTACGTGTTTCATTATTCAGGTGTTTCATTATTCAATATTCACCTCAGAGGTTGGTGCTTGTTACATGGGAAAACATGCTGCCTATCCGATACTCTTTAGCATGTTTGTGTGTGAAAAGTCATTGGTATCCCCTCTCTTTCTTTCATAATAACACTCCTTACTGGCAGATTAAAATTAAAATCCACTGCACATATTATTGGCAAAGAGCATCCTATGAATATCCCTGTAATGTGAATGGTAGTTGGATAGGACCTAAGAAGGAAGTCTATTTTAGACTCGTTAACTGACTTTTTTCAAATTTTCTGAGAAATCTCTGCTGTTTCCTTTGTAGAATTTGTACTCCCTATATTCTGTTTGTTTCCTGTTTTGTTCCAATTCCTGTATACTCGGATGAATTTTCTCCCCACGCCCCCCTCCCCTCCCCATTTCAAGCATGCCTTCTGGCTCTAAAAGTAGCATATTTTTACCCATTTTTGAATATTTAAATAAAAATCCAATATATAATTGCATTATCATTTGGATTTGGCTATGGTGTTGCTTTGTAAGTGTGTAGGCAAGTAAAATGAAGATGAATTAGGGTAGACAGATACAAATATGTTTTGCTTAATTCACCTGTCTCTGCAGAGAACGAGGTACTAGTTTGTCTTTTGGATTTGGCTGATGTGTTAGATTTGCTTTGTAAGGGTGTAAGTCAGTAAGGTGATTAATGAGTCTGGGCTGATAGATAAATATTTTAATGTGTTAATGCTTAATTTTTCTGTTCCTGAAAAGAGAGAGAGATTGAGAGAGAGATCATCTTTTGTCCCATTATCTGTTTTATTTTTCATCCTCGCCAACTTTGTTTTAAAATTTAAAAGATAAAGAGACTTTTTTTGGTCATATAAAATATTAAGATCATAGAGGAAGGTCAGGGTCATGAATAGGTCAAATATGTTTCCATTTGACTTTGAGGTTGCTGGCAAAGTGTTTCATAAGTTCATCTTGTTTGTGTGAATTCTGTCTCTCGCTTACCTGTGTGATATTTACCTTCGCAGGTCTGACATTTTCGTTTCAAAGCTGTGGGGGGTATTTTCATTTAAAATGGCATGACAGGAAATTTCTAAATGATTATTTGTTGTTGCAGTGTTAATAATTTTCTCATGTAAAGACATGATAGTTTCATGATGCAACATAAAGCAAGTGTGGGAAGTGTTGATCAGTAAACAATTTGTTAACAGTTAATTATCGTTTTGACAAAACTTTGATAATTTGTTGTCGACTGAGTCACTAAGTAAGACACTAAGCCTCCAAACTCGGAGGATATACTGTTTTTATAATTTTGAAACGTCTCAAATTTTAAACTACATCTATAACAACTTAAGTAATGTCAACATTAAGCTCAAAGATTAAAGGTCAAGTTCAAAGAGATATTGTCAAGTTTTTTAAAGGTTAAACTGATCGTTTAAGCAATGGAATTGTTACCATCAACAGCTATCTTTCATGACTTTCTCTTGAAATGACAAGTGTCTCACACAAATTTAATGAGAAAAGAGCATTCATGAATATGAATTTCTTGTGATAAAATTTTGTGGTAGATAATACAAAATGATGTCTGATCAGTGAATCAAATGCACTTATAAATAAAATTAAAATAAAATTCACTTAAGGAGACTGGATGGTCAACAAATTGCCTATCAGATCTACCCCAAATTTTAAATGTGATATTTTTGGCCATAAACTATTAACTAGTTTAGAAAAAAATCAAAATATTTTATAGATAAAAAAAAATTGAATTTACATAGAGCTTCTAATAATTTTTGTCTAGATAGCCATCCACCCCATGGACTATTCTTTGGACCATTAACATAATATTTTTGAGATGTTTTCAGCTAATTCTTGAAGAACAATGTGTATGTGTATTAATCTGACACTTGCATGCAACAAGATTGTATTTCTCTGTATGTTACAGATTACAGTGTATTTTCTGTATGTTACAGATTACAGTGTATTTTCTGTATGTTACAGATACAATGTATTTCTCTGTATGTTACAGATACAATGTATTTCTCTGTATGTTACAGATACATTGTATTTCTCTGTATGTTACAGATACAATGTATATCTCTGTATGTTACAGGTACAATGTATTTCTCTGTATGTTACAGATACAATGTATTTCTCTGTATGTTACATATACAATGTATTTCTCTGTATGTTACAGATTACAGTGTATTTCTCTGTATGTTACAGATACAATGTATTTCTCTGTATGTTTCAGATACAATGCATTTCTCTGTATGTTTCAGATACAATGCATTTCTCTGTATGTTACAGATACAATGAATTTCTCTGTATGTTACAGATACATTGAATTTCTCTGTATGTTACAGATACAGTGTATTTCTCTGTATGTTACAGATAC
>WFKH01011926.1:22037295-22050910 GCA_016163765.1 Magallana hongkongensis
ACAGATACAATGTATTTCTCTGTATGTTACAGATACAATGTATTTCTCTGTATGTTACAGGTACAATGTATTTCTCTGTATGTTACAGATACAGTGTATTTTCTGTATGTTACAGATACAATGTATTTCTCTGTATGTTACAGATACAATGTATTTCTATGTATGTTACAGGTACAATGTATTTCTATGTATATTACAGGTACAATGTATTTCTCTATATGTTACAGGTACAATGTATTTTCTGTAGGTTACAGATACAATTTATTTCTCTGTATGTTACAGATACAATGTATTTCTCTGTATGTTACAGATATAATGACTGCCATCTGATGTATACCTCTAATGGCTACGCCTACACCCTGCCCTCCCCCGCCTCAGAGAGCCAGCCAGAGACCCCTGTGTCTCCGGAACCACCGGCCTACAGCACCACCCAGGCCCCTACCACCCAGCCCCCCCACCCCATTGCTCTCCTTAGGGCCGTCGACCTCATGGACCCAGGTAAGCACGCTCAGTTGTACTTTGTTTCTCCTTAAGATACTTCACATTTATGTTGCGAAGTAAGCTCAAAATTCTCCTTAAGGTACCTCACACTATTGTGTGTCTTCCTCTTAAGGCCAAAGTAACTCTCAATGAGATACATGTAGTTATTTTTAAAGTAGATTTCTTCCTCTTCAACTGGTACAGTTGTCACATTCTTAAATAATTTGATTGAAAAATATAGATCAACATGTATGATATTCCTTTTGTCCACAAGATCTGTTGCATTGTATAAGAGATGAGGCTGTTGGTACATAGTGAGATTTTCTTTCATAAGTTGATTTTGTTTGACAGTGATGTTAGGGAAGGCTGTGACAGAGGCTCACATGAGGACGTGTTTATACACGAGTGAACAGATACAGCACATCCAATCCAGCATAACACCTCAGGAAATCATAGACGCCTTCAAAACTATGGTAAGTTCATGCCTCAACCTCAGGAAATCAAAGTCACCTTCAAAATATGGTAAGTTCATGCCTAAATGCCTCAGGAAATCATAGACGCCTTCAAAACTATGGTAAGTTCATGCCTAAATGCCTCAGCAACCTCAGGAAATTATAGACTACAATCAAAGCTATTGTAAACTTGTGAAAATCATAGTTACCATCAAAACTGTGGAAAGTTTATGCCTCAATGCTTACGAAATCAGAGACAACAATCAAATCTATGGTAAACTTATGAAAGTCATAGACACCTTCAGAGCTATCAAATGGAATGTTCATGGCTCAATCTTAGGAAATTGGTGGCTTGTTATGAACTGTGGCAAGTTAATACCTAATGGTCAAGATTATAGATAACTTTATAATTTTTATGCAGTAAGGTTACACCCCTGGCCCAGCTTCAGAAATTATAAAAAAAAAAATTAAAAACTTGTGAAGAATGTATAGAATATTTCACCTGAATGTCAAAAAAATTCCTGACTCATTCAAATTGATATGTGTAAATTATATATTACATCAAATCAAAGATGCAAGTAAATAAACAAAGAACTAGGTTCGGTTTCAGTCATATTTTGCCCTGTTTTAGAGTGATATTTAAAAATATCACAAAACATGGAAATGCAACATTTATTTACACAAAAATACCCATAGACTAAGAATCTATAAATAGTTACCTGATTAGACTTTTCACAAAGGTAATTGTGACGTCATAAACAGTGCATTTCCCGTAATATTTGTAAAACTGCACAGAGGATACCAATTCTTCAGTGGTTTTTTGAATAGAAAACTATGTCCGCAGCTGTCGCCCACGATGAAACTCACATTATAACTTTATCACGTGATATCACATAAAATATATTAATTTCGTTGTGGGCGGCAGCTGCGGACACATTTTCCTCTTCAAAAAACTGCAAGAAAATGCGCCATTTTTCATCATTTTTGACTAAATTTTAGAAGTATGCCAAAATGTTGTAGTCATAATTATTTTTTGAAAGAAGATAAAAGTATATAACTTGGTACTTTATATACACACATATTCAAGATGGTATATGTGCATTTTCATGAGATTTAATTAACTTTTGAATTTTAGGGCAAATATTGAAATAAACTATACCTTCTTCTTTAAACTTCAATCCCAGAAAATCACAGATACTTTTCAAAACATTTTCTTCACACCTTAGCACACCTCTGCAGGAACTACACACCTTAACTCATAAAGAAAATATAATAAGAAAACAAAGGCAAGGAAAAGTCACAAAAAACAAAGAAGAAAATCAAATTTCATGATGGAGATAAAGTTAGGCCTATAGTTGTAAGAAATGGTTTCTATAAAACCTTACTTATCAATGTATTGATGCAAATTTTGTATTTTCTGTTGCCAACAGACGCGGAGTCAGTTATGGTCAGAAGTGGCGGAGAAGATAACGATTGCCGTGCAACAAATCATAGAGTTCGCCAAAATGCTGCCCGGCTTCATGGATCTCTCTCAGGACGATCAGATCATGCTGCTGAAAGCAGGTACAGAGTGGTGGGAGGATCTAACAATCTCAGTGCTTGTAGATATAGCATGGGAGGGGTGGATTCAATAGTTGGGGGGGGGGGGGGTAGATAAGAAGTCTTTTATATGTTGTAGTTATTTCACAGGATATGGGTGGGAAGATGGTGACAGTTAAATAATGATAAACTTAAATAATGTTGTAATACAGAAGCAGAAAATAGGAGTTTGTGGGTACTTACTGATTTTCAAGGTCTGTAATATAATGACAAGGAGAAAATAAATGAGGGGCTCATCAACTGAACTCATGATAAACTTGTAGAATTTTAAAGTATGAATATATTTTGAATTATATATATTTTGAATGTAATGAATATATTGCAGGAAATATTTTTTTCATGGGAATATTAAAATAATTTGAAATGGAAAGAATAATATTATGTTTTTGGAAAACAAAACAAAAGTAAGAAATAAGATGGCAATCATATTCACTGGTTATACAATATAAAATTATGCTACATGCTGATGTTCGGATCTGCTGTTTCAGGGAGTTTTGAGCTGGCTCTGATACGTGCCTGTCGTGTGTTTGATGAACGCACCAACAGCATCATCTTTGGAAATGCCATAGTACCTCTCTCTGTATTCAGCGCCTTCAGTAAGTTATCGCATTCTATCAACTTACAGTTTTTTGGGGTTATTTTTTTTTCATGAAAAGTTTTTCTTAAACAATATAAATTTTGTTTCTTTCTTTGTTTTTCTTTCACAAACTAATTTCTGTGGATAAAGATGGCACACTATAGAAAAAAAAATGCTACATTTCTATTGATGAATTTGTAAATGGAAAATGAAAAACCTATTACAATTTATGAAGTGTAAATATAAAATGTTGTGTTCTGATATATTTTCTTTGATAAAGGAGATAACTCAATTTAATTAGTGTATGACATATGTGTGTTCATTTCAGTATGATTTTCATACAAATGTACCATAAAGGGTTGATTTTGTATTTTCTGTAAATCATATGTCATACAAAATGTAAAGAGAGATAATTCTAGGTTTACCATGAATCATTTGTTGACTTTCTCTGTCGTAGATGAAGAGGAGTGCCACCTACGTGAGCAGGTGTTTGAATTCGTTCGGAATGTGATTCAGTTGAAGCTGACGGAGAGTCAACTGGCACTGTTCAGCGCGGTGGTCCTTATTCGGGCAGGTCAGTGATAACCCCCTACTTGTAACGACAGGTCTCACCACTGTGTTAGTACAGCTAATAAACCAAACTATTGTTCTTATAAGGGACCCCTTTTGGGCTTATCTCTCTGTAGAACTAAGATAATTTCAAATACTCAATGTTTTGAACAGTTTGTTTTAAAAAAAAATGTGGATGAAATGATGCATAATGAACAGAACATGAATTTTAAAAAAAAATAGGAGGGGGGGGGGGGGGTAATACTGAATTTTTTTAATATCAAGTTTAGTTTAAATTAAAAAATAAGATTTAAGTCATTTCCTATTTCAAATTTACAACTATCTACTAGTCCCAATATATTTTGAAAGCTTTGGGCTTAAGAATCTGAAGTTTAATGTATTTCTTTGCCAATACAAAAAATATTTATTAAGTTGTTTCTTTTGGGCAACAGATCGCCCTGGGTTGAAGGACATAGCGGACGTTCAGAAACTGAATGAGAAAGTCCTGACGGCCCTGAAACAGGAGCTAGGGAAGACCCACGCCAACGAGAACGTCCTGACACGCCTGATGCAGCTGACATGGACATTACGACAGCTCAGCTCCCAACACATAGTGCTTCTCAATAAATACAAACTGCAAAATCCAGAGGTAGAGTTCCCAGCCCTTCATAAAGAACTCTTCAGTGTGGAAGGTTTAGAAGGTTCCTAAGACAGAGAAAATTTTTTCAAAAAAATAAATGGAGGTGATTTTAATTTCTTTTTTTTTCCCACTCTCTTCTCAGAAATGGACTACATTTTGAGGAGGGAGAGATAAGGTTTTTAAGAATTGTATGATACAGTGGCTATATTGTTTTATAAAACAGTTCATATGTTTGTTGAGTTTTTTTTTTTTTTGGAGAATGAAATATATTTTGAAATAGGGTCATATTTTACCTATTTAGTTTATCATTGTTAATTTTACTTCCTAATCCTGTGCATAGCATGTGTCAATGGAGTAGGACAGATATTAAAATAGTCACTTTTAATGAAAATAATCCCTTCTAGACGTGTGAATCAACTTTTATCCATACAGGTTGTTTTCTTCTGGTGAAATTCCTTAACATTTACAGCCAGGGAAGTTTTTCTTATCAAGAACAAGTTAAAGAAAATAAGAATTGAAATTACAAAATCTTGCAGCTGGCTTACAGCTTACATTCAAAGATTTTTTCAAGAAAACAATAAACACCAGAACAAAAAAGTTGTGGGTGAAAAGTTTTTTTTCCAGAACAAGTTTTGAAATTGCAATATAAAGGGAATAATGTATATATAGAAAAAGCATCACATCACGGCATGAGTTGGCCTAACAAACTCGGTGAAGGCAATCGTGTGGGGGAACATATGTGATAGGTAGTTTTTCAACTGACATAAATTTAGTTTAAGGTTATCTCCCTTTGACTATGGAGATAAGTTGGACCTAAACGTTGTCGCATGAAAACTATTTATTCTGATTTCTCCCACACATGTTTTTATATAGACATATATATGTATATCAGTATTTTTACTTATTTTTGCCCCCATCTTAGTAGAGGACTGTTACTGAAATTGAAATGATTTCATTTTTTTATTCTTTCTCTCTTCCAATACATCTCTTTTAGATTTAATGAGAATTTAAGGTTTTCATTTGAGAAATGGCTTTGTCATTAAAGATTTTACATATAAAGGGAATTATTGATTTGTTAACGAGTTAAGATAAAGATAAGATAATTTTTTCCTTTATTGCGTGTGTATTTTGTTTTTTGCCCCCTCAGGAAATGTATTTTTATTAACATAGGGTTGTTTGTAAAGATATTCTGTGCTGTAAAAATAATGAAATCAAAAGAAATTCTATGTTGTTTTAAAGCTGTTGTTGTTTTTTTTAAAATTTCACCCACTTTTGGGACTATTAATGGGGTGAGCCAAGGAGAAGATGTTTGGCCAATTTCCTTCATGTTGTTATGATTTAGTTGTCGATATCTGTGTATTTTTTTGTGATAAAAGTGCATAGATGGATGTAAAACTGCCCTGTGTAAGCTCTATGTGAATTAAAAATAAAAAATTTCTAAAAACTTTTATCCTGGCCAAAAAGGACCCTCAAATATCCTCTTAAATTGTCTGGTTAAGTAAAAGAACTTCATTTATTTATATTAAAGCAGCATTTCCATTCAGGGTTTCCCACATTTGTAGCAAACTTTGTGTGTATGAAATGTTTTAAAGCTTTAAAATCACCTGCCTATTCATTAAAAAAAATGTCCCTAGTCAAAAAAAGCATTATCTTGAGACGCTGATAACTACAGTTGCACTGTTGTCCATCCTATAGCAATATTTGATTTTATAGCATCTCATTACAACTGTATGTGATAAATATGTTAAATGGGGTTAAGGAGAAAAGTTTGTAGGAATTTTTTTTAATCTTGAAAAATGGGAGCTTGCATGTTGAGAAATAAGTCAAATATGTTTTGAGATCTTGCAGGTTGAATGAACAAGACTCTGATTAAACAGCTCATTTAACTTCCAGTTTTGCCATAATGCATTTTATTTGCCTAATCTATCTCTCTGGATTCATGTGTCTACAAAAAAAGTTTAATTGATAAAAGATTTTAGACATACAGCATTTAGTAACTGCATTAAAAAAGATAGACAAAATACTGTGAAAAAAATAAATTTACATTTATAGCTCAGGGATGGACAACTGAAGGGTGTTCGGAGAATAATTTCTTAGAAATGAAATTGGGGGAGTTGTGGAATTTTTTTTTTTTTAATTAAGTACCATGTGTAGTTGCTCTACCTCGATTGGCTATTCACAGTTTGCAATGGATTTGAAAATTATAATCAAAGGGTGTTGCTTGTCTGTGTAAAAAATTTTGTGTTTTGTGCGATGCCTTTCACTGTTATTTTGCTGTCATTTTATTTTCTCAAGAGTTTTTTTGGGGGGAAGGGGGGGGGGGGGGAATCATGAAATGTTGTACCATATACAGTTTGCTTCACAATTTTTTGACCTGTTGGTGAATAACTTACATTCCTCAGGATTCTAGTGCTAAGTTTTTATAAAAGGTCATTCAACATCTGTCTTAACTGTTTTTTTCTGATGTTGTCATTACTTTTGGTGACAGCTGTATAATGCTTGAAAAGGAATTTTTTATGGGCAACAGCTGTATTTCTGGTTTTCCCTTTTCGGTATTTCTACGGGGGAAAAGTACTGTTGTTTTAGAGATAAAGTTATCTGGTCTATAATGCACTGAAGTGAGTAGTAGGTATTTTTGGGATTTATTAATTATTTTGTTGTTGTTGTAATATTTAGTTATGATTTAAAAATTGTTCACTACTTTTCAAAATGAAGTGACCTTTTTTTTGAAAGATATTTTTTAATATAGATAAAAAGGATAAAAACAAGAGCACATAAGATGGTTGTTTGGAAACAGGGCAGCAAAACGTTTTAAAGAGAAATGTCAGAGTACATACATGTAGAAAAATTAAGTGATAGGGGTTTTGAGGCAAATTCTACTGTACAGAAAGTGAAAGTACAAAACAAAAGTTGCTTTATAAATCAAAACACTTGTAAAGAAAGTCAGGAGTGGGTGAGTCATATTGATTTCTTGTTATTATGATTTTAATTGTTGATTTGTTATGTAAATGGTGTTTTGTTAAGAATTACATTTTTTTTAAGCTTCCTTTTTACTGTGTAATTTTGGTCAATACATTTTTGTGTACACACTATGTAAATATGTACAGTATATACCAAAAAATAATGTGTACAGAGTATACCAAAATCATGTGTCAGTATCATCATTAATCAGTGTTTTATCTACACATTTTGTTTTCAAAAGAATCATTTTTTTACATGTCATTGTCGAGACTCTATTCAGATGAATGGCCATTCTTGTGGCTCAACTCAGCAAATAGGCAGTTGAATCAGATTCCCTCTGTACGTCAGTTAGTAGATGTGCAAATGTACTCGATCTCTTTCTTCTTTCACAGTTGCTTTCTAGGTAATGCACATTCTATAATTCTGGCACCTGTTTTGTGTCCAGTGTCATTTTGGCAACTTTATATAATCGGAAATTAATACAATTTGATACAAGATGATAATGCTTTAGGTTAGACCAACTTTGATTTTAATGTGCTGAGTAAGCCAATACAGTCTGCCTGATTCAAGATTAATACCACTCTACTTGAAAAAGTTGTTAACTCATAGATTTTATTTTTGACCAGACCAAAGGTGACCTTGATATTTTGAAGGTCAAGGTTCCTCCATGCTGAGTGTTTAGTTGCCATTTTGTCGAGTTGCCACTGAGTTGGTTTTTCATCTGACCAGTGTCCCCCATCCTTTGCCAAGTTTAGCTGCCATATTTCATGTTCTTGTTACTGTAAACACTTAGGTTGCTGTAGAGACATGTGTATCTGTAGGTGCGAACTCTTTGCATTCTGTCGTATTATGCAGACTTTTTCCCAAAACAAAAACAGAAAAAAAAACTACATAATTTTTTTTGTACAGGCTTGCTCAAAAAATGTTCCTTACTCTCACATACTGTTTTGGTACAGTCTTGTTCAAAAATTTGTTCTTAATTCTGCTTCAGGTCTCTCCGAAATGTATTGTGCATCTGATTTTTTTTTTTTTAAAGTGAGAATAACTAATAGTATGCTGTCATGTTTTCTTGTTTGACATCTTTACATTACATATTTTCAAATTGCTCAAAAACTTAGATGAGTACAATATCAAATATATTGTACATGTTGTAAAAAAGGGCAAAAAATATACATGTTGATTTATTTTGGACACACCTGTGCAAAAAATGTTTTATGGAGGCCAGTTGATAACTTTATAGTATTAACTTCTTTATCTTAGTTGAGTGCATATGTACTAAACATGGTTTGAGGTTTTAGAAAATCTTTGGGTCTTTTGCTGCAAACATAATTTTTGTTACAAAAAATTTTTTTTTATGTGTTAAAAAGAAAATAATACACTTTCTGAGTTATGCAGTGGAAAAAGTCCATAAATGAATTTTTAGTGAAGAATAGACATGTTTGCTTGACATTCTCTATGGAAAAAGGGTATTTTTACCCAAATATTTGTCATGCAAGTTTAGAAAAACAGATAGAGTAAAACTTGTTGTAGATAAAAAAGATAATAATTTAATATAAACGATTTAACATAAAACAAGGAACCAAAAAAAAAAAAAATAAATAAATAAATACCAGCCCAAATCAGTGTGGATTGAATTTTGTTTGCAGCACATCTCCTGAAGGTTTTTGCTAACACATAGTAACACACATTTAATATATATTATATAGTCTTTTAAATACAAATATTTCCCATTTTGATTAGAAAAGAATAACTTTGGACGTTGGAAGGTCAAATTGTGTATGCTTGCAAGGTTATGATATTCTTTTTAGTACACAGTTTGAGACCTACAAGCCAAAGTTCAAGGTCAAAATTCACGTTTCATTACATAATCAAAAAGTGTATTTTTTCCCCTTTAAGATGCATTTATTAATTTTCATTTTGAATTTTAAAAAAGTTAAGGCAGAGATAGTGCAAGGAAACTTTTGACACTTGATTTTACTATGTGCTGCCATGCTATTCCTGTTCTTTTGCATTTTGCTTTTAGCATTCTATGGTAAACCTATCGTATAACTGGAAGCTCTCTCTCTCAGTACCTAGTGGTCGTTTCATCTACACCCTTCAGATTGCACACGTACGATAAATATATATATTATATAATATGAATTGCATTTTCACTTTTATCCAATGAAAAAAAATATTTTTTTCGTGATTTACATGATGGAATATTACATATATGTATAATATGTACATTGATGTATCTCGTTGATCAATAAATAAAAAAAACATCAGTGTACCGAAATGCTGTTATTTTGTGTTGTTTTGTTATAATTACCGGTAACTCGTACATGTGTCTAATTTGAATTTACCGCCAAAATATGAACAAAAAATGGCGTAGGTAATATATGCGGTGGAATTTTATGGATAAGATTTCCCACATGCATATAGTTTCAAATATTTCTGTTCATATGTTGGCAGATCTCTCCATTGATAAAATGAAAGAAGAATTTTTTTCCCGTAGCAACCCAAAAATCCTATTTTTTCAGGGGAAATCCACCATGATTATAAAAGTGGGAAGCAGAACACGCATCAACAAGTGTGTGGCTTAATATATGTGATTTGTTGTGATATGACAATAATTCTAATATTTCTCTTTAAAATTTGTTCTTAGTTATGCATATTTACCAAAATACGAACTTTTTTATGTCCCATATCTGAAACTTTTTGAAGCGAACTGATGTATGCATACAGGCACCAACATCTTCAAATAATGTCATTTTCAGAAGTTCGATTCTATAATTATACAATTATAGCCTTTTGATGAGGTCAATACACGATTTTATAGACCTGATGAGAGCATATCGACCGAGGACGAAGTCCGAGGTTGATATACTCTTATTAGGTCTATAAAACCATATATTGACCGATATCAAAAAAGCTATAATTGTTTTATTACAATAAATGGAAAACTAATTCTCTTCAGTCTGTTCAAGAGTATAAACAGTAATGCAAAGTGAGACTGCGCTCAGTATTTATGTCATGATCTTATCAAAGTATGATGAAAATAGAACAAATTCACTATCATAAGAAAAAACTAATTTTTTTTACACAACATTTATAGTAAATTCAAATAAAATTACTTATAAAATTTGAAATAGTATTTTTTGACTACTAGTATTAAACCAGTACACGCTTGCGACATCTTTTTCGCTCAATTATTTGAAAAACAAAAAGCAATTTTCATGAACTTCGCATTGAAGTTTCAATTTGTTCTGAAAATATAATTTGTTAAACATACGCACCAGACTTTTTTTCATTAATTTGAAAATGTTGAGAAATAATGATTTTCACTTTTATTAAAAAAAAAAAAAATAGATAAAGTGTCTTCATTACCTTTAAATTATTATAGATGAGGATATGCATTTATATAACAGTTAAATAGCAGCGTATTTTAAGCTATATAAATTTTCCAAGTTACTCTGAACAAATACCATTTACAGAATATTCATACAAAAAATAAAAAAAAATAAATTTTCAAATTGTTTGCAGTCTTTCAGAAATACAAAACTACGCAAAATGATGAGTTTGTCATTCGTTTCTATTAGATAGCAAAATGATTTTGATTAACCCGCGTTGTGCTGTCAAATGAATGTGCCAATTTAGCTTCTGTGAATAGTCTGGAAAAAGATAAAATCAATACTATTGCTAATTAGAAAGATTCGACTGATCCAAGATGGGGCCACAATAGGGGGCGCAATACTGATTAATTAATTCATCCAATCCACCCCATTTTTAAACCATTATGTATTTTCCCCTTAATATAGGAAAAATATATCTTTACAAGACACTATACAGTATTTATACTGTATGTGTATGTTCAAATAGAAAAACTTTACGTAAAGATGTATAACTTTTAGAATTCCTAAATAAAATGATTAGTTGGCAGAATACTGGGGGTTGGGGGATGTCATACTACATGCAAGTGTATATTATTGATCACGCTTCGCTTCTTTCAGTCAGCCAAACCCCTACTACCAGTATGATAGTGGAATCGCCCATTCTCAAAAAACTTTTTGCTATGCGCGTGAATATTGCTTGTAGCAGAAACTTTTCATATCCCAAAATTAATAAAGCATGTGCAGAAACAGATGCGCGTGCGGGAAGATGCGCTAGCACCACCTGTTCTTACACGTGCGTAAATCCTCCTTGAATATTGAAATGTCGTGAATTTTTATTACGCCGGTGGAATTTTGTTTCATTTTAAAACCACTAAGATCAGGTAAGGGTGATACAACTTATAACTCGACGGTGTTTAAATGCTTAAAAGACTGAAACATTACATAAACAGTAAATTAAGCTGCCCTATCCCACACGCATGTGTATTTATCCCTGCGGTCGGTCAAATGTTATTACGGCCATTCATCATTTGCATTCGACCGAGGAGAGAAAGAGGAGCGTTTGAATCTCCTCCAGCAGACGAGAGGTTACAGTTCTCGTTTAGATCTCATTTATTCGCGTCTTCACGCCTCAGTTATATTTTCTACCGTGTTGTTGTCATCATACAGTCAGTGATGTATATATGCAACATTATTCATAGTTAAATCGATTCGTGTCAAAACGAAGGAAAATATGCAAGCACTTGCTTCGCCTGGATTAAGACTTTTAGTGTATTTAATGTAAAAAAAGATGACAACAGTCAATAATCGCAAAACAAGTGTGTTACATGTGTGATGACATAAATTTGAGATTTCTGACCTCTTTCAACTGTAAGTACGTTTGAAGTTCTACAAATTAATGTACGCAGTGCCATTATGGCATTATCAGTTTTTTATGACTACAAGGCTTAAACTTGTTTTACCAAGATACGGGAAATTGATTAGCCTATGATTTTCTCGCGAGTATGTATGACTGTACAGTATTAATCATGCACTGTGTATATGCATTGATTTCTCAAAGATCGGGGGCAGGTTTTTTTTTTTTTTATTCAAGGACTTCCTTTATTATAGCAGTCTAATGAAGCGAATTTTCGTACTACATATAGTATGATTTATACATGATACATGCACAATGACACATAGGGAGGGCGTGTGTAATCTTTATTATAGTACATTTTATGTACATGAATCGGCAGAAGGCTTCAGTAGAGTTTATTAATTGTAGGGGGGCTTTAAACTGTTACCGATACAGCCTGCATATCTCCATATTAAATGACCCAACCCAACTCCAACCCCCCCTCTCTCTCTCTCTCTCTCTCTCTCTCTCTCAGACATTACTGCAACCATATTATGATATCAATGTGAAAAGGACAGAAACTCTCTCTCTCTCTCTCTCTCTCTCTCTCTCTCTCTCTCCTTTGTGATTCAGTTGATTGACATTGCCGTAATATCAACACAGTACAGTGACGGAAAATACCTTATTTATGATACAAATGTTCTTACCCTTAGGGTTCGTCATGAATATTTGACATATGTAAAGTTACGTTATTAAAAAAAAAATTACCAGCCTATGAAAGAGTCCTAAAAATGGTCATCATTTGTCTATAAAATGGGATTTAATTAAAAGTGTGTATTTTTCTGACTGTCTAAATATTTTCGTGTAAGATTTAAGTACCTTAATTATATGGGTCAATCCAAGGTTAAGGGTAATTTGATAGAGTTCATTTGCGTTGAATGATTCGTATTTAAAAATCTCTGGCGATTTGTAGAATAATTACTGTGTTCCTGTTAAACTTTATTTTATTGACTGTAGAGATGGGAATTGAGGTTGGGTTGAAGTGGAGGGGGGGGGGGGGGGTTGGAAGGAGGGGTGAATAAGCGCGAACATATGTACGTTGCCGATCTGAGCCGATTTTTTAGTTTTTAGCCCGTTTTCTGATAAAAGGTTGATCCATGAATGAAGATATTTTTTGTGTCTATCATTGGAAACACGCCGGTCGGTCCATTCGCTAAAATATATTAAAAACGGGACGGAAATCATATGCTTTTTTCAGGATATTGATCATTAATTATCTCTCTATATATGTCATTGTATAAATGAATACGTTTGGAAAATATTCATGACGGAAAAAATATCGACAGAGGAAAGAACGGGGTCATTCCGATCAGATGATAAGCGGATAACCTCCCCTTGGCGATGACTCCCCTCACCGCGGGGTGTCGCTGCATCATCTGTGATTGTTTCGCTCCAGCTGCTGCAGTGTTTGTTGTGATAATGAGTAATCACACGAGCTGCAGCCGACCAAATTATGTGTTATCGAACTTGTAATAGTAATCCCTGCCTTATCGCATGGCTGTCTGAACGATGCAAGATGAATCAGATTCCAGAATCAATCTCTCTCTCTCTCTCTCTCTCTCTCTCTCTCTCTCTCTCTCTCTCTCTCTC
>WFKH01011926.1:22051010-22064381 GCA_016163765.1 Magallana hongkongensis
ATGTATTTCTCTGTATGTTACAGATACAATGTATTTCTCTGTATGTTACAGATACAATGACTGCCATCTGATGTATACCTCTAATGGCTACGCCTACACCCTGCCCTCGCCCGCCTCAGAGAGCCAGCCAGAGACCCCTGTGTCTCCGGAACCCCCGGCCTACAGCACCACCCAGGCCCCTACCACCCAGCCCCCCCACCCCATTGCCCTCCTTAGGGCCGTCGACCTCATGGACCCAGGTAAGCACGCTCAGTTGTACTTTGTTTCTCCTTAAGATACTTCACATTTATGTTGCGAAGTAAGCTCAAAATTCTCCTTAAGGTACCTCACACTATTGTGTGTCTTCCTCTTAAGGCCAAAGTAACTCTCAATGAGATACATGTAGTTATTTTTAAAGTAGATTTCTTCCTCTTCAACTGGTACAGTTGTCACATTCTTAAATAACTTGATTGAAAAATATAGAACAACATGTATGATATTCCTTTCGTCCACAAGATCTGTTGCATTGTATAAGAGATGAGGCTGTTGGTACATAGTGAGATTTTCTTTCATGTGTTGATTTTGTTTGACAGTGATGTTAGGGAAGGCTGTGACAGAGGCTCACATGAGGACGTGTTTATACACGAGTGAACAGATACAGCACATCCAATCCAGCATAACACCTCAGGAAATCATAGACGCCTTCAAAACTATGGTAAGTTCATGCCTCAACCTCAGGAAATCATAGTCACCTTCAAAACTATGGTAAGTTCATGCCTAAATGCCTCAGGAAATCATAGACGCCTTCAAAACTATGGTAAGTTCATGCGTAAATGCCTCAGTAACCTCAGGAAATTATAGACTACAATCAAAGCTATTGTAAACTTGCGAAAATCATAGTTACCATCAAAACTGTGGAAAGTTTATGCCTCAATGCTTACGAAATCAGAGACAACAATCAAATCTATGGTAAACTTATGAAAGTCATAGACACCTTCAGAGCTATCAAATGGAATGTTCATGGCTCAATCTTAGGAAATTGGTGGCTTGTTATGAACTGTGGCAAGTTAATACCTAATGGTCAAGATTATAGATAACTTTATAATTTTTATGCAGTAAGGTTACACCCCTGGCCCAGCTTCAGAAATTATAAAAAAAAAAATTAAAAACTTGTGAAGAATGTATAGAATATTTCACCTGAATGTCAAAAAAATTCCTGACTCATTCAAATTGATATTTGTAAATTATATATTACATCAAATCAAAGCTGCAAGTAAATAAACAAAGAACTAGGTTCGGTTTCAGTCATATTTTGCCCTGTTTTAGAGTAATATTTAAAAATATCACAAAAAATGGAAATGCAACATTTATTTACACAAAAATACCCATAGACTAAGAATCTATAAATAGTTACCTGATTAGACTTTTCACAAAGGTAATTGTGACGTCATAAACAGTGCATTTCCCGTAATATTTGTAAAACTGCGCAGAAGATACCAATTCTTCAGTGGTTTTTTGAATAGAAAACTATGTCCGCAGCTGTCGCCCACGATGAAACTCACATTATAACTTTATCACGTGATATCACATAAAATATATTAATTTCGTTGTGGGGGGCAGCTGCGGACACATTTTCCTCTTCAAAAAACTGCAAGAAAATGCGCCATTTTTCATCATTTTTGACTAAATTTTAGAAGTATGCGAAAATGTTGTAGTCATAATTATTTTTTGAAAGAAGATAAAAGTATATAACTTGGTACTTTATATACACACATATTCAAGATGGTATATGTGCATTTTCATGAGATTTAATTAACTTTTGAATTTTAGGGCAAATATTGAAATAAACTGTACCTTCTTCTTTAAACTTCAATCCCAGAAAATCACAGATACTTTTCAAAACATTTTCTTCACACCTTAGCACACCTCTGCAGGAACTACACACCTTAACTCATAAAGAAATAATAATAAGAAAACAAAGGCAAGGAAAAGTCACAAAAAACAAAGAAGAAAATCAAATTTCATGATGGAGATAAAGTTAGGCCTATAGTTGTAAGAAATGGTTTCTATGAAACCTTACTTATCAATGTATTGATGCAAATTTTGTATTTTCTGTTGCCAACAGACGCGGAGTCAGTTGTGGTCAGAAGTGGCGGAGAAGATAACGATTGCCGTGCAACAAATCATAGAGTTCGCCAAAATGCTGCCCGGCTTCATGGATCTCTCTCAGGACGATCAGATCATGCTGCTGAAAGCAGGTACAGAGTGGTGGGAGGATCTAACAATCTCAGTGCTTGTAGATATAGCATGGGAGGGGTGGATTCAATAGTTGGGGGGGGGGGGGGTAGATAAGAAGTCTTTTATATGTTGTAGTTATTTCACAGGATATGGGTGGGAAGATGGTGACAGTTAAATAATGATAAACTTAAATAATGTTGTAATACAGAAGCAGAAAATAGGAGTTTGTGGGTACTTACTGATTTTCAAGGTCTGTAATATAATGACAAGGAGAAAATAAATGAGGGGCTCATCAACTGAACTCATGATAAACTTGTAGAATTTTAAAGTATGAATATATTTTGAATTATATATATTTTGAATGTAATGAATATATTGCAGGAAATATTTTTTTCATGGGAATATTAAAATAATTTGAAATGGAAAGAATAATATTATGTTTTTGGAAAACAAAACAAAAGTAAGAAATAAGATGGCAATCATATTCACTGGTTATACAATATAAAATTATGCTACATGCTGATGTTCGGATCTGCTGTTTCAGGGAGTTTTGAGCTGGCTCTGATACGTGCCTGTCGTGTGTTTGATGAACGCACCAACAGCATCATCTTTGGAAATGCCATAGTACCTCTCTCTGTATTCAGCGCCTTCAGTAAGTTATCGCATTCTATCAACTTACAGTTTTTTGGGGTTATTTTTTTTTCATGAAAAGTTTTTCTTAAACAATATAAATTTTGTTTCTTTCTTTGTTTTTCTTTCACAAACTAATTTCTGTGGATAAAGATGGCACACTATAGAAAAAAAAATGCTACATTTCTATTGATGAATTTGTAAATGGAAAATGAAAAACCTATTACAATTTATGAAGTGTAAATATAAAATGTTGTGTTCTGATATATTTTCTTTGATAAAGGAGATAACTCAATTTAATTAGTGTATGACATATGTGTGTTCATTTCAGTATGATTTTCATACAAATGTACCATAAAGGGTTGATTTTGTATTTTCTGTAAATCATATGTCATACAAAATGTAAAGAGAGATAATTCTAGGTTTACCATGAATCATTTGTTGACTTTCTCTGTCGTAGATGAAGAGGAGTGCCACCTACGTGAGCAGGTGTTTGAATTCGTTCGGAATGTGATTCAGTTGAAGCTGACGGAGAGTCAACTGGCACTGTTCAGCGCGGTGGTCCTTATTCGGGCAGGTCAGTGATAACCCCCTACTTGTAACGACAGGTCTCACCACTGTGTTAGTACAGCTAATAAACCAAACTATTGTTCTTATAAGGGACCCCTTTTGGGCTTATCTCTCTGTAGAACTAAGATAATTTCAAATACTCAATGTTTTGAACAGTTTGTTTTAAAAAAAAATGTGGATGAAATGATGCATAATGAACAGAACATGAATTTTAAAAAAAAATAGGAGGGGGGGGGGGGGGTAATACTGAATTTTTTTAATATCAAGTTTAGTTTAAATTAAAAAATAAGATTTAAGTCATTTCCTATTTCAAATTTACAACTATCTACTAGTCCCAATATATTTTGAAAGCTTTGGGCTTAAGAATCTGAAGTTTAATGTATTTCTTTGCCAATACAAAAAATATTTATTAAGTTGTTTCTTTTGGGGAACAGATCGCCCTGGGTTGAAGGACATAGCGGACGTTCAGAAACTGAATGAGAAAGTCCTGACGGCCCTGAAACAGGAGCTAGGGAAGACCCACGCCAACGAGAACGTCCTGACACGCCTGATGCAGCTGACATGGACATTACGACAGCTCAGCTCCCAACACATAGTGCTTCTCAATAAATACAAACTGCAAAATCCAGAGGTAGAGTTCCCAGCCCTTCATAAAGAACTCTTCAGTGTGGAAGGTTTAGAAGGTTCCTAAGACAGAGAAAATTTTTTCAAAAAAATAAATGGAGGTGATTTTAATTTCTTTTTTTTTCCCACTCTCTTCTCAGAAATGGACTACATTTTGAGGAGGGAGAGATAAGGTTTTTAAGAATTGTATGATACAGTGGCTATATTGTTTTATAAAACAGTTCATATGTTTGTTGAGTTTTTTTTTTTTTTGGAGAATGAAATATATTTTGAAATAGGGTCATATTTTACCTATTTAGTTTATCATTGTTAATTTTACTTCCTAATCCTGTGCATAGCATGTGTCAATGGAGTAGGACAGATATTAAAATAGTCACTTTTAATGAAAATAATCCCTTCTAGACGTGTGAATCAACTTTTATCCATACAGGTTGTTTTCTTCTGGTGAAATTCCTTAACATTTACAGCCAGGGAAGTTTTTCTTATCAAGAACAAGTTAAAGAAAATAAGAATTGAAATTACAAAATCTTGCAGCTGGCTTACAGCTTACATTCAAAGATTTTTTCAAGAAAACAATAAACACCAGAACAAAAAAGTTGCTGTGGGTGAAAAGTTTTTTTTCCAGAACAAGTTTTGAAATTGCAATATAAAGGGAATAATGTATATATAGAAAAAGCATCACATCACGGCATGAGTTGGCCTAACAAACTCGGTGAAGGCAATCGTGTGGGGGAACATATGTGATAGGTAGTTTTTCAACTGACATAAATTTAGTTTAAGGTTATCTCCCTTTGACTATGGAGATAAGTTGGACCTAAACGTTGTCGCATGAAAACTATTTATTCTGATTTCTCCCACACATGTTTTTATATAGACATATATATGTATATCAGTATTTTTACTTATTTTTGCCCCCATCTTAGTAGAGGACTGTTACTGAAATTGAAATGATTTCATTTTTTTATTCTTTCTCTCTTCCAATACATCTCTTTTAGATTTAATGAGAATTTAAGGTTTTCATTTGAGAAATGGCTTTGTCATTAAAGATTTTACATATAAAGGGAATTATTGATTTGTTAACGAGTTAAGATAAAGATAAGATAATTTTTTCCTTTATTGCGTGTGTATTTTGTTTTTTGCCCCCTCAGGAAATGTATTTTTATTAACATAGGGTTGTTTGTAAAGATATTCTGTGCTGTAAAAATAATGAAATCAAAAGAAATTCTATGTTGTTTTAAAGCTGTTGTTGTTTTTTTTAAAATTTCACCCACTTTTGGGACTATTAATGGGGTGAGCCAAGGAGAAGATGTTTGGCCAATTTCCTTCATGTTGTTATGATTTAGTTGTCGATATCTGTGTATTTTTTTGTGATAAAAGTGCATAGATGGATGTAAAACTGCCCTGTGTAAGCTCTATGTGAATTAAAAATAAAAAATTTCTAAAAACTTTTATCCTGGCCAAAAAGGACCCTCAAATATCCTCTTAAATTGTCTGGTTAAGTAAAAGAACTTCATTTATTTATATTAAAGCAGCATTTCCATTCAGGGTTTCCCACATTTGTAGCAAACTTTGTGTGTATGAAATGTTTTAAAGCTTTAAAATCACCTGCCTATTCATTAAAAAAAATGTCCCTAGTCAAAAAAAGCATTATCTTGAGACGCTGATAACTACAGTTGCACTGTTGTCCATCCTATAGCAATATTTGATTTTATAGCATCTCATTACAACTGTATGTGATAAATATGTTAAATGGGGTTAAGGAGAAAAGTTTGTAGGAATTTTTTTTAATCTTGAAAAATGGGAGCTTGCATGTTGAGAAATAAGTCAAATATGTTTTGAGATCTTGCAGGTTGAATGAACAAGACTCTGATTAAACAGCTCATTTAACTTCCAGTTTTGCCATAATGCATTTTATTTGCCTAATCTATCTCTCTGGATTCATGTGTCTACAAAAAAAGTTTAATTGATAAAAGATTTTAGACATACAGCATTTAGTAACTGCATTAAAAAAGATAGACAAAATACTGTGAAAAAAATAAATTTACATTTATAGCTCAGGGATGGACAACTGAAGGGTGTTCGGAGAATAATTTCTTAGAAATGAAATCGGCGGAGTTGTGGAATTTTTTTTTTTTTAATTAAGTACCATGTGTAGTTGCTCTACCTCGATTGGCTATTCACAGTTTGCAATGGATTTGAAAATTATAATCAAAGGGTGTTGCTTGTCTGTGTAAAAAATTTTGTGTTTTGTGCGATGCCTTTCACTGTTATTTTGCTGTCATTTTATTTTCTCAAGAGTTTTTTTGGGGGGAAGGGGGGGGGGGGGGAATCATGAAATGTTGTACCATATACAGTTTGCTTCACAATTTTTTGACCTGTTGGTGAATAACTTACATTCCTCAGGATTCTAGTGCTAAGTTTTTATAAAAGGTCATTCAACATCTGTCTTAACTGTTTTTTTCTGATGTTGTCATTACTTCTGGTGACAGCTGTATAATGCTTGAAAAGGAATTTTTTATGGGCAACAGCTGTATTTCTGGTTTTCCCTTTTCGGTATTTCTACGGGGGAAAAGTACTGTTGTTTTAGAGATAAAGTTATCTGGTCTATAAGGCACTGAAGTGAGTAGTAGGTATTTTTGGGATTTATTAATTATTTTGTTGTTGTTGTAATATTTAGTTATGATTTAAAAATTGTTCACTACTTTTCAAAGTGAAGTGACCTTTTTTTTGAAAGATATTTTTTAATATAGATAAAAAGGATAAAAACAAGAGCACATAAGATGGTTGTTTGGAAACAGGGCAGCAAAACGTTTTAAAGAGAAATGTCAGAGTACATACATGTAAAAAAATTAAGTGATAGGGGTTTTGAGGCAAATTCTACTGTACAGAAAGTGAAAGTACAAAACGAAAGTTGCTTTATAAATCAAAACACTTGTAAAGAAAGTCAGGAGTGGGTGAGTCATATAGATTTCTTGTTATTATGATTTTAATTGTTGATTTGTTATGTAAATGGTGTTTTGTTAAGAATTACATTTTTTTAAGCTTCCTTTTTACTGTGTAATTTTGGTCAATACATTTTTGTGTACACACTATGTAAATATGTACAGTATATACCAAAAAAAAATGTGTACAGAGTATACCAAAATCATGTGTCAGTATCATCATTAATCAGTGTTTTATCTACACATTTTGTTTTCAAAAGAATCATTTTTTTACATGTCATTGTCGAGACTCTATTCAGATGAATGGCCATTCTTGTGGCTCAACTCAGCAAATAGGCAGTTGAATCAGATTCCCTCTGTACGCCAGTTAGTAGATGTGCAAATGTACTCGATCTCTTTCTTCTTTCACAGTTGCTTTCTAGGTAATGCACATTCTATAATTCTGGCACCTGTTTTGCGTCCAGTGTCATTTTGGCAACTTTATATAATCGGAAATTAATATTATTTGATACAAGATGATAATGCTTTAGGTTAGACAAATGTTCAGTACTTTGATTTTAATGTGCTGAGTAAGCCAATACAGTCTGCCTGATTCAAGATTAATACCACTCTACTTGAAAAAGTTGTTAACTCATAGACTTTAATTTTGACCAGACTCCAGGTGACCTTGACATTTTGAAGGTCAAGGTTCCTCCATGCTGAGTGTTTAGTTGCCATTTTGTCGAGTTCCCACTGAGTTGGTTTTTCATCTGACCAGTGTCCCCCATCCTTTGCCAAGTTTAGCTGCCATATTTCATGTTCTTGTTACTGTAAACACTTAGGTTGCTGTAGAGACATGTGTATCTGTAGGTGCGAACTCTTTGCATTCTGTCGTATTATGCAGACTTTTTCCCAAAACAAAAACAGAAAAAAAAACTACATAATTTTTTTTGTACAGGCTTGCTCAAAAAATGTTCCTTACTCTCACATACTGTTTTGGTACAGTCTTGTTCAAAAATTTTTTCTTAATTCTGCTTCAGGTCTGTATGTATTGTGTATGTATTGTGCATCTGATTTTTTTTTTTAAGATTGAGAATAACTAATAGTATGCTGTCATATTTTCTTGTTTGACATCTTTACATTACATATTTTCAAATTGCTCAAAAACTTAGATGAGTACAATATCAAATATATTGTACATGTTGTAAAAAAGGGCAAAAAATATACATGTAGATTTATTTTGGACACACCTGTGCAAAAAATGTTTTATGGAGGCCAGTTGATAACTTTATAGTATTAACTTCTTTATCTTAGTTGAGTGCATATGTACTAAACATGGTTTGAGGTTTTAGAAAATCTTTGGGTCTTTTGCTGCAAACATAATTTTTGTTACAAAAAATTTTTTTTTATGTGTTAAAAAGAAAATAATACACTTTCTGAGTTATGCAGTGGAAAAAGTCCATAAATGAATTTTTAGTGAAGAATAGACATGTTTGCTTGACATTCTCTATGGAAAAAGGGTATTTTTACCCAAATATTTGTCATGCAAGTTTAGAAAAACAGATAGAGTAAAACTTGTTGTAGATAAAAAAGATAATAATTTAATATAAACGATTTAACATAAAACAAGGAACCAAAAAAAAAAAAAATAAATAAATAAATACCAGCCCAAATCAGTGTGGATTGAATTTTGTTTGCAGCACATCTCCTGAAGGTTTTTGCTAACACATAGTAACACACATTTAATATATATTATATAGTCTTTTAAATACAAATATTTCCCATTTTGATAAGAAAAGAATAACTTTGGACGTTGGAAGGTCAAATTGTGTATGCTTGCAAGGTTATGATATTCTTTTTAGTACACAGTTTGTGACCTACAAGCCAAAGTTCAAGGTCAAAATTCACGTTTCATTACATAATCAAAAAGTGTATTTTTTCCCCTTTAAGATGCTTTTATTAATTTTCATTTTGAATTTTAAAAAAGTTAAGGCAGAGATAGTGCAAGGAAACTTTTGACACTTGATTTTACTATGTGCTGCCATGCTATTCCTGTTCTTTTGCATTTTGCTTTTAGCATTCTATGGTAAACCTATCGTATAACTGGAAGCTCTCTCTCTCAGTACCTAGTGGTCGTTTCATCTACACCCTTCAGATTGCACACGTACGATAAATATATATATTATATAATATGAATTGCATTTTCACTTTTATCCAATGAAAAAAAATATTTTTTTCGTGATTTACATGATGGAATATTACATATATGTATAATATGTACATTGATGTATCTCGTTGATCAATAAATAAAAAAAAACATCAGTGTACCGAAATGCTGTTATTTTGTGTTGTTTTGTTATAATTACCGGTAACTCGTACATGTGTCTAATTTTAATTTACCACCAAAATATGAACAAAAAATGGCGTAGGTAATATATGCGGTGGAATTTTATGGATAAGATTTCCCACATGCATATAGTTTCAAATATTTCTGTTCATATGTTGGCAGATCTCTCCATTGATAAAATGAAAGAAGAATTTTTTTCCCGTAGCAACCCAAAAATCCTATTTTTTCAGGGGAAATCCACCATGATTATAAAAGTGGGAAGCAGAACACGCATCAACAAGTGTGTGGCTTAATATATGTGATTTGTTGTGATATGACAATAATTCTAATATTTCTCTTTAAAATTTGTTCTTAGTTATGCATATTTACCAAAATACGAACTTTTTTATGTCCCATATCTGAAACTTTTTGAAGCGAACTGATGTATGCATACAGGCACCAACATCTTCAAATAATGTCATTTTCAGAAGTTCGATTCTATAATTATACAATTATAGCCTTTTGATGAGGTCAATACACGATTTTATAGACCTGATGAGAGCATATCGACCGAGGACGAAGTCCGAGGTTGATATACTCTTATTAGGTCTATAAAACCATATATTGACCGATATCAAAAAAGCTATAATTGTTTTATTACAATAAATGGAAAACTAATTCTCTTCAGTCTGTTCAAGAGTATAAACAGTAATGCAAAGTGAGACTGCGCTCAGTATTTATGTCATGATCTTATCAAAGTATGATGAAAATAGAACAAATTCACTATCATAAGAAAAAACTAATTTTTTTTACACAACATTTATAGTAAATTCAAATAAAATTACTTATAAAATTTGAAATAGTATTTTTTGACTACTAGTATTAAACCAGTACACGCTTGCGACATCTTTTTCGCTCAATTATTTGAAAAACAAAAAGCAATTTTCATGAACTTCGCATTGAAGTTTCAATTTGTTCTGAAAATATAATTTGTTAAACATACGCACCAGACTTTTTTTCATTAATTTGAAAATGTTGAGAAATAATGATTTTCACTTTTATTAAAAAAAAAAAAAATAGATAAAGTGTCTTCATTACCTTTAAATTATTATAGATGAGGATATGCATTTATATAACAGTTAAATAGCAGCGTATTTTAAGCTATATAAATTTTCCAAGTTACTCTGAACAAATACCATTTACAGAATATTCATACAAAAAAATAAAAAAAAATAAATTTTCAAATTGTTTGCAGTCTTTCAGAAATACAAAACTACGCAAAATGATGAGTTTGTCATTCGTTTCTATTAGATAGCAAAATGATTTTGATTAACCCGCGTTGTGCTGTCAAATGAATGTGCCAATTTAGCTTCTGTGAATAGTCTGGAAAAAGATAAAATCAATACTATTGCTAATTAGAAAGATTCGACTGATCCAAGATGGGGCCACAATAGGGGGCGCAATACTGATTAATTAATTCATCCAATCCACCCCATTTTTAAACCATTATGTATTTTCCCCTTAATATAGGAAAAATATATCTTTACAAGACACTATACAGTATTTATACTGTATGTGTATGTTCAAATAGAAAAACTTTACGTAAAGATGTATAACTATTAGAATTCCTAAATAAAATGATTAGTTGGCAGAATACTGGGGGTTGGGGGATGTCATACTACATGCAAGTGTATATTATTGATCACGCTTCGCTTCTTTCAGTCAGCCAAACCCCTACTACCAGTATGATAGTGGAATCGCCCATTCTCAAAAAACTTTTTGCTATGCGCGTGAATATTGCTTGTAGCAGAAACTTTTCATATCCCAAAATTAATAAAGCATGTGCAGAAACAGATGCGCGTGCGGGAAGATGCGCTAGCACCACCTGTTCTTACACGTGCGTAAATCCTCCTTGAATATTGAAATGTCGTGAATTTTTATTACGCCGGTGGAATTTTGTTTCATTTTAAAACCACTAAGATCAGGTAAGGGTGATACAACTTATAACTCGACGGTGTTTAAATGCTTAAAAGACTGAAACATTACATAAACAGTAAATTAAGCTGCCCTATCCCACACGCATGTGTATTTATCCCTGCGGTCGGTCAAATGTTATTACGGCCATTCATCATTTGCATTCGACCGAGGAGAGAAAGAGGAGCGTTTGAATCTCCTCCAGCAGACGAGAGGTTACAGTTCTCGTTTAGATCTCATTTATTCGCGTCTTCACGCCTCAGTTATATTTTCTACCGTGTTGTTGTCATCATACAGTCAGTGATGTATATATGCAACATTATTCATAGTTAAATCGATTCGTGTCAAAACGAAGGAAAATATGCAAGCACTTGCTTCGCCTGGATTAAGACTTTTAGTGTATTTAATGTAAAAAAAGATGACAACAGTCAATAATCGCAAAACAAGTGTGTTACATGTGTGATGACATAAATTTGAGATTTCTGACCTCTTTCAACTGTAAGTACGTTTGAAGTTCTACAAATTAATGTACGCAGTGCCATTATGGCATTATCAGTTTTTTATGACTACAAGGCTTAAACTTGTTTTACCAAGATACGGGAAATTGATTAGCCTATGATTTTCTCGCGAGTATGTATGACTGTACAGTATTAATCATGCACTGTGTATATGCATTGATTTCTCAAAGATCGGGGGCAGGTTTTTTTTTTTTTTATTCAAGGACTTCCTTTATTATAGCAGTCTAATGAAGCGAATTTTCGTACTACATATAGTATGATTTATACATGATACATGCACAATGACACATAGGGAGGGCGTGTGTAATCTTTATTAAAGTACATTTTATGTACATGAATCGGCAGAAGGCTTCAGTAGAGTTTATTAATTGTAGGGGGGCTTTAAACTGTTACCGATACAGCCTGCATATCTCCATATTAAATGACCCAACCCAACTCCAACCCCCCCTCTCTCTCTCTCTCTCTCTCTCTCTCTCTCAGACATTACTGCAACCATATTATGATATCAATGTGAAAAGGACAGAAACTCTCTCTCTCTCTCTCTCTCTCTCTCTCTCTCTCTCTCCTTTGTGATTCAGTTGATTGACATTGCCGTAATATCAACACAGTACAGTGACGGAAAATACCTTATTTATGATACAAATGTTCTTACCCTTAGGGTTCGTCATGAATATTTGACATATGTAAAGTTACGTTATTAAAAAAAAAATTACCAGCCTATGAAAGAGTCCTAAAAATGGTCATCATTTGTCTATAAAATGGGATTTAATTAAAAGTGTGTATTTTTCTGACTGTCTAAATATTTTCGTGTAAGATTTAAGTACCTTAATTATATGGGTCAATCCAAGGTTAAGGGTAATTTGATAGAGTTCATTTGCGTTGAATGATTCGTATTTAAAAATCTCTGGCGATTTGTAGAATAATTACTGTGTTCCTGTTAAACTTTATTTTATTGACTGTAGAGATGGGAATTGAGGTTGGGTTGAAGTGGAGGGGGGGGGGGGGGGTTGGAAGGAGGGGTGAATAAGCGCGAACATATGTACGTTGCCGATCTGAGCCGATTTTTTAGTTTTTAGCCCGTTTTCTGATAAAAGGTTGATCCATGAATGAAGATATTTTTTGTGTCTATCATTGGAAACACGCCGGTCGGTCCATTCGCTAAAATATATTAAAAACGGGACGGAAATCATATGCTTTTTTCAGGATATTGATCATTAATTATCTCTCTATATATGTCATTGTATAAATGAATACGTTTGGAAAATATTCATGACGGAAAAAATATCGACAGAGGAAAGAACGGGGTCATTCCGATCAGATGATAAGCGGATAACCTCCCCTTGGCGATGACTCCCCTCACCGCGGGGTGTCGCTGCATCATCTGTGATTGTTTCGCTCCAGCTGCTGCAGTGTTTGTTGTGATAATGAGTAATCACACGAGCTGCAGCCGACCAAATTATGTGTTATCGAACTTGTAATAGTAATCCCTGCCTTATCGCATGGCTGTCTGAACGATGCAAGATGAATCAGATTCCAGAATCTCTCTCTCTCTCTCTCTCTCTCTCTCTCTCTCTCTCTCTCTCTCTCTCTC
>WFKH01011926.1:22073240-22092801 GCA_016163765.1 Magallana hongkongensis
ATATATATATATATATATATATATATATATATATATATAGTTTTGTTCACATATGCTTTTATGCTTTAGGGCTGAATAACTCCTGGGACCATTTAGACCCAATGGCTTACTTACGCTCCTAACTCTCATTCGATGTCATTGAAGTTTATATCAAACTTGTCAAAGTCTGTCAATCCGAATTTGTCAAAGAATTATTAATTAAGATTTTTTTTTTAAAAAAAAGCATTGCCAACAAACTTAAAATAGACATATTTTAAGTAGTGTCTTTTGAGATATTTTACAATTTATTTATCTGTTATTGTTAAACATTTTAACACTGAAAGATAGCCCAAACTAATAATAATATAATAATATAAACATTTATAATGCGCTAAATCTAATTCTAAGATTACTCTAAAGCGCTGTACAATGATAGGAATAGGCATAATATAAAGTATACTTTAAGAGCAGTAGATAAGCAATAAAAAATTAACATACAAGGATAAATAACATTATAAAAATACTGCTGCTATTATTAAAAATTAATAATTCTAAGATTACTCTAAAGCGCTGTACAATGATAGGAATTGGCATAATATAAAGTATACTTTAAGAGCAGTAGATAAGCAATAAAAATTAACACACAAGGATAAATAACATTATAAAAATACCTGTGCTATTATTTAAAAATGATATTATATTTAAAAAGTAAAAATGAATAACTGCTATAGAGTAAGCAAGTCCAAGTGAAATTGTTTGTAAAACAAGAGTGAAATGTACTTCAAAAGCTATTTTATAAAAATGTGTTTTTAAGTGTCTTTTAAAAATGTTCAAAGACTGTGCCTGTTTTTTAATGTCGTCAGGAAGAGTATTCCACAAGTGCGCTACAACCACAGCTAAGCTGGCGTTCTCCGTATGTCTTTGTCCGGTTTTTTGGAGGCACTAAGCGTGATGAAGCCTCAGATCGCAGTGATCCGGTGGGCTTATATTCAAGTATTAGGTCCTTGATATAAGATGGAACTCGCCCGTGGAGCGATTGATAAACATGTCTGTATTTTGAACTGCAGGTGAAAGCACACATGTAGCCAATGGAGATCTGCCAGGATAGGGGTGATATGCTCCCGTTTTGATGTTCTCGTAAGAAGACGCGCTGTAGTGTTTGGACACATTGTATTCTCTCGAGAGTATGTTTTGCCACTCCATATACGAGGCAATTCCCATAGACCAATCTGGCTGTGATTACAGCGTTAACCGTGGTTTTGCAGGTTTTATTTGTGAGGAAACGCCGTATACGCCCAATGTTGCATATCTGAAAATGACACGACTTGACGATCGAGGATACCTGTTTGTCCAGAGTAAGGTGTTGATCGAAAATGACACTTAGGTTCTTTACACAAGGTACACTTTCAATGACATGATCATAAACTTTGAGCTGTAATTTTGGAAGATACTTTTGATGGTGCTTAATTTGATGTAAAGATAATTAACTCAGTTTTATCGTGGTTTAGTTTCAGTAAATTTGGTGTCATCCATGAGCTATTGTCGTTAATGCAAACCTCCAGTCGAGGGAAATAGTTGTTCAAATTTTCAAGTGGTCTGATTATCATCTGCATAGCAGTGATACAACATTCCTTGTTGATGGCATATGGCTCCAGTTGGTTTGGAGAAAAGGCAGACAGTTTGGGTCCAAGCACAGATCCTTGAGGAACACCAAAAGGAAGTTGGCGACAATCTGACCTGATGGATCCAACGGTGACACACTGTCGCCTATCCTGGAGGTATGACTCAATCCACTAAGAGCACTATCACGAAAACCATATGATACAGTCAAGCGTTGGAACAGTATTTACAGTACGCTGTGGTCGATGACTTCAAAGGCAACGGATAAATCCAAGAGGACCAGAACTGCTGAAGATTGTTTGTCCAGGGCTGTAACAATATCATCAAGGTGACTATCAATTCTACGAGACACAACTTTCTCCAGTATTTTTGAGATGAAAGACAAGTTTGATACAGGTCGATAGTTTTTTAACACTTCCTTGTGAAGCCCAGGTTTCCTAAGAAGTGGTCGAACTATGGCCTCCTTTCATGCAGACGGGAAGATTCCTTGACTGAGAAATGCATTCACAATACCCGTGACAAGCGGTATTATTGGATCTATGCATTGTTTCAATAGCGATGTAGGAATGGGGTCCAATTCACATGAATTACTGGGTACCTTCATTATTAATGATCTAACTTCATCATCTGTTGTACTCTCAAAGTCAGTTAATAATTGGTCCCATGTGATTTTCGTCCATGTCTAGATAGTTTTCTACATTTTCAGAATTTTGCTTAAGTGCCTCTTGGATAGTAGTCACTTTTTCTATGAAGACGTTTGAAAAATCCTTTGTAAGATCTTCGTTTGATGACGCTGTTGGTAGGATAGGTTGCTTCTTGCCCATCAAATAGGTTCGTAACATTAAAGAAGTTTTAGATATTATTTCCGCATTCCTGGATTAACTAACACTGTACACAAAATGTGGCAAATACGTATTCTTACGGAAACCTTTCTAATTAGAGCAGAACTAATGACATGTAATTAATAAACACCAACGATTGATTTAAAAATCATTTATCATTTTTTAATACATGTCGTTTTGTATAATCAAAAAAAAAATTTAAAAAATTACTTATAATGGATTCCATAAAGATAATTAAAAATGATATTACATCTGCTGAAAAAACACATATACACACAAAAGCGCACAAATTAACCACATTTTTCACAAAAATAATGGTAACCAGTGATTAAATAAAATGTCTGTTATTATTTGTTATTTGCGGATCTCTTGATTTTCACTTGTTCTTCCGGTCAAAGTGATATTACTAGGGCTTTTCTGAGACCTCATTTCCTAAAATAAAACAATCCTTTGGTCTACATTGCTCATCTTGACGACAATAGCCAACTCAGACTTAACTCTAACAAAGAAGCTAATCAAAATTAACGTCAGACGCGACCTATCTTCCATCATTTTGTAAAAAACATCTTCTTATCTCTGCATTGTGAGGATTACCACTACGTAATTCAATAAGTTTATTTCGTGTTATATTTTTTCTACTTGAATACATATATAGTTTCAATGAAAAAAATCTTCTATAACTTTATTTATACATGTAAGCGTTCAATTGCATTCTAACTTTAAAAATACTGTATATTGGGAAATATTCGCCTCCCGTTTTTTTCCTCTTTCGTCCTCGTTGCCAGCGGGCGAATTTAAGACTGAACGAATTAAAACAATTTTTGAAAAACTGTGTTAATTAGAAATAGTATGGTTTTCTGTGTCTGGGCAAGTTTAAGAATGGGCAAACCCGTTTGCAAGTCAAGAAGGAGGAACATAACACGGGGCGAAAATAAACAGTGGCCTGGTATAAACCATGAATTTTTGGGCATTAAATGGCTTAAATGCAAATAAACAAGGATTGTTCTTTCATGGAAAATTATCTAAGGTTAAGGAACGTCTCGTGTGCTCATAAATACAACCAGGCCATGCCTATTGTTATATTTTAGATTTAGATTTATATAAAAGTTTGCTCTATCCATCTCGCTGAAATGGTTATATTCGCTCGGCAAGCCTCGCGAATATATACACCATTTCTCGTTAGATAAAGCAAATATATCCTCAATATATATAATCAATTCTGACGTCATAATGGATCTAGCTCCAAAAAGACACTCTTAAATCATTTATTTGAACTTGACCTAATAACTATCGTAAATATTTAAGACATACTATCATCCTATGTTTTTTCATTTCATCATTATTCCTTCTCTAAAAGAAAGTCCTGATTTTCGTTTGATCACCGATTGATTAGAGCTTAGATTGTTCCAAACTGGTTGAGTGAATTCGGAGAGAAGGTAAAAAAATATACCGTTAGAAGACAAACTGACAAGGCGACGCAGTGTTGTGATCAGAAAATCTCAATTGAACTTTATCATGATAATCAATCACTATATCTTCGAAGAGTAGACTCGATAATAATGTAACATGTAGGTGAAATTTAAGCCTTCTAACCTGTCTGTATATCATGCTGAACGTATATATGAAGGGATTTAGTGCCGAGTTGATTGGTAGTACAAAAACAATAACCCAGGCGTAGACGTCCGACGAAATATTCACTCCTCCACTGGCCAAAAGTCCTTAAATATAATGAGTTAAATAATTTGATACTTGTTTAATTTCATCAGCATCGTAAAATTAAATTAAAATCTTATAGTACACAAAAGAAAAGTATATGGACGTACTGTTCTTACCGATAATTATGATTGGAATCCAGCAAAATGTGTCTGACAACACAACATACGACAGAGACTTAAAAACAGCCATTTCCCGTTTTGAATTGTCGTTGTTTATTTTCTTTCCCATTTGTTTGACATGTATATAGATCAGCAATTGTCCAATCACAATGGCCATAAAAATAATCATGTTGAATCCAATGAACAAAAAGGTTGAATATTCCCAACCAGATGTCTTTTCTGGTGTTAAAGGTAAGGATATACATACAGTGGATCTGCTGTAGAAGTCAGGGTAAACTAATACGGGTATTACTGAAAACGAAATAGCAACCAACCAAGCAACTAATGAGATAAAAAGAATCACTCGTCTTTTTTTAACAAGTCCCGCAGAAAATGGATGTTTCAAAACGATGTATCTTTCAATGGTTATGAAAAATATAAAAATCACTGATGCTTCACTAGATGTTGTAGCCAGGAATCCTGCTATGGTACAAGCCGTGCTGTGTCTCCACTCACCATCGTTAAATCCATAGATGTTTCGATACTCCAGATCGGCAATTGCTATGATGAACAAATACACACCCATTAAAAAATCTGAAACACTTAGATGCAAGACAAAGACACCTTGTGAAGTGTTGCCTCTAGTTGATCCCTGAATGCGATAGTATATAACATATGCATTTCCAATCACAGAGAATAGAGCCATGTACCAAATCATCTGTGCAAGAAATCCAACATTTATCAATTGTTCACATGACGAAATACTATCCCGTTGCGATATGCATTTCGATGAATCAACGGTTAAGGGCTTTGCGCAACAAATTATATAAGAATCTGTTTGCATCCATTCAAGATTACAGAGGCCTTGGAACATCGTCCTGGAAACTGTTAGTTCGTTATTGTGAATGTATAAATACTTAACTGACTCTAGTCCTTTAAATGCATCGTACTCCAAGTTCTCCAAACCGTTACCAGACAAATCCAAAATCTGAAGTTTCACTAAGGGAAAAAATCTTATTGGAGTTATAATTTGTAATTTGTTACCGGTTAGATTTAATTTTGTAAGCGACACTAGATTTTCAAATGTCAGTTTATTTATGATATGTATCTGATTAAAAGCAAGATTCAATGTACGCAAAGAGTTTAGCTTTGAAAATGAAAATCCATCTAATATTGCAATTAGATTATTTTGTAAATTAAGATATCTTAATCTGTTTAACCCATTAAACATATAATCAGTAATCTTTTGAATAAAATTATAACTTAGATCTAATTCATATAGCATTTCCATTGATTCTGAAAAATAGAAATCAGTATTTGTGATATTGTTGTTGCGCAAAACTATTTTTGAGACAGACTTTAGCCTATAAAGCGAACTGGGTTGAATAGTCATCAAGTTGTTGTTCTGTAAATCTAACAACTCTAGACTTGAACTGAGTAGGTTGTCACTTTCCGTACCTGAAATTTTTGTAATTTTATTATTAATTATAATCAAATGTCTTAACTTAGGAGTGGACTGAAGGAAACTCATTTGAAGACCCGTGAGTTGATTGTTTGAGATATTCAAGTATAGTAAGTTTTGCAATCCATGGAATGAATCCAATTCTAGATTTCGAATACTGTTGTATGACAGATCCAAATTCTGAAGGTTCGACGAATTTAATCGTATACCGAAACCTTTAAGTGATAAATCAGATAGAAGACATCGTGAAAGATTTAAGTGCACGAGCATGCCAAAGTTTTCAAGGCTTTCCATATTAAAAGAATTCAAACTTAGATCAAGAACCCTGACTTCTTTTGTTATGTTTTCCGGGAAACTGCATTTAAAATTGAATCCATAGCATTGACAGTGAGCAGGACAACGTTTTAGACAACCACTGTTGTAATCTAAACACGACGTCTTGTTGTTGTATTTACATGCTGATTCATCTTCTCGGTGGGGACAGTTAGTTAATCCATTACAAAAGTCACCAACAGAAATGCAACTGCCATCTTCACATTGAAACTGTGTTATGCTACATGGGTCTTTGTCTGTATATTAAAAATTAACCATTTTAATATACATATGAAAACATGGTTTACCAATTTTTTATCTCTCATGTTAATTAGGATGGATGATTATTATTTAAAAAGGAACAAATCCTAATATGTTAGCTTTAACATTAATATTTGAATACTTTCCGATATATTTATACAGAGCTCTTCGTCTAAAGGAGATTAATATAGTCTATAAATAAGCATGACCATCCAGCCCTCTTAGTATTGATAACAATTGATATGTCATCAGGAATACATATTAAATATAACAAACGTAATTTACCTGCGCAGATACCCTTCTCATAACTTATTTTTCCAATCTGTATAGTGCCTGATCGGTTTGCCTTGGGCGTTCCAACCAAGATAACCTACAAAAAGATGAAAGTGAATATGATACAAATCGAAATCTGTTATATACCGTAACAGTTTCTCTCCACCTTCAGTGCAAAGTAATGCAATAGATAAATAGTACCATATACGGAGTATTTGGTGGTGTCTGAATACTTTTTTTGGTAAAAAGTTTCAGTTCAACATCCCGTCGTTCGAAGATCAGTTTGTCTCGTGTATATTCGGTGCCTTGAGTTATAAAGAGTTGTAAGTGAACATTCTGTCCTAAATAAGACATTGTTAAACAACCAGTGTCAGATGATACAGGCTGTGGTGTGCTGTATAAAACAGCTTTTTTTCCCTCATTGCGACTTGTAATTAGAAATTTCGCTGAAACAACTCCTTCGTCTGCAATTAAGACAAAGAAAAAAAAACCGTTGAATTGATAATATCTTTCATTCGAACAAGAACATGTTGGTTAGAAATTGATAACCATTTGGGCTCATTTGATCAGGTCGATTATTCAATCGAAGTCGATTTTTATAAACTGATTGGCATTAGACTTTTGGCATGCGCTGTCAGTCCGGCCTAATAATGAAACTTGGTTACATTTAAGTGAAAAAATATTTAAAATATATTGACACATCTGAAATATATACATGTACCATGTATTTCAGATTTGTGCTGATTCCATTTCACTTCATGTTCTGGAAACTTCCAATTGCACATATCCTTTTCAAAATCGCAATTTAAACTTTCTACTTCTGTAAAAAGGGAAATTATATGATTAAATAAAGGTTTTACTCTCAATGTTTATGATTCTCTTAAATAAGTTTCTCAATACATATATCAATATAATAGAATTTGTTTATCAATCGCTGTGAAAGAAATAAATTTCGTCTGTGAGTTTTTTTTTTAATACATAATTTTCGATCGGATCTTTAATTTTTGTTATAACCTTGTTGTTTTTTATTTCAAACAAACTGTTATATTATCGTCTGAACAATGAGTATCTTACTACACTTTGGAACGCTGCATTCTTCCCACTGCTTTTCAGAATTTATGGAACAACCCGGCTTTCCTTTGCTTTTGGAGTCAAATGTACACTTACTATCAACACATTGGTGAAGAAATTTAGTTTTTTTTCTAAAACCTTCATATTTGTTTTCATTATAACACTCCAGAACTACAATAAAATAGAATGATATCAAGGTTTTAAGTTATATTTTTTTCTTTATTGCATTATAAATATAAAACACCTTACCACAGTTCTCTTCGTCACTGTTATCGAGACAGTCCTTACTCATATCGCAAAACTTTCCATTCTCAATGCAAGACCCATCATTCAAGCAAGCGAAGCAATCTTTAAACCAGGGAAAAAAAAGTATAAAGCCCCTACATTAGGTTTTTTGGACATTAATTTTTGGCTGATGTATATAAACATTTTACTGAAAAATAAGTTTATAAGTTTGTACCTTCACAAGATATATTACTTATGTATATATCCTTTATGGCAAAATCCACTGATGAAGTAATAGTGGTTGGTGTCATAATTATCTAAAGAACAGAAGAAAACGTAAATATATAAATAGGGTTATAGAAATTGCTCAACACTTATTCACATTTACACATTGTATTTCCTAAACTTCAGTTACAATCAAACAGTATTCGTTTGAATTCTTTTATATCGATTCGCTTATTTATAGATATTCAAATTTAGACTTATTTAACATCAAAGCATTGTTTTGAAAACGGCATGATTAAAAGATGTTGATGAATGTAATTTTTTTTATTTTAAGAGCAATTTGAATTCTCTGACCTGGTAAGTATCCTCTGAGTTGTCAATGTTAACTTTTATCAACTTCCACTGCTCGCTGCCAGAAAGAGTAGTGAAGTTCTTTTTATCGGTTCTAATATTCAGACCTATTCCATGGCTGCGGTAATTCATTTGTAAACAACTCCCGGTTTTTGTGGATCGCAATTTGGGCAATCTCAACGAAGGTAGTACAGATTGCAAAGATGTCGAATTCTCGGTGAGTGTTAAAGCTAGTGTTGTTTCTACAAGTAGCACACAAAATGTTATATTTACATTCTACTGTGCACACGAGATATTATAATATAATATTCGATTCTCTCCTTTATGATAATAATAATAATTATTATTATTATTATTATTATTTGAGTAGGTGTACACAAATCATGTACAGAATTAAAAAAAAAAAACTCTTAGAATGACACACGTTTATATTAAAATATTTAATTACTTACTCTCCTCTGCTGTTTCAAGAACCCATTTAGTTACGTTGTCATTTAGCTGTTCGAAGGAACAGTTTTCTTTGGAAAATACACATGAATAGGAATCTAAAAATAAAAATAAACAATTTTTCTGAAGTAAAAGATTCAACAAATAAGATAAAAATGAACGACATTGTACAAATTATCGACAACTTTTTATCTTATTTATTAGACCTTTATGTGTTTTTAATGTGTCGTTTACATTTCGACACTAAGATCCTTAATATTATGGGTTGCTTTTGCTGATACATCATTTGGAAAGCGGGTGCCTTTGAAAAGAGATCGGGTAAATACACTTGCCATTAAAACAAAATGGAACAGCACAAAAATTCCACCGTATATTATAATTAGGATCCACTGTATAGCACCATGGGGCTGAATCATGATCCGGGTTTCTACAATAGTTTTCCTGCGCGGAAACAGAGGCTGCTGGAAAACTTGATTTGTAAGGCACACTGTCCCAACGTTGACACTGAATCCCGTCTCGAGTTGTTTGCTGTTTTCCTCTATAGTTTATACCTTTTTCTGTGATCTTACAGTCACCTATTTCATTTCATAATTTTTTTTTAATTCCATTTCAATTTTGAAAACTGATTATTTCCATGCACTGACCGTATGGACTTTTTAATTTATGCTTTGCATACATTTCATTATTAGGAATAATAAACTGTTACCCTATTCATGTAAGTTACGCATATCACACATGATAAATAACACATATTTTGAGCGTGAACTTAAGTCTGTGAAGAAACACAAAATATATGTAGATGCAGTTGAATTAGTAGTACTTAATGAAAATTTGGGGTATATGTAAAAAAGAAACCCAACAGGAAATAGACGGAGAATTGGATGTGTGGATGTTTAGACTATCTTATAAATTCACTTACGTTCCGGACAATTTGGAATGTTGCAGTACTGAAACCTTATTGTGCTATTAACGGTGTAGCACCAGGGCATTTTATCGTCATTAGGATTTCTACAATAGTTTTCATGTTCAGATGCAGAAAGTCCCATGAATCCTATTGAGAAAAGGTGCTGATGTGGTTCCACTGTATCCCAGCGTTGGCATTTTATTTTGTCGACAGTTTTATTCTCAGTCCCAAAATAATCAAAACCCTTTGGACTTCTTAGACATTCTGCACTACCTGTAAGACAAATCGTGCAAACAGTAAAACTAGTATGCTAGATGTTTTTTTTAAATCAAGTTTAAATATAAGATTCACAAAGTAGTATAGGAAACATATATTTTAGATTAACTTACTCCATTTACAAAAGGGAATGTTACAATAATTCCGGGATCCACCAACCATTGCAGTATAGCACCAGGGTGCGGTGTCATTGTTTGGATTTCTACAAAAATTTTTATGGGCACGTCTGCTTCCTTTCAGATATTTGACATCGATATAATCTGGATCAGATTCGTTTACGCTGTCCCATCTCACACACTGACGTCCGTCCACTGTGTGAGATGTTTTCCCAATGTACGCCTCTCCTTTTTGGGTATCCCTACATTCTGAAAGCAGTATTGAGCTAATCATCATCACATAGATTTAAAGTAGAACAACTAGTTTCTAGGCTTGATATTAGAAAATGATTTTGTAATTAAGAACCAGGTAAGTTTGTTGACTTAAAATATGTGCAATACATTATTGTGGTAGAGAACAAACATCTTAGTCTTTTTTAAATAGATTTTTATTTTAGTTAAATTTATTATATTGATTCTCTTAAAGTGTTCTATACTTTATACAAAAAAGTTTTTTTAGAGAATTCGAAAACACTATTGTTATGTCATGTTTGTGTAAAAATATAAAAATAAAACAAAATGCATTTTGCTATTTATTTCACGACTTGAGGTTTGCTTTGAATGGGAAATTTGTTAAGCCTCAAAATAAAACTTCGCACAGATATATGATATAGTTCTTTTTCAATGAAAAAATAGTTTCATAGCAAGAATGTCTTTTGTTTTTAAAGTTCACAATCTTAAAATGTGTCCTTGAATGTGAAAGCATCGGAAAGAAAGAAAGCAATACCATTAATATCTTTTTAATACAATGCATTCTAAATGATAAGAAACCATTTTAGATCGATTGCATGTTGTCAATCACTGTCAATGAATTGATAAATAATTGAAAACTCACTTGATCATTAAAGACATGGAGCAGTACCTACACATATACTTATACAAGTCTCATTGGCTACATGTGGTGCATTCAATTAAGAATTGACAGTCTTTTTGTCGCTTAGCTTCAGATGTTTAGTTGTAATTTGTTGAATTTGACCGAAACGTTTAATAATTAAGGCTTAAAATATAAAAGTAGACCGAAAAATTAGGTTTCATTGAATACTGCCATTCACGCAGAATTGTCTTATAACGATTTAGTGTGGGGGATCGTGATTGGTTTTGATTTTTTAAATAGATTTGATTGAATAAACAAAAATCCTTTTGTGTATAGGTAGTTGTATGGATTTTGATTTTGTATAAATTTCTTTAAAGTAGATTCAAACACTTAAAGATATTTTTTTATTGCAATTGACTTGTTTAACTATAGAATGGTAAAAGGAAATACCACAAATTGGAATATCACAGTCCTCCAATTTGACATTTTCGTCTGTGGTGTAACACCAAGGGGTCAGTTTTCCAGCGATCGGATTTCTACAGTAGTTTTCATGTACACTGTTGCCTCCAATCAAATTGTAGTAGTGAGTCCAAGGGTATTGCTTGTCCCAGCGTTGACATGTTTTGCCAGAAACTGTCGTTGAAACGTTGCCTCTATAGTCTGAGCCGTCACTGGTCAGTTTACATTTGGAAAGGTCAACCTCTATAAAATGTTAACGACTTAAAATTACAAGACATTATACGCTGTTTTCACTATGCATAGCATTAAAATGCATGCCAATATTGTTTTTCTCGAAATGCTTTATAAATACCATTGATCGCAGTGATACTTTTCACTCACGACTAAATGATCATTATAATTATGGTAGTTTAACTAGCACACATTACAATTCTTAATCATTTAAAAAATAGAAACGATCTAGTCTAGATTGCTTAGAAAAAAGTATGCTAATATATAACATTTTTACATTTTTGAATAGATACTAGTATTAATACATAGGCTAACTTATTATCTACAGTAGTTACGGAGTCCTGAAAACATGCACTGTGGTGAATTTTGTTCACAATCAGTTTTATGATGTAATGTGCTGATTTAAAATAAGTCATAATACACGAACTTATTACAAAGACGTGTGTACCCTTGTAAGAAAAATATTATATCGATGATTTTGTATGAATATTTATAAGAAATGAATGTTTCAAATTTCGAGGACCCTTTCTGCAAACGCATATTTAACTAAATATCCCTATTTTCAACTAATTCATGTAGGATGTTTTATCTGCCTACAGGTACATGTTTATGATACATCGCGGACCGGTACCTTGTCATACGACTTGATATATTTACATGTAACAATTATTTAATATGTATTTTATTTTACTATTTTTCTTTAGTTGTATTAGGTAATCATAAAACTGCTAACATTAGGTACCATATATGATTTTATTACCACAGAATTGGACAGCACAAATCTCCCACCGTAATTTTATATCGGTTGTGTAACACCAAGGGACTATATCTTCTGACGCTCTATATAGGGTTCCTACAATATATTTCGTGTTCACTTGCGTTTACTGGCAAATTTTTCTCATACTAGTAATTGTGGGCATGTTGTGTCTGGCTGTTTCATCTCTGGCAATTTTTTTCCGGAAATTGTTACGGATATGGTTCCCCTGTACTACAGACCTTTTTCAGTTTGTTTACAGTTGATGACTGACGTCAGAAATAAAGCGTTTCATATCGGGGTAATTGAGACTGAAAACACCATTTATATCCAAACTATTAGGACAATTTAAGAATTATACTTAGAAGACTGGTTATAAAAAAGTTTTTTAATACTAAAGTTAAGTTCTAATCATTTCTTTGAAAACCATGGCATATCATATGAGGTACGTAAAAAACTCTAACATGGTAACTTTCATAACTTCACAGATCCAGTAGCTTTGATTGCCAAGAGTGTGCATTTAGAGATTCGTAGGAGAAATTTTGAAATTAATTGTGAACTTAGAGTCGTTGAAAGATTGTTATTTGCAAAACAACACCCAGTTCGATTTATCTTGGAAATAAAAGCGTTGAGACCGAAGTGTCATATTTTTTTAATGTTTCAAGTACACGGGGTCAAAGAAATAAAATTCAGGAAGCACACAACTATAGTTTACGCCAGGTTAACTTTTTTCTCTTTTTTGTTGATTTTCTTACAAAAAAACACATACTTTTTAATGGAGAACGAGCAAAATCAAAATAAGGCAGAATTTCCAAGTTGTCCTATTTTAAATCTTCTCTGTTTATAGACAAAGAAATGACCCGAACGAAAAAAAAAAAAACCATTTCTAACGGAGTCTGATATTTTATTCGAAATTTCTTGGGACACCATACGCAATTTTTCAACATTATCATCCGGGTTGCGTTAACAATGCAAATACGTTTGCTTTTTATTTTTTACTGTGCATTGAGACCTGAAACGATAGACGGGGCATTTCAAAACAGAATAACTGGACGCTATAAAACCAAGGAATGAATGGAATTTTCATACAGGTGTTTTCGAATATAACACTATTTCGCAAAAATATCGAAACTGTAACTATGGACAAACTATAAAATAGTATCTTATCGAATGATTTACTTACTATAAAAACAATCATCTAAGTAATTTTCTTTTTCTTTTATATTCAGAGATCATTTAACATGTTTATAAGTAAGAACTAATCATACGGAGTGCCTTTATTTAGAAAAATATATAATGTTACTAAGATACGTGTACATGCCTGTACACTTTATGATATGACAATTCTTTTGAAGTGAAATAGAATCTCGAATTCATTATTTTGTATTTTGACCATCCAATGGCGAATAAACCTTACGAGCTTTCTAAGCTAACACTGTAGAAACACAAAGAATTAAAGTGCTATGATTAATCTTAGGTTACAAAATGACTATAAAATTAATGAACAATGAACATATTAAACCAACAGCATACTTCCAAATTCAAAAATAAATATACCGTATATCCGGATTTTCGCGATTATCTAATTTTCGCAATAATTTTTACATCGCAAAATATTCGATACGCAGCTATGTCCGGTATTGTTTGCTATTAGAAAATTTTTACTGACACAAATCAAAAGAGTTACACATTTTCCCCATTTTTTGTTACACGCGAAAAAAAAACACCCCGGATATACCATATATCAGCTAAAATTCTTGGTTAAGATGTCAAATAACTTACACATTCAAACTAAAATTATAAAAGAAAAATAAAGATAAAATTCATTCTGCCCTGCAACAGCACAAATAGTCTTTGGTCGAAGGATTTGTTATTTAAATCATCTGTGTTTATCAATCAAAAAATGTGTAAGCAAAGGAAAGTAGTTATATAACATCGTTACCAAGATACAGTAAAAAATAAAAGGTATACGGGAATTTATATTGTTAACGACAACCCGGATGATAATGTTGAAAAATTGCATGAGTTGCCCTGAGAAATTCCGAATAAAAATAAAATTATCAGACTTCGTAAGAATTTTTTTTTCGTTTAAGTCATTTCTTTTTTCAAATATTTTGCGATCAGTGCAGACAAAATTACATAACACGCTAACGTAAGTTATGTATTTCCCGCAAGAATCACCAAAGAAAGCCTTTTATTGTTTAAATTTAGTTACAAAGGAAGAACTGACGGATGTTAGGAGAATGTGGAGTGGAAATAACGGAAGCAGTTTAATTAACACATTATAGAGAATTTCTCGCTTCAAAAATGGGCCTTAACAGAATACATTGAAATGTACTTTTCGAGTTGATGAATTGAATTTCGTGATTGGTTGATAAACATAAAAATGAATCCTTTTAAGATAAAATTTCGTTTCGTAAGTAGTTATGAAGATTTTGGCAGTTTCCGATTTTAAAATTGTGGTAAACAATGATGCTGTTGTTCTAATCCATTTGATTTTCTTACTTGAAATGCCATTGAATTCATAATATATTCCCTCCACAATTTATAACACAAGGTCCAGAGAGATCTGTATTAAATTAAACCTTTAAGCAAAAATAAGTTAAATGTTTCTTGCATTTCTTAAGTGAGATTGTTAAAAGTTTATCTTTAGTTGCTCTTCAGAAGTTATTTATAAGTACATTCTTAATTTATTTTGTAAATTTTTAAAGAAACCGATTATTGGAACTTGCCATGCTTCTTGAATTGTTTATTCACCATCATCTGTGTTTATTTTTTAATGTTTTGAACGTAAGATTAAAGAAAAATTTTATTGGAACTCGCATGCTTGTTAATTTTTTTCACTATCATCTGTGTTTTTGCCATGTAAACTACTATACTGTTATACTTATTGCTATTTATAAATAAAGGATAAGCATCGACTCATGATGTAGGTATTTTTTATGAAAAAAGTTATGTTTGTTGGTTAACTCAATGTTTTTAAGTTAATCAACATTATTTGTGTATTTTTTTTTAATTTAAAAAAAACACACACGAAAACAGTTTCATAGGGAAAAAAACTTTTCTTTTTTTGATTAGACAACTTTTGTTCCTCACCTGTTTAATTATGATGCTGATTTTTTTTTTTTTTCTTTTACAAATAGTTGTTAATGATAAACAGTTCTACAAGTCATATTAATTTTGTTTATAAACCTGTATACACTAGGTTTATGTTGAAAGATTTCAGTAAAAGTACATAATAATGTAACTTTATTTTTTTTAAGTTATACGCATGCATTTGCCTTTTTTCTATTAAGAGCTAATTCAAGAAGTGCATGTTGTCAATTAAAAATATCAACATCTTTGAAATGCCGATATCCAATAATTTTGAAAACAACGAGTTAGATAAAAATTATATCCAAGACAATGTATTTGAATAAGATTCGCCCATTAAATTCAACCAATTTTTTGTAGCTGTCCTAAAAACTTAATTTGATTTGAAACAATTACTAAAAGAGTACACATTTGAACTGTTAAAACCAGTTTAAGATAATAAATATATATTTTAAGAAGGTTGATCAAAACATCAGAGTATTATCTTGACTTACCTGAAGTCCCAGATTCACGTATCAGATACATCAGTAGAATAGACAATAACATAGTCCACATGCTGTGTTAATTGACGCAGCCACTAAATAAACTAAAATAAAATAAAATAAAACCATTAACACTCATATGTCTCCACTAGGACGTTTTCCATCCACCCAGTTCTGTATACCATTCACCCAGTTGTATATACCATTCACCCAATTGTGTATACCATCCACCCAGATATGCAATCCACATCTGACTTGATACGCCTGTTTAATCAAGGCCAGCCAACCAAACCAATTACAGTGTTAACAAATGATGGACGAATTTTTATGATCTAAAACATTTTCATTTATCGCTCATCTATTCTTTTTTAAATTTCATTTTCTGTTGCTTACCTGGACTTTGCGTATTATTGCTCTCTCTCTCTCTCTCTCCTCTCTCTCTCTCTCTCTCTTTCTCAAGTTAAGGTTTATGCATTGATTGTGGCACGGAAGTTGGTTCAGTAGGGCATACAATTTACATGTTTATAGTAAAGTACTAAATGTCTCATTGTCATATCATATTTTATAACAAAGGTCATATTATCACCGAGGAAGAAAAGGTTGTGTTTTTGTATCCGGCAACTAGTATGCTTCAGACGTTAATAAAAGAACTTTACTAAACTTTGTGTTGGTATAGGGTATATTCCAGTGATTTTATATTATCATTCAAACAATTGGATACCTAGTTTCTAACTACTGACGATAATAACGTGAAAAAAGTGGTATATATATGAATAAAAAATTGAAAAATAGTATTTAGCACTATATACATTAATGACATACCGGAGTGACAAAGCGTTTACTGAGTAGAGTTAATTAAAGACTATTTAGCAATTGGATATCTAAGGTAAACAAATGATTGAGAATTAAAGTTTTTAAAGATAAAATGTTATATAAAATATTACAGTTTGATAACAAGAAAAGGAATGTAAAGCTAAATTTTCATACAAATGACTTAGTGATCAAGTTTATCGAACTTTCACTCCATGATAATATTGCAGATTTTAATGCTGTAGAAATGGAGAAAACCTATATTTAAATTTCAGACCAGGTACTTATATAACTTCAAAAGTGTTCTACAAAACCACCAAGTATCATGTCTTATGCGACCAAACCAGTTTTGCCACAATTTGAATAAAGTTTGCCTTTTTTATGCAGTATAAAACAAAATGGTCATTCTAGTTAAACTCACTTTATAATAATTAGTAATAACTAACAACTCTTATTGGCACAATTAATTATTCATGATTTTAATTGCATTCAAACAACGCAATTCAATCAATTATTTAAAGTCCCTTATGACAACTTCTACAAAACTAAATTGGATGTTTATTTTTTTACAATAAAGAAACTCTAACAGAGACTGCGACATGAGATTTGGATGTTACTCAATAAAACAAAAACGTTGGTATGCTTCTGCCTACTTTTAACAAAAAGTCACATTTCACACTTCTCGTCTATAAGTCTAGTGAGCACAGCCACAGAGGAAAAAATCACAGAAACTAGTACAGCGAAATAAGATTTTGAAATGGAATTCAATTAAAGAGTGATTACATTGTATTGTAGAGTAAGATTTGACTCTAAACACATCAAGCTGTCAATTGTCCATAATATCAACAAATGACTAAATAATCAATAACAAATGACCACTTCTACAAATCTCTAGGACACCAAATCTTTTCATGAAATAGCATCATATTGCATAGTCATGAAATAATCATGTTGATGCCAGACTCCAATTCCCATATAACAATAATTGGCTACTTCTTCTATCTAACGTAACGATCTACATTAAAAATACTTTAGATACTTTTACTTACTTTTATTAATCAATTCAATCATTTTTTTAAAAAGAAAGATGTAAATACAAACAATAAAATTCGTTCTTTGATGACTCATGCGGGGTATGAAGGTAGCAATCATTGCAGGAAAAGTTAAAACCACACACTACATCGGGTTATGTGTTTTGTTCTGCGTTATCAATACGTTCATACCAGCATGAATTACCCCCAAAAAATATTTTATTGTCAAAATAAACATTTCTTGAAAATATTACTTCATTAAGAGGGTCATAATGTTAAACACGTTCGTAGCATATCAACATGTTTCTAATCATATCTTTCTGCTTGATAACAATCTGACAAAGCTGAATCATCTAAAGAGTATTCAAAATTAAGTCGTGCCCGGCAGTTGCCTTTTAACATGACAAGTGGTTTATCTCCGCATACGACACACCACTGAACACACCTGAACACTCCACTTTTACGTTTCTCAATTTTTAGTTGCTCAAGTAAGATAAAGATAGATACAGTGTATGCCATGCTTATATTTACAAAAAAACTTCAAAAAATGTTTTTAAAAAAAGATGGATTAGTTAAGTGATTATAGAAAATTAAATATTGAAGAAAAGGAATATGGTTCAAATATATTGTCCATCATTTCGGATGTCTTTAAAAAGTAATGATATGAAAATTGTAATGTTTCTACATATACATTAGACAATTGGTCAACAAAAAATCAGTTTAAATAAAATCAAACCAATGTGACAAACTACCATTGTTCAACATACTCGGTTTATGTAACATCTTTTCAAAATTTCTGAAATATTAGCTCCAGTCTTTCAAAAAACCACAAGTATGGTGGCATATATCTGCCATCTACATAATTTTTGGTCAACATAGCATATCACGTAAAGTCAAGATAACTATCTTGTCAAGTTGAGATAACTTTCTTCTTTCTCGATCAAGACCGACTTTTTGTTGTGATAGCTATCTCGATAATTTATCTTGTATCTTGTCTACAATTCGTGGCATTTGCAAATACTGCCATTCACAAAACAAGATAAGTTATAAATAGATATTTAATTAATAAGATGATTTTGGAACTCATTACCAAAGACTCCTTTGATCTGCATAGATGATCATTAATGAAAATTATAAGGCCGTCCTTAAAATATATAAATATGCTGATTGTTATTTTCCCTTTAAAGCACAATGTATTTTGCGTCATTTCAGCATATTTATTAAGTTGCACTGTCTTATATAAATACTTTAACCTACATGAGATTGAAAGTGTTATGCTAAGAATAAAAAAAAATCATGTTTTTGGTTCTATTTTGATGAATTCTATTTTATCTTAATACATTTGTTTGCTTTCATTCCTAACTAAAACATAATAAATGGTTTTCTGGATATTGTTTTTTAAAAGTATTATTTTAATTTTTAATCATCTGATTTAATTTAATTTACATGTAGATCAATATCAACCTTGCGTCATCCGTCTTTCATCCGTCTTTTATTCAAGATGTTTAAAGCTCTATAAGTCAGTATATTTATATATTCATGTTAACTACAGATTCAGATATGAATTTGCAACTAAAAATCAAATATTAAAAGATAATTTATCAGATACTAATTGACGGGCCATTCGGTATATTTCATTTTGATTACGCACAAGTGCCTTTCTATAAACG
>WFKH01011926.1:22097801-22118723 GCA_016163765.1 Magallana hongkongensis
AACCTTGTTATTATTATCGTACAGGGGATAATTTGATTATTAAAAGAAATGTTTTAAAGTCAGGCGCATGCGGTATTTAAAGAATAAAACTATGATATCCCTAAATATATGTATACACCCCTTTTTATACAATGAAGTATAGAACATCTTTCGTGGTTTTGATAATTTTAAAACAAAAGTGAATAAAAATGTAATATCCTAATTTGTATTAAGAGGGTTCGATGATCATGGTCATTTTTAGACTGTATTGATCTCCTTTAAAAGGAGAGCTCTATAGAGAGATAGAGATAAATGTCAAAATTTGAAACGTAAAATATATTTATTTTTACTTTACTAAATAATAGTTTATAGCTAAAGAGATCATAACTAAAATTTTAAGGAAGATCTGGTGGCTAATTTGTTGACCAACCAGCCTCCTTACTAGCTTGGATCAAGCAACTCTACATTACATATGTGTATCATGTAACATGTCAGGTGAGAAGTCAAGTCTCAATCCAAACTCGAACCCAGGGCCTCTTGCGTACTGTGCAAGCCCTCTAACTACTAAACTTATTGATTGACAGTCACACACTTATTCACCCGTTGACATTAATACTTCAACAAGCAAACTTAAGCAACATGGTGATATGCATAAAATTTATTTTGAAAATAACATTATTAAAGTGCTTCTCATGTATCAATTTAAACGTGGTATTATTATTAAACAATAAATGCACACATTTTTACAACTTTTCATAAAATTTCATTTAAATAAGTTCATGCTTTAAGATCCAGACATCCACCTACAAAGAAAAAAAAAACAATTCTTGAATAATTGCAGCAAATCCAAACAATCAACATGACAACAAAAACTGTTGTAAGCATTACTTGTTGGCATCCACATTGTAGATTCCCACGGTATCCATGAAGTCTGATACATGGCCATCATTGAGAGTTCCGTACCCTCCAGACAAGTGAATGTGGCCATTCTCTGTAGTGGCCGAGGCTCCAGCCCTTGGCTCTGGCAGGGACTTCACATAGAACCAGCAGTTGGTTTTTGGGTTGTAGCATTCAACCCTGGTTAGAACCATGGAAAATAAAACTTCAGTATAACATACAGAACGTAAATGTACATGGTGCATTTACATGTATTTGACTTCATTCATAATTTGTTCATGCATTCACTAAATTAAATAACTTACTGAAAAAAAACATGTACATGTTGCATTTGACTCCATGCATTCATGTTTTGTTCATGCATTTACTACATATAGATAAAAACAATAAGCTTATCTGCACTTACCGGCCCCTTTTACCAATGCCTCCAATAGCATATATCATTCCATCCAGGAGGCATAGAGTGTGGTCCATCCGAGCAACATTCATAGGAGCGAGGGAGATCCATTGCTTGGTTTCATAGCTGTATGCCATGACTTTCTTGGAGGGGTTTCCATCATGCCCAGGTCCACCTTTACAGGTAAATAAAAAATGTGTCGAATTTGATAATTATTGTTGACATATTGGAATTGGGATAATTGATATTTGGACTTAAAGGTTAAGATTGGATTAACACAGATTAACATTTTATCTAACTGCTCATTTACATTACTATGCTTCACTGTATTCGTCATAACAAGGAGTCAAAATGAAATTCAACTAGAAAACATTAAGAGTGACCATCTCAAAAGGCCCCGCTTAAATAATGGACAATAGGATGAAAAGTATTTCAGAAAATTTTGCTTTGACCTTGATCTATAACTTAGAAATTTTCCAGCTGGCATAAAAATTTTCATTCAATCTCATTACTTGTTAAAGAAAGACATTTTTGTTCAACCTGAGCAAGATTAAGCAAATAGGAAATAAACAACGGTCTATAACTGATTATAAAGAGATCTGCTATGAACTTCACATTGACTTGGTTCAAATTATAAAGACCATTTACCCAAAAGCTCTGTTAATGTGAAGTATAAGCCAAATAGGGCCAAGTGAAGAGTTTATTTGCTCTGAAAAAGAATTTTGTGTAATCCAATATGACCTTGACACTTGACCTACAAACATCACTCAAGGTCACTGCACACCCTCTGATTAAAGGCACTCTGTGAGAGAAGTATGAGCCAGATTGGACCAAAGGGAGAAAAGATATGCTCCAGACAAAGATTTTTCAAATTATTCTGCTATGACCTTCACATTTGACCTTGAAACCTGGTTCAAGGTCACTGCAAACCCTTTACCCAAAGGCACTCTGAGGCTGAAGTATGAACCAGACTGGCCCAAGGGGAGAGAAGATATACTACGGACAAGAGATCTCGAACGGACAGACGGATGGAAGGATGGAAGGACGGATGGACAGACAGACATCACTATAGGGCGCCTGTAATTTTGAAATAGACTGTAAGAATTTCAGTGACTTGTGTCCCTCTCTTTAAAGACTTACCAATCAAGAACCACTGGGTGCCTCTCCACACGTCACTCTCGTCCGAGAGTTTTCCCTCCTGATTGGTTTGCTCCCAATCTGTCTTTTCCACCTCCCTTTTCTTTTTCTTCCGAGTAGACTTGTTTGGGTCCCTCTTCTTCTCTTTGTGGATCCGGCCAAATCTGTTTCCCATTCCTAGATTCAAGCTTTGGAGAATGCGCTGGTCTTGCTCTTGTTTGCTTTGCATCTCCTTAGCATGATGATCTGGAGTAATGTTCCGCTTTACTTCAGCAAGCATCTCCCTTTGGATTCTTTGATGCTCTCCAGAATCACCCAACATACTGCAGTCTCTGGCCACTTAAAAAAAGACAGATATATTCTGGATTACAGTCAATCGCAACCACTATAACATATTATGATGTAGATGTTGATGGATAAAGTCATTTAATGTGGTAAATGGTGATAATTACAACATAAGTCTTACGTAACATTATTAGACCAAATTAGAACCATATATAGTGCTTATGTGCTCAAAAATTTGAAAGATTGCAGATCTGCAATATCGGTTACATTTGGAACTGCTGTTCAATGAGGGGAAAGTTGGAAATGGTTGAGGAGCTTGCGCTGTGCAAGTAGGCGTGCGTGTTGAAATCTCGGGCCATGTCCTCTAACATGTGAGTAGACTAATTTCAACCTCAACATCAGGGTCCTCCTGTTCATCAACCTGCTCAGTGCTAGAATGATTCTGTAAAAGCAGAAAGCAGGAAGGGGAAGGAAGGAAAAATGTGAAGATGAGAGAAAAGTAGAGTTAGGGGTCAGTTAAGGTGGAATAACACATCATCACAAAATGGCTGACCTCTGATCGAAACGGCATTTTGTTTTATTAAAAGGATTTTATCGACGGCAATATGTAAGTGTCTCCAAAGCCGAGTGGATAAAGTGTCAGGCTTGTGATCTGTACATTCCAAGTTAAAATCCCTCACCGGGTTTTGTTGTACTATGATTTTAATTGATCTGAAATATACAAGGGGTACCAACACCCCCCCCCCCCAACTAAATTTGGTAAGATTTAGCTATGATTGTATATAATTACCAATTTGCCAAGGTGATGTTTATTATCACCTGGTGGTAGTCTCTCAGAATTGGACACATTTTGAAACAGGAGAAGAGCTGTTCTCCAGTCAACAGAGGAAAGCGGACACTTCCCATAAGTTTCTCTATGTACTTTTCCTTTTTGTCCGCTTCAAGATTGCTAATAAGATCAACTGCCGACATAAAGATGTCCATTTCTGAATTGATATTAGGACTGTCATCAGACAGGATCATACAGGCTGTATCTATATCCAAGCCCAGGAATTCTTCGCTTTTTCTCTAAGCCATGAACTGTTTGCTCAGCAGTTGCATGATGGTTTCGCACATTGTGATGTTTTTGTTCCTTCTCATTTTTGGCAGTAACTTGAGAAGTTCTGCATGACCAAGGTTTTTTAGTCCATCGATGCAACGCTTTGAAAGTTGTTCAACTTTAAAAGTCTCTGACAATTTCAGGATGTCAGAGACACTGTGTGACTTTATTTCGACATTTCCTGTATACAGGAAACTAATAAAAGTCTCCAGGGCAGCAGGTTCCACATTCCTCAACCTGATAATCTTTGGGGTGACAGGATGGGCGAAAATTCCTTCGCTTCGAAAATCTTCCTAAAAAGGGAGCTCTGTGATGCCAGCACCATTTTGTGGACTGACATCAGCAAGTCTCCGACTTGAAATGAAATATCACAGATGTTCTTCTGTTTGAAAGCCTGGTGGATGTAGGAACCGATTCCCTCAAAATGGGATATGTTTTGGTTCCATTAATGCCACTACCCTCAGATTCCTGGGTGGTTCTTGATCCCTTGGTGGAAATTTCATGGGCTAGTGAGCCTTACAGGGAAGAGGCCATACTGGGAGCATGACTGGGGGATGGGATGGCCTCCTCAATTAAAGACTCATGAGAACTACAACCACTGTAAGTGGGGTCACTTGGCGGGGGGTGGAGAATTGTTGCGGTTTCTATTCTCTGTAAATAGACAAAGACAGTGGAATTTGTTCAGTCATTCTAGCTAAAAAAAAATCGCTGAACTCATAAAGATTTAAGAGAGACTGCACCAGACTTCAATGCACTGCTAATAAGATACATATAGTATCTTTTTTTTTTATCAACAAAACAGCAGTAAATGTATTCAAAAATTTCATAAAAATTGTTTTTAAAAAAGTGATGATTGAGAAAAAACTGACGAACTGTGTTTAACCTGATATAACCCCCACCTCCCCCCCTCTCCCCTACATTTCTAACTTGAGAGAATACCATCATGCTTAAATCTAGAGAGAGGGTTAAGAGGACCGGGACCCCCCCCTCCTGGAAAAAATCATTTTTTTTCAATTTTCGAAGTAAAATTACCAGATGTAGGCCCCCTCCCCTAAGGCAAACACTTTGCTTTTAAATTAGAAATTAATATTTATTGCTGTCAGAGAAAGTATTGTTTGTTCGAACAGGTTTACTGAAACAATAAAATGCTTTCTTTGGTGATTCATTCGGAATATGAAGGTAGCGACATTGTAGAAAAAATACATAACCCGCGTTAGTGGGTTATGTAAATTTTTTCTGCAATGATCGCTACCTTCATAATCCGCATGAATCATCAAAGAAAGCATTTTATTGTTTATATTAACATCTTTCTTTTAACTAATTAATAAATTGATTATGAAAAGTTAGTAAAATTCCTTAAGTTACTGTTAATGTACCTAAGTACGTTAGCTAAAAGAAACACCCCAATCATCTCCTGTGAGACTTTGAGTCTGACATCATCATGATTATTTCGTGCAGTCCGTGATTTTTCTAAGGTCGCTGTAGGTTTCAACCAATTGATAAACAGGGCGTGTCAATTTCAGTCCTGTCAGATTCTTATCAGTTTCAGTCGCTGTAGATTTCGACAATCGATAAATGGGGCGTGTAGATTTCACTCTGGCTGTTTCTATAGAGCTATGAGTTAACTATAAGTATCCGTAAGAAATAGAGGAAATAATACTCGGTAGATGTAAATATAAATTCATGATTTAAATACTAGTACTATAGTATGCACAATAATTATTGTAAAGTGTAAAAACAAAACTCATTACAAATCATGGGTATGAAACAACTTGCAACTTATAATTAATTCATCAAATTTGACTACAATTTTTTTAATTTTTTTTTCCTTGTCAAAATGGGTTTTTTTTCGAATTCTACAAAGCCAGACTTACCCATTGGTTGATCATGAGAGCTGGTACGTGCTTGTAACGTATTTATCCATGAATAAAATATGGAGTCTGCAAATGCAGCCCACTCAAGGCTGCACTTTTCATAATTCTCTTCAACGATCCTTGAAAAATCTCTTTTGATGCCTAATAAGAATACCCAAACTGATAGAACAAAAAAGGCTGAATACACAAGATTCTCTGTACGATGACAAAAGGCCTCTACACTGTAGATCTACTGGAAAACACTTGCGTTGCGAATGTGCAGCCAACTTCGATAGTAACTAAGGAAGTTTGAAGGACTGCCCGGGCAGAAACTTATTTATAACACAAAAGATGCGCGTGCGCAGTAGATAGCTCTATTCTGGTTCCCAGCACCAGCATGGGGGCGGAAACCAGATACCTGGGGACCTTGAGTTGTCGTTCTTACGTCAATGAAAAATTTGCAAATTTGTTCCCAGAAAAGCCCTTAAGGGAAAGCCAGGGACGCCTCAAAGTTGAAACTTTAAAATTTTGGGGGTTTAAATGACAAAAAAAAAGGTATATATTTTTTGTTTTTAAGCAGGTACCCATTATTGCCAAAAAATACACAAGTTTTCTCTATTACTCTCTTCATGTCAGCTGTCATTTAAAAATTCAGTCAATGCAAATCTCTGAATTGTTCATTTTTTTAATTTGAGTAATTATCATTATTTTATTCTCATCAATATCGACTTACTTCTGAATAAAAATAAACCCTGTCCATGGCCCTTGATTAACAGGAAGTCGAGTACCCATTATTGCCGCTTAAATCTTTTCGTCATTTATCAGTAGTTTTTAAAATCGGTAAAAAGATAAAAATTTTAAGAGAATCTAACAACATCAGATAAAATGTAAGATTATAACATAAAAAATGTTATCATAAATGCAATTCAATCATATATAGGCAATATTGTAAATTTTCAATGTCCCTGCGGCCACAAGCACACAAACAGAGAAACACGTGCTTCACTGTGGGCTGGGTTCATTTTGAGCGTTGAATATAGAATAAGAGGGTTTTTTTCCGTTTAAAATTGAGACTAAAAGTCTTGAAATTTATACCGGGCTTATTTTTCAACAGTTCGTGTCCTGAAGACTTCAACACATTGAACATTGACTCTGTTTAAGAAGTGTCCTAACTCAGTGGCGTCGGAAGCAAATTGAAAGTGTGTGTGGGGGGGGGGGCCTAGACTTATCAAAAATCTTGACAAGCAAAAAAAAAAAGGGGGGGAGGGGGTTTGGTTCCAAAAAGTTTCATTCTACTGGCATACATCATTGCTGACTTTAGTTGGATGTTGATTTGTACGATAACAATAATACTAATAACTCGCTATCCTAAATTGTTAAGAATGATAGATGGTCATGCCCTTTTTTAGACCATATTGATCTCCTTTCGAGAAGAGCTCTATAGCTAAATGTATTTTGACAAAATTTGTAGCTTATCCCCCTGAAATACATTTGATTCCGTTTCGCACATTTGTTTTTTTTTTTTCTTTTATGAAGGAACTTTTAATATGTCACAAAACAGGAAGAAAAAAGCTTCTTACATGGAGGTACCCCCTTTATTTCTTTTCTCTCTCTTGCACGAGTCAAAATGCGTGGAGGTATAATGCTATTTCAAAAGTTATATACAAACTTAAGAAACGAGTGTTACCTAGTGTGTATAAATTATTAAAGTACAAGGTAAATTACATCCCATGCATCTAACAAAAAGATTAACCTCAAATTTCAACATTTTCACTATTTTGTCCATCGGTGTCTCACATAATCAATGTTGCCCACAACCCTTAACAAATGTATCCTATATTTCATTTAGCTTCTATGCTAAGGTTACATATCTCAATATCGAAACAGATTAATTGTTCATTTTTATTTATCATATATATCAGGTCGAGACCACTAGATTTTGTGACGTTGGCATAAATTTGCATACTAAATTAGCTATCTGTTTACTTTTATCAACAAACCAATCAGGTGAATGAGTTGCAAGGCATTGTGGGCTACTACAAGTATTAGTATATACAAAGCGTATTGAAAATATATACCATTTTGAATTGTCCTTTGGAAACTCATTTTCAACTATTTTTCAGAATTTATAAAATATATATGAATAAATATGTCTTATCTTTCATTTAGATGCTCACATTTCAAAAATATTGCCTATAAAGAGGCCTTATATCAACCTATTTAAATACTTTGTCATAGTTCAAATGAGAGGTACGTCCGATTGAATTAGAAGCGGCGAGTACGTTTTATTACGTGATACCCTAGGTTTGGGACAGGATTAGTAGAATGTGCATTAAAATTTTCTTCAGGGACACTCATTAGAATGCTTAGCGTACAAAATACTACATGCTACATAGCTTGTGCTTCTGTATTTGTATATTTGTGCATTTCTGTTTCCAGGGCTATTTACGTATGTTAAAATGTACAGATACCTGTTTTTATTTCTAGTGTACAATGATTCACTCACCAATATACAATTATGCAGGTTTTTTTCTCATCAAAATATGTTTGTACTTGTATGCGTATGTTTGCCAGTCTTTTGATACTGATCGATTTTTGAATCAACAATTGATCAACTAAAACAACAATATTTTTCAATGTGAGCATGGAACATAGTCTATGGTACGTAATCTTTGCTTTTTCACCTTCTATATAAAAATCAAGATGTACAAATATTGAAATATTGTATATAAAACAAACAAAAAGCACGTGTGGTTGTTCAATCGTAAACACGTTGTAGACCGTCATGCTTTGCGACTCATTCACTGGATTGGAGAATCTTTTTGACGTAAATATTGTCACATGTTAAATAATGCTATCCATATAAGGTAGTGTACACGACCTGTATATAGAGAAATGTGTCCTTATAGCAAGGCATATAAGGAAGTCAAAACTAAACACCACCTGGCCACCCATTTTACATGTTAACTGTTTGTGTTTAAGGGAAAAGTTACCGACCGTAAATTCCAGAATAATTTCAAGAAAAAGTGTGTATTTTTTTTTTCACAAGACTTAATTCTTATTACACTAATTGTTGTATAAACAAATAGCGCGAGTTGAGGGGAGCGGATCTTATCCCTGACCCCACTCCCTTAATCCCCAAGTCTCACTTATTTTACACTTTTAACTAGCAGTTTGTAGTTAATCACGTGATCTCGCGGACCGGGAAGGACTTCCGAAACTTGGACTCGCAATGCTTGACTAGGGTATGTAGTTTGTAATTAAATCTGTTTTACAAGATATTAGCTTATAAAACAATATTTTGGATTTAGTTTTCCTTAAATAAAATGATTTATTTTTCTTTGCCAAAAATTAGTTTATGGCCAAAAATATCAATTTTAAAATTCTAAGGTTGATATGAACAGTAATCTGTTGACCAGCCTCCTTGAAAATATTGGGTGTGAGCTCTTTTTTCAGATCTACGTATACATTTATAAATTTTCTGACTATGGAACCGAGGCAATGTGGTCAAGATGTGTTACGGTGTCATCTCTGTGAAACCCTGGTCCCGCCTTTGTACTGTGACATTTGCCACATACATTTGTGTAAAGCCTGCGTTGGGGAACATCTCCTAGATGAATCCAAAGAACACAAAGTTGTGCCTTTTAAAAAGCGGGGATATGCTACTAATTGCCAAAAACATTCCTCAAAAATATGTGAACTTTACTGTGAGCATTGCGACATTCCTATTTGTGTGCTCTGTGTTTCCTCAAAGGAACACCAAACTCATGGTGTGGTAGATATTTTGAATAGTTTAGAAAGCAAAAAACATGTCCTACAGAAAGATTTACAGGAATTAGAGAAATCCATTTATCCTAAATATCAAAAGATTGCATCGAACATTCCGGTACAGAAAGCTAATCTAAATAAAAACTCACAAAAAATAACAACAGCTATCGGCAAACATGGAGAAGAATTACACAGAGAAATAGACACCATTGTCAAAAAGCTCAAATCTGATCTTTCTGAAATTGATTCCCAAAAACCTCGCTGTTCTAAATAAACAAGAAGATGACATCAAACACACCATTTCTGAAATAACACAGAGCATTTCTGAACTGAAGAAGCTAATGAATTCTGATGATGTCAGTCTTGTCTCTTCCTACAAATCCAGGAATGCCGAATTCAGAAGACTGCCTCCTAAACTCACAGTTTCTTTACCAAGTTTTAAACCTAAGAAGATCAACAAGACACATTTTTATCAGCAGTTTGGTTCTCTGTCAGCTTTATCCACCAAAACAGAAGAAGAGCACTACTACACAATGGACGTCCCTGATTCTAAGTCCTCTCTCCTGGACAGACCGCTCATCAGTAAACCACGGGTCCTCACAGATTTAAACACTGAGTTTGGAATCTCTAATAACCTACGCAGTGTGTCCTGTCTGGGTGATGAACAAATGTGGATGTGTGGTAATGACATCATTATGAGACTCTACAATCTCCATGGGGAACTAGTGAAGTCGATCCAAACCAAGTCAGTAAACAGACCGTCAGACATAGCAGTGACAAGGAGTGGGGATCTGGTTTATACTGATTACAATGATAGAACTGTGAATATACTGAAGAATACACAGATACAGACAGTGATCAGACTACAGGGATGGATACCTCTCAATGTTTGTAGTACCTCCTCTGATGACATCTTAGTTGCCATGCTTAGTGAAGACATGAAACAAACAAAGGTTGTGCGTTACTCTGGCTCCACAGAGAAGCAAAGTATTCAATTCAATGTCAATGGAGAACCACTTTATTCATCTGGTGGTTATAATACTAAATATATTAGTGAGAACAGGAATCTTGATATATGTGTAGCTGACCAAAGAGTCCGTGCAATCGTGGTGGTCAATCAAGTCGGAAAATTCCGGTTTACTTATACTGGTTCTAAATCTACCAGCAAGGAATCATTCGATCCACGCGGCATCACCACAGACAGCCAAAGTCGGATTCTTACGGTAGACTTTAACAACAACCATATCCACATCCTGGATCAGGACGGACAGTTCCTCCGCTACATTGACAACTGTGATTTTCTCGGTCCATGGGGCTTAAGTGTGGACACCAGAGACAACCTTTTTGTGGCCGAGTTCAACACCGGTAAAGTGAAGAAAATCCAATATTAAATGTAAATTATTAAAAACAAATATTTAATAAAGACGGTACAGGCTGATATTAAAATCAAATCTATGTGGGACTGTCTTTAAAAATATCTGCGGGGAGGACGTAACGTAATAGTTCAGTATAAACATCAAAATGAAAATTAGAGCTGGATAAAGCGCAGAAAATCCCCAATGGTCCATTGCAGTCATTATGACAAAAAGGAAGGTTTAGCTTTGTTAAACCGATATACCTTTGCTGAGATAAATCATATTGATTAGCTGTCACTTTACAATTATGAAAATCCAAATAATGCGTACAAATGACTTTTGAATAATATAATATGTACAGTTCAATAATACTGACCATTATCTTCTACATTGTCCAAAATATGCTACAATACGAAATATAACAATAAACACTCCCAAATTCGAGCTTATTACTTTACGGATCTAATTATCTTAGTTATGTAGCAAATCAACAAATTTTTCAAACCGTACAAAGATTTTTACTTGAGAGTAAAAGATTCAGCAACCATAATATTACGTAGAATGTTGATATTTTCCTTGTAAATATTTTTGTGATAAGAAATACTCGATAAATACAAAGATATTGAAGTTATACTTAAAACTTTTTTATGGTAATGGAATGATACTGTATTAATAATTATTTATACCTTTTTTTCAATTGCATGTTTATCTTATTTCCACTATTTATACTTATGTCAATGATTAATGTAAAATGGCAAAATCTGATGGTATTTTTATGATGTGCTAGTACATGTATTGATTTAACATTTCCGATGAAAATAAAATCAATGTGTGTACTGAAAATGTACACAGAACTGATGTAAGAAAAAAAGCCACCTTTCCTTCTGTATGGATGTGCATGAACATAAACACATGATTGTGTTTATTTCATTTCTGTTATGATGTTCAACCAACACATATATTTTAAAATTCTATCGATGTGATATTTTGTTGACTTTTTTCATAATCTAATGAAAAAGTGATTCCAACTTTGATTTTTGACATATTTTTCCATTTTGTTCCTTGTATTTACGTCTCATTTTACACCTCTTATTTCTGCAGTGTATGCAAGAGAGGGATTAATATAAGCCCTATGGCTTGTTTCCCAATCTTACATTTGTATTTATCGCCATGTTAATGTATTTGAATCTATAATGAATAAATATTGTTTAAACTAATATGCACAGTTCAAATTAGTTTTGTATAGTCTGTTTGTGAACAAAAAAGAGTCCGGGCTTTTAGTACTGTACTTTGATTTTTAGTTAGAAAAATAATGATGTGAAATTTGCTAAACATAAACTATATATTATGTTTTATATTACGTTATGTAGATAATTTAAAATGGTACTAAAATATTAAAAATACATGTATTAAAATTGTAAAAAAAACAAATGATTAGAAAGTCACAATCTTCTTCATGTTCTTCCTGTGTTATTATGACAATGTAAATCTTTGCTATATTAAATCAATTTCATATACGTTTTTTTAGTGTCTGAGATATATTTGTTTAAAAACTATATTCCACGGGTCCAATACTATATTATAAAAGCAACTAAGGCAATGGGAATTTTTATTTCATGTACCTTAATTGTCATCCACATGTATTGTTTACTCTCATATTTACATCTGCCGAGTATGATTCCATCTATTTCTTACGGAAACTAATAGTTCTATAGAAACAGCCAGACTGAAATCTACACGCCCCGTTGATCGATGGGTCGAAACCTACAGCGACCTATAAAAAAATCACGGACTGCACGAAATAATTATGATGATGTCAGACTCAAATTCCCATAGGAGACGATTTGGCCGTTTCTTTTTGCTAACGTACTGATGTACAATAACAGTAATTTAGTGAATTTTACTTACTTTTTGCAATCAATTTATTAATTTATTAAAAGAAAGATGTAAATATAAACAATAAAATGCTTTCTTTGATGATTCATGCGGGTTATGAAGGTAGCGATCATTGCAGAAAAAATTACAAAACCCGCTAACGCGGGTTATGTATTTTTTCTGCAATGTCGCCACCTTCATATCCCGCATGAATCACGAAAGAAAGCATTTTATTGTTCAAATAATGTCTTATCGATTGTTTTGTTGAACATCAGTACTTCTGACAAATATTGTCTTTTGATAATACATCGTATACTTTAATACATCGTATACTTTGCTTGTTACAAATTTGAAATTTCAAACAAAAACAAAAAAAATAACGAATGATGTGGGGAATTATGTACATATACGGAAGAAATATCCACATTTATACAAAGGCACATGGGATAAAGCATATGCGTTAATGTGATAGGAAATATCTTTATCATATTTATACGCGGACGGATTTATTTAAACTGATTATATAATTATATTGTGATTCGGTTTTATCATTAGCAATATCAAAATTTTTTTTTTTGGAAATAGAAAAGAAAATAATACGTGGATTTAATAATATCAATTTAATACGTGGTACCGGTTGATGATTCCAAAAACTTATGACAAATCCGTCATGCAGCTTCAGTTTTAACAGATTCGGAAAACGTTGTACAATTCCGTCAGACGACTTTAGTCGAGATATTCATGGATTTAAATCTAAGAATATATATAAAACATGAATTCAATTATCAATCACTTAAAAAAAAGAATTTTATTTTTCTGGAGATTAATTATACAACACATGGCCATAAATTATTCTGAATAAATGTACAATGAAAAAAAAATACATACATGATAATTATACTGGGGGGAAAAGGGATGAAATATGATATACAATGCGTATATATTTGTCAAATCCGTAAAAACAAAAACATCAAAACAATATACGGAAGTCAGATAAATCAACAAAAACGTAAATGGACATGTGACTAATATTTCAAACCAATAACTTCAGTACAAAGAGTCTTAATGGTGGTTGGGGTGGGGGTGAAGGGTTTGAGGCGAAATACTGAAAAACACACATGGGTCAAAGTACTCATTGTCATCTCCTTGCTTCACAACAATAAAAGAGAATTTATTGTCAAATGTACAACTAGACTGAACTTGTAAGGGACTGTTTTGCCCCATCTGCATTTTGAAGAGATGGAGGTAGGTTGACATTGGGTGGGATGTTTGGCCCTGTGGGGTGAGAATACTAAAACACTAAATCCCAATTCATCAGTAAATTGGAATATACCGTGTTGTGGTTTTTTCTAACATCTAAACATTTTCTTATGTCTTAATGAAAATAGTTTTATGTAAAGAACTACAAATTATTGGCGATTAGATCGTATCTACCTTTATGAAATAATATGATTGACAGAGTATTGGTATTAGCATTCCGTTACTGATGTATGAAATCTCTGAGTATTGTATCATGATACCGGCGGAGGGGAAGTCTTTGGTTGCACAGTAAAGACTAGAGGCATGAACAGGTCATAAAAAACACTCATGAAGAACATATCAACTCAAGAATCACTTAAATATGAGTATTCTGATATGACACGCAAGTACAATCATTTTATGTTTTAAATGAAAACTTTCACATTTCATCTTACGCATGGTTACATAAATTAACAAAATAATATGTATCATGCAAATTGCAGAAGAAGAGATGGCTTTTTTTTAAATCGTGCAAATATTTATTGTGTTTCTCTAAACTCTCTAATATTTGGCCTCTACTTAAGAATTTCCTTTTCAATATCACTCTATTATCAGCAGTATTATAGCACAATTTTGTATATATATACAAGTAACAATTTTAACACGTGTTTGTCAGAGTAACGATAACGTCCGAGAGGTACCGAGTTTTGTTAATCAGGAAGTGACATCACAATACACAGATGAGATTTTTGCCCTCCAGCATTTCCTCTTCCACTTTCCTGCTGGTGGTGGATCTATCGGCGGGGACAGACAGCACGGCGGTGATGAATACCAGCACTGTGGCGGCTATCCCGAGGTAGTAGGACCAGCCTGTGAAAAAATATAGGGGCCATTATTATCGCAATGAAATCACCAAGTATAATTTTTGAATCCAAAAGGGTCCACCCGCCTCAAAACACGGATCGGTATAATAAGGTCATAAGTTAGCTCCGTGGGCCCCTAAACGTGTGAAATAGTCATACAGCGGCTGATGATGGTTTCAAGGAATTTTTTTAAAAGGGCCATAAAGTTTAAAATAACGGTATAGTCTGTCCCAAGATATTTATGCCGCACATTTTCTTCAATTACTCAATATTTATAAATACCTCAGGGATCAAATCCAATGTCCATTCAATAGTATGAAAAAATCCCAAGATTTCTCTTTTAAAATGCCCTCTCTAGCTTGTAAAAAAATGTGATGTCTACTGGGATTTTGCATTGCAACAGACCCGGAGGATAACGTTGAAAAATTATGCGAGGTATTCCGAGTGACTTCCAAGTGGAGAAAAGATGTAAACGTTTCCTATTATAAATCTCCGTAAGAAATCTGTTTTCGTTCCTGTGAATATGTCCGAGTAAAAAATAAAGTGTCAATGAAGATATCTTGGAAATTAGCCCTTTCATCAATTTCAATTGCACTTCTTTCACAGGTATGTGTATTTTTATCAAAAATCGTCCGAATGTGCGGCATAAATATCTTGAGACAGACTATAGGTGTTGATGCACCTAATTTTGAAAAAAAAAAAAAGTTTTAAAAGGCTGATTCATATTATTAATTTGGTAAAATAACATCTGATCAGAAGTAAATTTGATGGACAATAAGGAAAAAAGGGTAAGTAGTAAAGTTGTTCAATGCGACAGCTATCGTGCAGCTAACTATGACGTAGTACTCAACTATCGTACAGCTAACTATGGCGGAGAACTCACCTATCATACAGAGGCCTGTTCAGCAGAGCGAGCGCTTGCGAGCGTTCGCCAAAATTTGTGTTGCATATATAGGGAAATTTCGCGAGCGCTCGCTCTGCTGAACAAGCCTCAGAACTCACCTATCGTATAACTAACTATGAGGTAGAACTCACCTATCGTACAGAACTCACCTATCGTACAGCTAACTATGACGTAGAACTCACCTACCGTACAGCTAACTATGACGTAGAACTCACCTATCGTACAGCTATCTATGACGTAAGGATCGGCGTATTCTCCGCACAGATCTCGCACCCTTTTGGTGCCCCATCCAACTGGATATACTACCAGACCAATCACGGAAAATAAACCTGAAATACGTGTATTCATTCAAAAATCACAATTCTTTTGAAAAAATGAAATGGAAAAAAAGTTAAGAATTTTATTCTTACTTTTTTTTTATATCGTTAATGTTCTCAAGTGACTTTTTAAAACTTTATTTCATTGAATTCATTATAAAAAATATGAACAATCTATTTTTAGATCAATAGTGTTACTCCACAGTAAAATGCAATCACATGTATAAATTGCATTTTTACCCAAAATTTCAGATGTTATTCATACCTCCTATACTTTGTATAAATCCTGCAACACTGAAAATACTCTTGCCACAAATAGAACGAACGAAGAGGCTCATAACCGAACACAACATGGCAAAAATCAGAAAGGTTCCTGCGATTGCAAACAGGATCACGCATGCCTTCCACGCATGCGGAAAATAGTCATCTTCTGCCATAAACGCTACGACGAATGTCGCACAGTTGTCTCTGACTTTGGCAATTTGGAAATTCAACTGAAGTTTTGTGCACCTATTGAATATTCCCACTGTGGGTCGGAAAGTTTCCGAGTCCATGAAATTCTCAGACGAATTGATGAGTTGAATGGTAGTTTCCCGAGGGGTTCCGATCAACCAATGAGGGGATGTAACTGCTGCCACGGTTGCTAAGGTTGCGGTGACACTGAGAAGCGTCCATCCTAACGAACGACACGTGACTATGACGTAACACATCGTTGCTCCAATCAAATCACGAACTGAAGAAAGCGTTCAAAAAATGCAGATTTCTGAAATAATAAAAGTAAGCCTGATTTTTTTTACCAAAATAAATATTCTTTGAAATCCAGGAAAAAAGACAGGAAGAAAACTAGTATGCATATTCACCCACTTATTATAATAAATCTATCAAATGAACAACCGATGTGCAGGTAGAAAGTTTGAGCACATGTAATAGTAAACATTTACCACCCTTCCTGTGTCATTCCTGAGGAACCAGTAACACAATGAAAACCCCTAGTATCAGGTTTTCAGGTAGATACCTTTATAACAGAGGTATTTTAATGAACAGCAACTGATTATACGGACAGGTATATAACTTACATTGGGATCCTCTTACAGCAGATTAACAGGTAAAAATACACTCAGGTGTATACAGGTAATGGGTACTACAGAAGATTTAGTTTAGGAACCAGGTATTATTTAACTGACCAGTGTCAGATTGTGTCGAGATCAAGTGGGCATAATCTGCTAGACGGAATGAAACGCAAAATCCTCCATAGAACAGCAGACGTGGGGGAGAGGGTGATCTTGGCAGGAATAAGATTTGTAAGAGAAGGGTGGGGGACATAAGACTCGAAAATCTTATTAATAGTATTGTGGGTTTTTACATTAAATGATATGATCATTTTTCCTCGGCAAAGCTCGAAAACTCCTTTTTTACTCGGAGAGTTATTAATAGTATCCTCACAAAACCAACATTTATGTTCCAATATTTACATTTCCCAGTACCTTTGCCTGTGATAACACTACGAATCGATTATGTAATGTATATTCCAATACATTTCATCAATTACTATATTATTATTTAATCGTACAATTGCTGAATATTATATAAATATAAGTAATAAGGAATCATTCTTTAAATATAATGCGGTGATCAAATACGGTCGGGCGTGATCAAATCTATCATAAAGCCCTTCGGGCTTTATTGGATTTGATCACCCCCGACCGTATTTGATCACCTCATAATACTCAAAGAATGATTCCTTATTCCTTATTTCATGCGAGCTGTCCATAAAAACAGACGAAAATGTTTATAGTTTACCGATGGTAAAACGAACAATTAATGAATCCATGTTAATTATACTGTAATCTTTTCCAAGTACTGAATCCCTCTACAATTGACGATGGCTTTGATACTAAATACAGGGTACCAATTATATGTATTTTTTTTTTACTACCTCAAAAATTCATCTTAAAATAAGTGATTTTACAGATCTTTCTAAAATGTATATTCTGATAAGTGATCGAAGAAAGCTAAATAATTTTGAAAATGATGGCGTGTATACCCATTGTTTGCGACACACCCTTCCTAATTTTTAGCCATTATAACAATGCTTTATGCAATGTTAAATTAGAAACACACGCGCAAAGAACAGTAGGGACCTGATTTTTTTTTCACAAAATACAAAAAGAAACTTGTTGATCATTGCCAGGCGTTCTCAGTAGTTCCCAGTGTTATTTACACAAACCCAGGGCGTGTACCAGCTCTGTATATTGAACACTGTCGGACGTTTAGATTATCTCTTCCCACCCACCCATCCAGCTATCAATGTATTTATAAACACGCGCAGTTTGGAATTACTACAGGGCGTTGTGAGGACAAATTTGTTCATTGTTATATTATATAATTTCGTCTTTGTTTACATCATCTTTATTTTACGTCATCTCGAAGTGATTTCATAAAATTGGCATTCCGCAAGTTTATTATCTATATTTATTTTCCAGCTAGAATTATTTCGATCGACACAATATAGACCTATACATGTACATGTATAATACAAGGGAATTAAGTTGTTGTCAAGGTTTAATCAAGGGTGTACGGGATATTCACCCCGGGTTGTATATACTCGAGGCCAAACGTTTGATAGTGAATACTAGTACACAACCCAATAGTTTATTTTGTTTCTAAATCCCCGTTTTTGTGATTTTTCAGCTTATACCATGGCGCGTTACAGAATCATTTACAAAAAAATTCTTTTATTTCAGAAATTAGCAAAAAAATGATAAAATGCTTTTTTATTTTAAGAGTTAGAAATTTGCAAGATTGTGTTACAACGTCAAATTCCAATGAAAATGAAAGAGAGCAAAAATTTAAATAATATCAAATTAAACGAAAAGCGTGTTTGGACATGCATAATCTTTTTAACAGAAATCTAATTTTTAAATTTTCGACCCTCTCGCCCTCGTTGTCAGTGGGCGAATTTAAGACTGGGCGAATTCTCGTGTCTCAAATTATCTCTCTTTAAACACAACTGTGTCTGGGCGAACTCAATACGGGGCGAAACTGTTTGCAGTGTAGAAGGGCGAAAATAACACGGGGCGAAAATAATCCTGTATACAGTATTATGACAGTACACACTCACATACAAAATAAGGAAAACGTAAAAATGTTATTCCACGCGGGACGGGTGATACAGACTGTAATAATAAGATCACAAGCGCGCTGCTGTGTACTACATTGGAATGGCGTCTTTATGACGGATAACTGGGATTCTGGTAGATGACGTCTTTGTGACGGATAACTGGGTTTACGTTCTTGTCGTTTTATAGTTGAGTTTTTTTATTACAATAAGATGCAAGTAAATGACTGTGTTATTGTGTTGGGAAGAATTAATTGTATAAAATATTTTCAGCGATGCCGAACGCTGATATAACGTTATAATTTACAGTTTGTATACCATTTTGTGGATGGCAATTAAATATATCATTTACTTAGTACGTATGACAGTCATGCCAATGAATTCTCTTAAATGATAATAATCATATTAACATGATTTTAAAATCAAGATTTTAAATTAGTTCACATGAAAATTACGTAAAATGTTATTTAAAAAATACGCGAATTCATGTAAATATTTATACAAATGTTACACTATTTATTTAGTGTGCGGATCTTTCACACTCTGTCCAATTGTTTATGCAGCACATTTTCTTAAGATATTCGATATGCATAGATACCCCCGGGTTTTAAAATACCGGGTATATTTACTAGAAATGAAAATATCCCAATATTCCTCCTTTGAAACGCCCCCTATATCTTGCTAGCTCGAAGATCGCGGCAAAAAATAAAAAGTTTACGGAAGTTTTTGCATTGCAAACGACATGAAAGTACCCGGATGATAACGTTATCAATTAAATGTGCGGAGATGTTCCGATGAAACTTCCGAATGAGAGAAGATGAGAGACTTTCCCCATTATAAATTTGTTTTCGTACCTGTGAATTTCCTCGCATAAAGACATCGTTTTTAATTGCACTTCTTTGTCAGGTATGTGTATTTATAGTTTCGTTTATAATCACAATTTTAAAAAACCCTGACGAAAACAGTAACCTGAGACATACTATAGTATTCAAGCTCCCATCTTCTCACACGTCATGACATATCAGAAGACGGCGTCATATAGAAGACAGAGAAGTGATTTATAACATACGTTAGCTTTCACGTTGACTCCACGTCATGATCACGTAATCACAGGACAATTGCCACTGTAGGCCTAGGATCCACGCAACTAACGTTTCTAACAGTTATACTATTAAACTATACACAATCTACGTTCTAGCTATTACAACAATACATAATATACGTTTTTGTTGTAACTACTCTCTCTACGCCTCTGTTGTAACTACTCTTAAGATTCTGTTGTAACTACATAATCAACACTATATAATCTACGCCTCTGTTGTAACTATATAATCTACGCCTCTCTGTTGTAACTAGTCTTTAAGCCTCTGTTGTAAATATGCAATCTAAGCCTCTGTTGTAACGGTGCAATCTACGCCTCTGTTCTATAACTATACTGTTTATCAACTGTTGTAACTATACTGTCTATCAACATCTATAGAAGTGGAGCTGTTATCACAGCGATGCGATATCCTGTTGAAGGGTTCACAGAACCCCGTAACGCGTTGAGAATATTTCCTCTAACGACCATCGATAATAAAATAGTTAAATCCCAAGATATACATCGTCATTATCGCGTTACATATGGCTTGTCTTTTCTTGGCTGAAGAATTTTTTTTAGGTTTTTTTTTGGGGGGGGGGGTCTAGAACATTCTGTGTTGGGATCGACTTAGATTTTAAGGGGGTATGAGTATGAGGCTGGCTGGGTCGTTGCACAATTTTATAAGGGTGGGACAATATCGACCTCTGGGAGAGAGAGAGAGAGAGAGAGAGAGAGAGAGAGAGAGAGAGAGAGAG
>WFKH01011926.1:22118823-22141224 GCA_016163765.1 Magallana hongkongensis
CTCTCTCTCTCTCTCTCTCTCTCTCTCTCTCTCTCTCTCTCTCTCTCCCAGAGGTCGATATTGTCCCACCCTTATAAAATTGTGCAACGACCCAGCCAGCCTCATACTCATACCCCCTTAAAATCTAAGTCGATCCCAACACAGAATGTTCTAGACCCCCCCCCCCAAAAAAAAACCTAAAAAAAATTCTTCAGCCAAGAAAAGACAAGCCATATGTAACGCGATAATGACGATGTATATCTTGGGATTTAACTATTTTATTATCGATGGTCGTTAGAGGAAATATTCTCAACGCGTTACGGGGTTCTGTGAACCCTTCAACAGGATATCGCATCGCTGTGATAACAGCTCCACTTCTATAGATGTTGATAGACAGTATAGTTACAACAGTTGATAGTTATAGAACAGAGGCGTAGATTGCACCGTTACAACAGAGGCCTAGATTGCATATTTACAATAGGGGTGGATATTGCCAGAAAAATCATATTGCGATATATTGCGATATTTGGTGGCATATTGCGATAAATATTGCAATATATTGATTTTTTTTTCTAATTACTCGTAAAGGTTTTTAAAGACTAGTTTTCATGTATTTTCATCATTAAAATCAAAGTTAAATAACAACTCTTTAATCTCATTACATAACATTAAATAAGTGGAAACAAAATACATGTATATATTGTATAAGTGCACTAAGCAGCCACCTGTTGACTCGGCGCGTGGTCAATGTTTATTTAACAGTTTCCGGTGTCAGAAGCATGCACCTGTCTTGTGTCGGACTTCACAGGGTGTTTTCAAGTGCAAGAAGATTAGCAATTATTATGATTTTATTTAACTTGATTACTTTGAGTCAAGTTATGCAGTTAAACGTTATTGCTTTACAAAGACACTGCTATAAAAATACATCGATCATTTGTACGACTTGATAATGACGATATAGTACGACACACATACGTTTCTTCACAATGTGTATTTAACAACAATCAAAGAGTTTGACAATAATTAATCAATTAAATTATTTCTCTTGATAATGTTTTGGTTTATATCTTCAAACATTATTACTTTTAAGCACTAAGCTCGGTTGCCGTTCTTCTCTACATATGATGATCTTCAACTTCTCCGCTGTTGTATAAGAAACTCTTTACGAAGTGTCAAATGATATTTGATACCACCCGTGTAAATCATACCGTCCTTTGTATGTAAAATTGTAAGAACTTTGACTCTAGTATCGCTTGGGCCATGTTCCGATCACGAAATTACAGTAATTGCGCTTGGGTTATAAAATTATCATTAAACATCGATAGTTATTTGGAAAATGGCGGCCGTCGATTTTCATCTTCTGAGCTATATTGGTCGTTTTTTATTCAATCTCGATTTTTTATGCACTGTAATTAATTCAAACAAGAAAAAGAAATAATTACGGGTTTGGAATTCAGCTTCAACACCATATTTAGCGTCTATTAGACACTTCCGGTTAGAATATCGTAAATACCGGTATTGGAAAAATATATTGCGATATATTATCGTTGGGTTTAATATTGCAATATACCGATATATCGATAATATTGCACACCCCTAATTTACAACAGAGACTTAAAGAATAGTTACAACAGAGAGGCGTAGATTATATAGTTACAACAAAGGCGTAGATTATATAGTTACAACGGAGGTATAGATTATATAGTTACAACAGAATCTTAAGAGTAGTTACAACAGAGGCGTAGAGAGAGTAGTTACAACAGAGGCGTAGAGAGAGTATTTACAACAGAGGCGTAGAGAGAGTTTTTACAACAGAGGCGTAGATAGAATAGTTACAACAAAAACGTATATTATGTATTGTTGTAATAGTTAGAAACGTAGATTGTGTATAGTTTAATAGTATAACTGTTAGAAACGTTAGTTGCGTGGATCCTAGGCCTACAGAGGCAATTGTCCTGTGATTACGTGATCATGACGTGGAGTCAACGTGAAAGCTAACGTATGTTATAAATCACTCTTCTGTCTTCTACATGTATATGACGCCGGTCTTCTGATATGTCATGGCGTGTCAGAAGATAGGACCTTGAATACTATAGTCTGTCCCAGGTTACTCTTTTCGTCAGGGTCTAAATTGTGATTATAAACAAAACAATAAATACACATACCTGACAAAGAAGTACAATTAAAAACGATGTTTAAATTATGCGAGGAAATTCACAGGTACGAAAACAAATTTATAATGGGGAAAGTCTCTCATCTTCTCTCATTCGGAAGTTTCATCGGAACATCTCCGCACGTTTAATTGATAACGTTATCATCCGGGTACTTTCATGTCGTTTGCAATGCAAGAACTTACGTAAACTTTTTATTTTTTGCCGCGATCTTCGAGCTAGCAAAATATAGGGGCCGTTTCAAAGGAGGAATATTGGGATATTTTAATTTCTAGTAAATATACCCGGTATTTTAAAACCCGAAGGTATCTATGCATATCGAATATCTTAAGAAAATGTGCTGCATAAACATATTTGACAGAGTGTGAAAGATCCGCACACTAAATACATAGTGTAACATTTGTATAAATATTTACATGAATTCGCGTATTTTTTAAATAACATTTTACGTAAATTTCATGTGAACTAATTTAAAATCTTGATTAGTTTAAAACGTAAAATCATGTAAATATGATTATTATCATTTAAGAGAATTCATTGGCATGACTGTCATATATACTTAGTAAATGATATATTTAATTGCCATTCACAAAATGGTATACAAACTGTATATTATAACGTTATATCAGCGTTCGGCATCGCTGAAAATATTTTATACAATTAATTCTTCCCAACACAATAACACAGTCATTTACTTGCATCTTATAGTAATTAAAAAACTCAACTATAAAACGACAAGAACGTAAACCCAGTAATCCGTCACAAAGACGTCATCTACCAGAATCCCAGTTATCTGTCATAAAGACGCCATTCCAATGTAGTACACAGCAGCGCGCTTGTGATCTTATTATTACAGTCTGTATCACCCGTCCCGCGTGGAATAACATTTTTACGTTTTCCTTATTTTGTATGTGAGTGTGTACTGTCATAATACTGTATACAGGATTATTTTCGCCCCGTGTTATTTTCGCCCTTCTACACTGCAAACAGTTTCGCCCCGTATTGAGTTCGCCCAGACACAGTTGTGTTTAAAGAGAGATAATTTGAGACACGAGAATTCGCCCAGTCTTAAATTCGCCCACTGACAACGAGGGCGAGAGGATCGAAAATTTAAAAATTAGATTTCTGTTAAAAAGATTATGCATGTTCAAACACGCTTTTCATTTAATCATTTAATTTGATATTTATTCAAATTTTTGCTCTCTTTCATTTTCATTGGAATTTGACGTTGTAACACAATCTTGCAAATTTCTAACTCTTAAAATAAAAAAGCATTTTATCATTTTTTGCTAATTTCTGAAATAAAAGAATTTTTTTTATAAATGATTCCGCCATGGTATAAGCTGAAAAATCACAAAAACGGGGATTTAGAAACAAAATAAACTATTGGGTTGTGTACTGTAAATTCCTTATTTTACGCGAGTACTTAATTCCGCGATTCCGCTGTTTTGGGTCAAATCGCGAGAATATAAAATCGCGAGCACCAATTTTTGTTATAATTTCATATAGCTCAGAACTGTCTGAAAAATAAAAGCGAGATTTTGAAATCCGCGAGGGCTGCTTCTCGCGATTTTACGCGGATATTAAATCCTTGCGTTTAATAAGGAATTTACAGTATTCACTATCAAACGTTTGGCCTCGAGTATATACAACCCGGGGTGAATATCCCGTACACCCTTGATTAAACATTGACAACAACTTAATTCCCTATGTATTATACATGTACATGTATAGGTCTATATGGTGTCGATCGAAATAATTCTAGCTGGAAAATAAATATAGATAAGAAACTTGCGGAATGCCAATTTATGAAATCACTTCGAGATGACGTAAAATAAAGATGATATAAACACAAAGACGAAATTATATAATATAACAATGAACAAATTTGTCCTCACAACGCCCTGTAGTAATTCCAAACTGCGCGTGTTTATAAATACATTGATAGCTGGATGGGTGGGTGGGAAGAGATAATCTAAACGTCAGACAGTGTTCAATATACAGAGCTGGTACACGCCCTGGGTTTGTGTAAATAACACTGGGAACTACTGAGAACGCCTGGCAATGATCAACAAGTTTCCTTTTGTATTTTGTGAAAAAAAAAATCAGGTCCCTACTGTTCTTTGCGCGTGTGTTTCTAATTTAACATTGCATAAAAGCATTGTTATAATGGCTAAAAATTAGGAAGGGTGTGTCGCAAACAATGGGTATACACGCCATCATTTTCAAAATTATTTAGCTTTCTTCGATCACTTATCAGAATATACATTTTAGAAAGATCTGTAAAATCACTTATTTTAAGATAAATTTTTGAGGTAGTAAAATAAAATACATATAATTGGTACCCTATATTTAGTATCAAAGCCATCGTCAATTGTAGAGGGATTCAGTACTTGGAAAAGATTACAGTATAATTAACATGGATTCATTAATTGTTCGTTTTACCATCGGTAAACTATAAACAATTTCGTCTGTTTTTATGGACAAGTCGCATGAAATAAGGAATAAGGAATCATTCTTTGAGTATTATGAGGTGATCAAATACGGTCGGGGGTGATCAAATCCAATAAAGCCCGAAGGGATTTATGATAGATTTGATCACGCCCGACCGTATTTGATCACCGCATTATATTTAAAGAATGATTCCTTATTACTTATATTTATATAATTTTCAGCAATTGTACGATTAAATAATAATATAGTAATTGATGAAATGTATTGGAATTTACATTACATAATCGATTCGTAGTGTAATCACAGGCAAAGGTACTGGGAAATGTAAATATTGGAACATAAATGTTGGTTTTGTGAGGATACTATTAATAACTCTCCGAGTAAAAAAGGAGTTTTCGAGCTTTGCCGAGGAAAAATGATCATATCATTTAATGTAAAAACCCACAATACTATTAATAAGATTTTCGAGTCTTATATCCCCCACCCTTCTCTTACAAATCTTATTCCTGCCAAGATTACCCGCTCCCCCACTTCTGCTGTTCTATGGAGGATTTTGCGTTCATTCCGTCTAGCAGATTATGCCCACTTGATCTCGACACAATCTGACACTGGTCAGTTAAATAATACCTGGTTCCTAAACTAAATCTTCTGTATACCCATTACCTGAATACACCTGAGTGTATTTTTACCTGTTAATCTGCTGTAAGAGGATCCCAATGTAAGTTATATACCTGTCCGTATAATCATTTGCTGTTCATTAAAATACCTCTGTTATAAAGGTATCTACCTGAAAACCTGATACTAGGGGTTTTCATTGTGTTACTGGTTCCTCAGGAATGACACAGGAAGGGTGGTAAATGTTTATTATTACATGTGCTCAAATTTTCTACCTGCACATCGGTTGTTCATTTGATATATTTATTATAATAAGTGGGTGAATATGCATACTAGTTTTCTTCCTGTCTTTTTTCCTGGATTTTAAAGAATATTTATTTTGGTAAAAAAAATCAGGCTTACTTTTATTATTTCAGAAATCTGCATTTTTTGAACGCTTTCTTCAGTTCGTGATTTGATTGGAGCAACGATGTGTTACGTCATAGTCACGTGTCGTTCGTTAGGATGGACGCTTCTCAGTGTCACCGTAACCTTAGCAACCGTGGCAGCAGTTACATCCCCTCATTGGTTGATCGGAACCCCTCGGGAAACTACCATTCAACTCATCAATTCGTCTGAGAATTTCATGGACTCGGAAACTTTCCGACCCACAGTGGGAATATTCAATAGGTGCACAAAACTTCAGTTGAATTTCCAAATTGCCAAAGTCAGAGACAACTGTGCGACATTCGTCGTAGCGTTTATGGCAGAAGATGACTATTTTCCGCATGCGTGGAAGGCATGCGTGATCCTGTTTGCAATCGCAGGAACCTTTCTGATTTTTGCCATGTTGTGTTCGGTTATGAGCCTCTTCGTTCGTTCTATTTGTGGCAAGAGTATTTTCAGTGTTGCAGGATTTATACAAAGTATAGGAGGTATGAATAACATCTGAAATTTTGGGTAAAAATGCAATTTATACATGTGATTGCATTTTACTGTGGAGTAACACTATTGATCTAAAAATAGATTGTTCATATTTTTTATAATGAATTCAATGAAATAAAGTTTTAAAAAGTCACTTGAGAACATTAACGATATAAAAAAAAAGTAAGAATAAAATTCTTAACTTTTTTTCCATTTCATTTTTTCAAAAGAATTGTGATTTTTGAATGAATACACGTATTTCAGGTTTATTTTCCGTGATTGGTCTGGTAGTATATCCAGTTGGATGGGGCACCAAAAGGGTGCGAGATCTGTGCGGAGAATACGCCGATCCTTACGTCATAGATAGCTGTACGATAGGTGAGTTCTACGTCATAGTTAGCTGTACGGTAGGTGAGTTCTACGTCATAGTTAGCTGTACGATAGGTGAGTTCTGTACGATAGGTGAGTTCTACCTCATAGTTAGTTATACGATAGGTGAGTTCTGAGGCTTGTTCAGCAGAGCGAGCGCTCGCGAAATTTCCCTATATATGCAACACAAATTTTGGCGAACGCTCGCAAGCGCTCGCTCTGCTGAACAGGCCTCTGTATGATAGGTGAGTTCTCCGCCATAGTTAGCTGTACGATAGTTGAGTACTACGTCATAGTTAGCTGCACGATAGCTGTCGCATTGAACAACTTTACTACTTACCCTTTTTTCCTTATTGTCCATCAAATTTACTTCTGATCAGATGTTATTTTACCAAATTAATAATATGAATCAGCCTTTTAAAACTTTTTTTTTTTTTCAAAATTAGGTGCATCAACACCTATAGTCTGTCTCAAGATATTTATGCCGCACATTCGGACGATTTTTGATAAAAATACACATACCTGTGAAAGAAGTGCAATTGAAATTGATGAAAGGGCTAATTTCCAAGATATCTTCATTGACACTTTATTTTTTACTCGGACATATTCACAGGAACGAAAACAGATTTCTTACGGAGATTTATAATAGGAAACGTTTACATCTTTTCTCCACTTGGAAGTCACTCGGAATACCTCGCATAATTTTTCAACGTTATCCTCCGGGTCTGTTGCAATGCAAAATCCCAGTAGACATCACATTTTTTTACAAGCTAGAGAGGGCATTTTAAAAGAGAAATCTTGGGATTTTTTCATACTATTGAATGGACATTGGATTTGATCCCTGAGGTATTTATAAATATTGAGTAATTGAAGAAAATGTGCGGCATAAATATCTTGGGACAGACTATACCGTTATTTTAAACTTTATGGCCCTTTTAAAAAAATTCCTTGAAACCATCATCAGCCGCTGTATGACTATTTCACACGTTTAGGGGCCCACGGAGCTAACTTATGACCTTATTATACCGATCCGTGTTTTGAGGCGGGTGGACCCTTTTGGATTCAAAAATTATACTTGGTGATTTCATTGCGATAATAATGGCCCCTATATTTTTTCACAGGCTGGTCCTACTACCTCGGGATAGCCGCCACAGTGCTGGTATTCATCACCGCCGTGCTGTCTGTCCCCGCCGATAGATCCACCACCAGCAGGAAAGTGGAAGAGGAAATGCTGGAGGGCAAAAATCTCATCTGTGTATTGTGATGTCACTTCCTGATTAACAAAACTCGGTACCTCTCGGACGTTATCGTTACTCTGACAAACACGTGTTAAAATTGTTACTTGTATATATATACAAAATTGTGCTATAATACTGCTGATAATAGAGTGATATTGAAAAGGAAATTCTTAAGTAGAGGCCAAATATTAGAGAGTTTAGAGAAACACAATAAATATTTGCACGATTTAAAAAAAAGCCATCTCTTCTTCTGCAATTTGCATGATACATATTATTTTGTTAATTTATGTAACCATGCGTAAGATGAAATGTGAAAGTTTTCATTTAAAACATAAAATGATTGTACTTGCGTGTCATATCAGAATACTCATATTTAAGTGATTCTTGAGTTGATATGTTCTTCATGAGTGTTTTTTATGACCTGTTCATGCCTCTAGTCTTTACTGTGCAACCAAAGACTTCCCCTCCGCCGGTATCATGATACAATACTCAGAGATTTCATACATCAGTAACGGAATGCTAATACCAATACTCTGTCAATCATATTATTTCATAAAGGTAGATACGATCTAATCGCCAATAATTTGTAGTTCTTTACATAAAACTATTTTCATTAAGACATAAGAAAATGTTTAGATGTTAGAAAAAACCACAACACGGTATATTCCAATTTACTGATGAATTGGGATTTAGTGTTTTAGTATTCTCACCCCACAGGGCCAAACATCCCACCCAATGTCAACCTACCTCCATCTCTTCAAAATGCAGATGGGGCAAAACAGTCCCTTACAAGTTCAGTCTAGTTGTACATTTGACAATAAATTCTCTTTTATTGTTGTGAAGCAAGGAGATGACAATGAGTACTTTGACCCATGTGTGTTTTTCAGTATTTCGCCTCAAACCCTTCACCCCCACCCCAACCACCATTAAGACTCTTTGTACTGAAGTTATTGGTTTGATATATTAGTCACATGTCCATTTACGTTTTTGTTAAATTATCTGACTTCCGTATATTGTTTTGATGTTTTTGTTTTTACGGTTTTGACAAATATATACGCATTGTATATCATATTTCATCCCTTTTCCCCCCAGTATAATTATCATGTATGTATTTTTTTTTCATTGTACATTTATTCAGAATAATTTATGGCCATGTTTTGTATATTTAATCTCGAGAAAAATAAAATTCTTTTTTTTAAGTGATTGATAATTGAATTCATGTTTTATATATATTCTTAGATTTAAATCCATGAATATCTCGACTAAAGTCGTCTGACGGAATTGTACAACGTTTTCCGAATCTGTTAAAACTGAAGCTGCATGACGGATTTGTCATAGGTTTTTGGAATCATCAACCGGTACCACGTATTAAATTGATATTATTAAATCCACGTATTATTTTCTTTTCTATTTCCAAAAAAAAAAATTTTGATATTGCTAATGATAAAACCGAATCACAATATAATTATATAATCAGTTTAAATAAATCCGTCCGCGTATAAATATGATAAAGATATTTCCTATCACATTAACGCATATGCTTTATCCCATGTGCCTTTGTATAAATGTGGATATTTCTTCCGTATATGTACATAATTCCCCACATCATTCGTTATTTTTTTTTTTTTTTTGTTTGAAATTTCAAATTTGTAACAAGCAAAGTATACGATGTATTAAAGTATACGATGTATTATCAAAAGACAATATTTGTCAGAAGTACTGATGTTCAACAAAACAATCGATAAGACATTATTTGAACAATAAAATGCTTTCTTTCGTGATTCATGCGGGATATGAAGGTGGCGACATTGCAGAAAAAATACATAACCCGCGTTAGCGGGTTTTGTAATTTTTTCTGCAATGATCGCTACCTTCATAACCCGCATGAATCATCAAAGAAAGCATTTTATTGTTTATATTTACATCTTTCTTTTAATAAATTAATAAATTGATTGCAAAAAGTAAGTAAAATTCACTAAATTACTGTTATTGTACATCAGTACGTTAGCAAAAAGAAACGGCCAAATCGTCTCCTATGGGAATTTGAGTCTGACATCATCATAATTATTTCGTGCAGTCCGTGATTTTTTTATAGGTCGCTGTAGGTTTCGACCCATCGATCAACGGGGCGTGTAGATTTCAGTCTGGCTGTTTCTATAGAACTATTAGTTTCCGTAAGAAATAGATGGAATCATACTCGGCAGATGTAAATATGAGAGTAAACAATGTGGATGACAATTAAGGTACATGAAATAAAAATTCCCATTGCCTTAGTTGCTTTTATAATATAGTATTGGACCCGTGGAATTGAATTTTTAAACAAATATATCTCAGACACTAAAAAAAACATATATGAAATTGATTTAATATAGCAAAGATTTACATTGTCATAATAACACAGGAAGAACATGAAGAAATTGTGACTTTCTACCCATTTGGTTTTTTACAGTTTTAATATTTTTAATATTTTAGTACCATTGAATTATCTACATAACGTAATATAAAACATAATATATAGTTTATGTTTAGCAAATTTCACATCATTATTTTTCTAACTAAAAATCAAAGTACAGTACTAAAAGCCCGGACTCTTTTTTGTTCACAAACAGACTATACAAAACTATTTTGATCTGTGCATATTAGTTTAAACAATATTTATTCATTATAGATTCAAATACATTAACATGGCGATAAATACAAATGTAAGATTGGGAAACAAGCCATAGGGCTTATATTAATCCCTTTCTTGCATACACTGCAGAAATAAGAGGTGTAAAATGAGACGTAAATACAAGGAACAAAATGGAAAAATATGTCAAAAATCAAAGTTGGAATCACTTTTTCATTAGATAATGAAAAAAGTCAACAAAATATCACATCGATAGAATTTTAAAATATATGTGTTGGTTGAACATCATAACAGAAATGTAATAAACACAATCATGTGTTTATGTTCATGCACATCCATACAGAAGGAAAGGTGGCTTTTTTTCTTACATCAGTTCTGTGTACATTTTCAGTACACACATTGATTTTATTTTCATCGGAAATGTTAAATCAATACATGTACTAGCACATCATAAAAATACCATCAGATTTTGCCATTTTACATTAATCATTGACATAAGTATAAATAGTGGAAATAAGATAAACATGCAATTGAAAAAAAGGTATAAATAATTATTAATACAGTATCATTCCATTACCATAAAAAAGTTTTAAGTATAACTTCAATATCTTTGTATTTATCGAGTATTTCTTATCACAAAAATATTTACAAGGAAAATATCAACATTCTACGTAATATTATGGTTGCTGAATCTTTTACTCTCAAGTAAAAATCTTTGTACGGTTTGAAAAATTTGTTGATTTGCTACATAACTAAGATAATTAGATCCGTAAAGTAATAAGCTCGAATTTGGGAGTGTTTATTGTTATATTTCGTATTGTAGCATATTTTGGACAATGTAGAAGATAATGGTCAGTATTATTGAACTGTACATATTATATTATTCAAAAGTCATTTGTACGCATTATTTGGATTTTCATAATTGTAAAGTGACAGCTAATCAATATGATTTATCTCAGCAAAGGTATATCGGTTTAACAAAGCTAAACCTTCCTTTTTGTCATAATGACTGCAATGGACCATTGGGGATTTTCTGCGCTTTATCCAGCTCTAATTTTCATTTTGATGTTTATACTGAACTATTACGTTACGTCCTCCCCGCAGATATTTTTAAAGACAGTCCCACATAGATTTGATTTTAATATCAGCCTGTACCGTCTTTATTAAATATTTGTTTTTAATAATTTACATTTAATATTGGATTTTCTTCACTTTACCGGTGTTGAACTCGGCCACAAAAAGGTTGTCTCTGGTGTCCACACTTAAGCCCCATGGACCGAGAAAATCACAGTTGTCAATGTAGCGAAGGAACTGTCCGTCCTGATCCAGGATGTGGATATGGTTGTTGTTAAAGTCTACCGTAAGAATCCGACTTTGGCTGTCTGTGGTGATGCCGCGTGGATCGAATGATTCCTTGTTGGTAGATTTAGAACCAGTATAAGTAAACCGGAATTTTCCGACTTGATTGACCACCACGATTGCACGGACTCTTTGGTCAGCTACACATATATCAAGATTCCTGTTCTCACTAATATATTTAGTATTATAACCACCAGATGAATAAAGTGGTTCTCCATTGACATTGAATTGAATACTTTGCTTCTCTGTGGAGCCAGAGTAACGCACAACCTTTGTTTGTTTCATGTCTTCACTAAGCATGGCAACTAAGATGTCATCAGAGGAGGTACTACAAACATTGAGAGGTATCCATCCCTGTAGTCTGATCACTGTCTGTATCTGTGTATTCTTCAGTATATTCACAGTTTTATCATTGTAATCAGTATAAACTAGATCCCCACTCCTTGTCACTGCTATGTCTGACGGTCTGTTTCCTGACTTGGTTTGGATCGACTTCACTAGTTCCCCATGGAGATTGTAGAGTCTCATAATGATGTCATTACCACACATCCACATTTGTTCATCACCCAGACAGGACACACTGCGTAGGTTATTAGAGATTCCAAACTCAGTGTTTAAATCTGTGAGGACCCGTGGTTTACTGATGAGCGGTCTGTCCAGGAGAGAGGACTTAGAATCAGGGACGTCCATTGTGTAGTAGTGCTCTTCTTCTGTTTTGGTGGATAAAGCTGACAGAGAACCAAACTGCTGATAAAAATGTGTCTTGTTGATCTTCTTAGGTTTAAAACTTGGTAAAGAAACTGTGAGTTTAGGAGGCAGTCTTCTGAATTCGGCATTCCTGGATTTGTAGGAAGAGACAAGACTGACATCATCAGAATTCATTAGCTTCTTCAGTTCAGAAATGCTCTGTGTTATTTCAGAAATGGTGTGTTTGATGTCATCTTCTTGTTTATTTAGAACAGCGAGGTTTTTGGAATCAATTTCAGAAAGATCAGATTTGAGCTTTTTGACAATGGTGTCTATTTCTCTGTGCAATTCTTCTCCATGTTTGCCGATAGCTGTTGTTATTTTTTGTGAGTTTTTATTTAGATTAGCTTTCTGTACCGGAATGTTCGATGCAATCTTTTGATATTTAGGATAAATGGATTTCTCTAATTCCTGTAAATCTTTCTGTAGGACATGTTTTTTGCTTTCTAAACTATTCAAAATATCTACCACACCATGAGTTTGGTGTTCCTTTGAGGAAACACAGAGCACACAAATAGGAATGTCGCAATGCTCACAGTAAAGTTCACATATTTTTGAGGAATGTTTTTGGCAATTAGTAGCATATCCTCGCTTTTTAAAAGGCACAACTTTGTGTTCTTTGGATTCATCTAGGAGATGTTCCCCAACGCAGGCTTTACACAAATGTATGTGGCAAATGTCACAGTACAAAGGCGGGACCAGGGTTTCACAGAGATGACACCGTAACACATCTTGACCACATTGCCTCGGTTCCATAGTCAGAAAATTTATAAATGTATACGTAGATCTGAAAAAAGAGCTCACACCCAATATTTTCAAGGAGGCTGGTCAACAAATTACTGTTCATATCAACCTTAGAATTTTAAAATTGATATTTTTGGCCATAAACTAATTTTTGGCAAAGAAAAATAAATCATTTTTTTAAAGGAAAACTAAATCCAAAATATTGTTTTATAAGCAAATATCTTGTAAAACAGATTTAATTACAAACTACATACCCTAGTCAAGCATTGCGAGTCCAAGTTTCGGAAGTCCTTCCCGGTCCGCGAGATCACGTGATTAACTACAAACTGCTAGTTAAAAGTGTAAAATATGTGAGACTTGGGGATTAAGGGAGTGGGGTCAGGGATAAGACCCGCTCCCCTCAACTCGCGCTATTTGTTTATACAACAATTAGTATAATAAGAATTAAGTCTTATGAAAAAAAAAAAATACACACTTTTTCTTGAAATTATTCTGGAATTTACGGTCGGTAACTTTTTCCTTAAACACAAACAGTTAACATGTAAAATGGGTGGCCAGGTGGTGTTTAGTTTTGACTTCCTTATATGCCTTGCTATAAGGACACATTTCTCTATATACAGGTCGTGTACACTACCTTATATGGATAGCATTATTTAACATGTGACAATATTTACGTCAAAAAGATTCTCCAATCCAGAGAATGAGTCGCAAAGCATGACGGTCTACAACGTGTTTACGATTGAACAAACACACGTGCTTTTTGTTTGTTTTATATACAATATTTCAATATTTGTACATCTTGATTTTTATATAGAAGGTGAAAAAGCAAAGATTACGTACCATAGACTATGTTCCATGCTCACATTGAAAAATATTGTTGTTTTAGTTGATCAATTGTTGATTCAAAAATCGATCAGTATCAAAAGACTGGCAAACATACGCATACAAGTACAAACATATTTTGATGAGAAAAAACCCTGCATAATTGTATATTGGTAAGTGAATCATTGTACACTAGAAATAAAAACAGGTATCTGTACATTTTAACATACGTAAATAGCCATGGAAACAGAAATGCACAAATATACAAATACAGAAGCACAAGCTATGTAGCATGTAGTATTTTGTACGCTAAGCATTCTAATGAGTGTCCCTGAAGAAAATTTTAATGCACATTCTACTAATCCTGTCCCAAACCTAGGGTATCACGAAATAAAACGTACTCGCCGCTTCTAATTCAATCGGACGTACCTCTCATTTGAACTATGACAAAGTATTTAAATAGGTTGATATAAGGCCTCTTTATCGGCAATATTTTTGAAATGTGAGCATCTAAATGAAAGATAAGACATATTTATTCATATATATTTTATAAATTCTGAAAAATAGTTGAAAATGAGTTTCCAAAGGACAATTCAAAATGGTATATATTTTCAATACGCTTTGTATATACTAATACTTGTAGTAGCCCACAATGCCTTGCAACTCATTCACGTGATTGGTTTGTTGATAAAAGTAAACAGATGGCTAATTTAGTATGCAAATTTATGCCAACGTCACAAAATCTAGTGGTCTCGACCTGATATATATGATAAATAAAAATGAACAATTATTCTGTTTCGATATTGAGATATGTAACCTTAGCATAGAAGCTAAATGAAATAATTATAGGATACATTTGTTAAGGGTTGTGGGCAACATTGATTATGTGAGACACCGATGGACAAAATAGTGAAAGTGTTGAAATTTGAGGTTAATCTTTTTGTTAGATGCATGGGATGTAATTTACTTTGTACTTTAATAATTTATACACACTAGGTAACACTAGTTTCTTAAGTTTGCATATAACTTTTGAAAAAGCATACACCTCCACGCATTTTGACTGGTGCAAGGGAGAGAAAAGAAATAAAGGGGGTACCTCTATGTAAGAAGCTTTTTTCTTCCTGTTTTGTACATATTAAAAGTTCCTTCATAAAAGAAAAAAAACAAAAAACAAATGTGCGAAACGGAATCAAATGTATTTCAGGGGGATAAGCTACAAATTTTATCAAAATACAGTTAGCTATAGAGCTCTTCTCGAAAGGAGTTCAATATGGTCTAAAAAAGGGCATGGCCATCTACCACTCTTAACAATTTATAGGATATCGAGTTATTAGTATTATTGTTATCGTACAAATCAACATCCAACTAAAGTCGGCAATGATGTATGCCAGTAGAATGAAACTTATTGGAACCAAACCCCCTCCCCTTTTTTTTGCTTGTCAAGTTTTTTGATAAGTCTAGCCCCCCCCCCCCCCCCCCAACACACACACACTTTCAATTTGCTTCCGACGCCACTGAGTTAGGACACTTCTTAAACAGAGTCAATGTTCAATGTGTTGAAGTCTCCAGGACACGAGCTGTTGAAAAATAAGCCCGGTATAAATTTCAAGACTTTTAGTCTCAATTTTAAACGGAAAAAACCCTCTTGTTCTATATTCAACGCTCAAAAATGAACCCAGGCCACAGGGAAGCACGTGTTCCTCTGTTTTTGTGCTTGTAGCCGCAAGGACATCGAAAACAATATTGCCTATAGTATGATTGAATTGCATTTATGATATAATTTTTTATGTTATAATCTTACATTTTATCTGATGTTGTTAGATTCTCTTAAAATTTTTATCTTTTAACCGATTTTAAAAATTACTGATAAATGACGAAAAGATTTAAGCGGCAATAATGGGTACTCGACTTCCTGTTAATCAAGGGCCATGGACAGGGTTTATTTTTATTCAGAAGTAAGTCGATATTGATGAGAATAAAATAATGATAATTACTCAAATAAAAAAAAAATGAACAATTCAGAGATTTGCATTGACTGAATTTTTACATGACAGCTGACATGAAGAGAGTAATAGAGAAAACTTGTGTATTTTTCGGCAATAATGGGTACCAGCTTGAAAACAAAAAATATATACTTTTTTTTGTCATTTAAACCCCCCAAATTTTAAAGTTTCAACTTTGAGGCGTCCCTGGCTTTCCCTTAAGGGCCTTTCTGGGAACAAATTTGCAAATATTTCATTGACGTACGAACGACAACTCAAGGTCCCCAGGTATCTGGTTTCCGCCCCCATGCTGGCGCTGGTAACCAGAAAAGAGCTATCTACTGCGCACGCGCATCTTTTGTGTTAAATAAGTTTCTGCGCGGGCAGTCCTTCAAATTTCCTTAGTTACTATCGAAGTTGGCTGCATATTCGCAACGCAAGTGTTTTCCAGTAGATCTACAGTGTAGAGGCCTTTTGTCATCGTACAGAGAATCTTGTGTATTCAGCCTTTTTTGTTCTATCAGTTTGGGTATTCTTATTAGGCATCAAAAGAGATTTTTCAAGGATCGTTGAAGAAAATTATGAAAAGTGCAGCCTTGAGTCGGCTGCATTTGCAGACTCCGTATTTTATTCATGGATAAATACGTTACAAGCACGTACCAGCTCTCATGATCAACCAATGGGTAAGTCTGGCTTTGTAGAATTAAAAAAAAAACCCCTTTTGATAAGAAAAAAAACAGCAACAAAATTTGTAGTCAAATTTGATGAATTAAGTTGCAAGTTGTTTCATACCCATGATTTGTAATGAGTTTTGTTTTTACACTTCACAATAATTATTGTGCATACTATATTACTAGTATTTAAATCATGAATTTATATTTACATCTACCGAGTATTATTTCCTCTATTTCTTACGGATACTTATAGTTAATTCATAGCTCTATAGAACAGCCAGACTGAAATCTACACGCCCCATTTATCGATTGTCGAAATCTACAGCGGCTGAAACTGATAAGAAACTGACAGGACTGAAATTGACACGCCCTGTTTATCAATTGGTCGAAACCTACAGCGACCTTAGAAAAATCACGGACTGCACGAAATAACATGATGATGTCAGACTTAAAGTCTCACAGGAGATGATTTGGCTGTTTCTTTTAGCTAACGTACTTAGGTACATTAACAGTAATTTAAGGAATTTTACTAACTTTTCATAATCAATTTATTAAGTAGTTAAAAGAAAGATGTTAATATAAACAAGAAAATGCTTTCCTTGATGATTCATGCGGGTTATGAAGGTAGCGATCATTGCAGAAAAAATTTACATAACCCACTAACGCGGGTTATGTATTTTTTCAGCAATGTCGCTACCTTCATATCCCGAATGAATCACCAAAGTAAGCATTTTATTGTTTCAGTAAACCTGTTCGAACAAACAATACTTTCTCTGACAGCAATAAATATTAATTTCTAATTTAAAAGCAAAGTGTTTGCCTTAGGGGAGGGGGCCTACATCTGGTAATTTTACTTCGAAAATTGAAAAAAAATGATTTTTTCCAGGAGGGGGGGGTCCCGGTCCTCTTAACCCTCTCTCTAGATTTAAGCATGATGGTATTCTCTCAAGTTAGAAATGTAGGGGAGAGGGGGGGAGGTGGGGGTTATATCAGGTTAAACACAGTTCGTCAGTTTTTTCTCAATCATCACTTTTTTAAAAACAATTTTTATGAAATTTTTGAATACATTTACTGCTGTTTTGTTGATAAAAAAAAAAGATACTATATGTATCTTATTAGCAGTGCATTGAAGTCTGGTGCAGTCTCTCTTAAATCTTCATGAGTTCAGCGATTTTTTTTTAGCTAGAATGACTGAACAAATTCCACTGTCTTTGTCTATTTACAGAGAATAGAAACCGCAACAATTCTCCACCCCCGCCAAGTGACACCACTTACAGTGGTTGTAGTTCTCATGAGTCTTTAATTGAGGAGGCCATCCCATCCCCCAGTCATGCTCCCAGTATGGCCTCTTCCCTGGAAGGCTCACTAGCCCATGAAATTTCCACCAAGGGATCAAGAACCACCCAGGAATCTGAGGGTAGTGCCAGTGGCATTAATGGAACCAAAACATATCCCATTTTGAGGGAATCGGTTCCTACATCCACCAGGCTTTCAAACAGAAGAACATCTGTGATATTTCATTTCAAGTCGGAGACTTGCTGATGTCAGTCCACAAAATGGTGCTGGCACCACAGAGCTCCCTTTTTAGGAAGATTTTCGAAGCGAAGGAATTTTCGCCCAAACCTGTCACCCCAAAGATTATCAGGTTGAGGAATGTGGAACCTGCTGCCCTGGAGACTTTTATTAGTTTCCTATATACAGGAAATGTCGAAATAAAGTCACACAGTGTCTCTGACATCCTGAAATTGTCAGAGACGTTTAAAGTTGAACAACTTTCAAAGCGTTGCATCGATGGATTAAAAAACCTTGGTCATGCAGAACTTCTCAAGTTACGGCCAATAATGAGAAGGAACAAAAACATCACAATGTGCGAAACCATCATGCAACTGCTGAGCAAACAGTTCATGGCCTAGAGAAAAAGCGAAGAATTCCTGGGCTTGGATATAGTAACAGCCTGTATGACCTGTCTGATGACAGTCCTAATATCAATTCAGAAATGGACATCTTTATGTCGGCAGTTGATCTTATTAGCAATCTTGAAGCGGACAAAAAGTAAAAGGACATAGAGAAACTTATGGGAAGTGTCCGCTTTCCTCTGTTGACTGGAGAACAGCTCTTCTCCTGTTTTAAAATGTGTCCAATTCTGAGAGACTACCACCAGGTGATAATAAACATCACCTTGGCAAATTGGTAATTATATACAATCATAGCTAAATCTTACCAAATTAAGTTGGGGGGGGGGGGTGTTGGTACCCCTTGTATATTCTAGATCAATTAAAATCATAGTGCAACAAAAGCCGGTGAGGGATTTTAACTTGGAATGTACAGATCACAAGCCTGACACTTTATCCACTCGGCTATGGAGACAGTTACATATTGCCGTCGATAAAATCCTTTTTATAAAACAAAATGCCGTTTCGATCAGGGGACAGCCATTTTGTGATGATGTGTTATTCCACCTTAACTGACCCCTAACTCTACTTTTCTCTCATCTTCACATTTTTTCCTTCCTTCCACTTCCTGCTTTCTGCTTTTACAGAATCATTCTAGCACTGAACAGGTTGATGAACAGGAGGACCCTGATGTTGACGTTGAAATAATCTACTCACATGTTAGAGGACATGGCCCGAGATTTCAACACGCACGCCTACTTGCACAGCGCAAGCTCCTCAACCATTTCCAACTTTCCCCTCATTGAACAGCAGTTCCAAATGTAACCAATATTGCAGATCTGCATTTCAAATTTTTGAGCACATAAGCACTATATATGGTCCTAATTTGGTCTAATAATGTTACGTAAGAATTATGTTGTAATTATCACCATTTACCACATTAAGTGACTTTATCCATCAACATCTGCATCATAATATGTTATAGTGGTTACGATTGACTGTAATCCAGAATATATCTGTCTTTTTTTAAGTGGCCAGAGACTGCAGTATGTTGGGTGATTCTGGAGAGCATCAAAGAATCCAAAGGGAGATGCTTGCTGAAGTAAAGCAGAACATTACTCCAGATCATCATGCTAAGGAGATGCAAAGCAAACAAGAGCAAGACCAGCGCATTCTCCAAAGCTTGGATCTAGTAATGGGAAACAGATTTGGCCGGATCCACAAAGAGAAGAAGAGGAACCCAAACAAGTCTACTTGGAAGAAAAAGAAAAGGGAGGTGGAAAAAAGAGATTGGGAGCAAACCTATCAGGAGGGAAAACTCTCGGACGAGAGTGACCAGCTCCGGAAAAAGGCCATGGTGTGGGGAGGCACCCAGTGGTTCTTGATTGGTAAGTCTTTAAAGAGAGGGACACAAGTCACTGAAATTCTTACAGTCTATTTCAAAATTACAGGCGCCCTATAGTGATGTCTGTCTCTCCATCCGTCCTTCCGTCCTTCCATCCTTCCATCCGTCTGTCCGTTCGAGATCTCTTGTCCGTAGTATATCTTCTCTCCCCTTGGGCCAGTCTGGTTCATACTTCACCCTCAGAGTGCCTTTGGGTAAAGGGTTTGCAGTGACCTTGAACCAGGTTTCAAGGTCAAATGTGAAGGTCATAGCAGAATTATTTGAAAAATCTTTGTCTGGAGCATATCTTTTCTCCCTTTGGTCCAATCTGGCTCATACTTCTCTCACAGAGTGCCTTTAATCAGAGGGTGTGCAGTGACCTTAAGTGATGTTTGTAGGTCAAGTGTCGAGGTCATATTGGATTACACAAAATTCTTTTTCAGAGCAAATAAACTCTTCACTTCGCCCTAATGGCTTATTCTTCACATTAACAGAGCTTTTGGGTAAATGGTGTGCAGTGTCTTTATAATTTGAACCAAGTCAACGTGAAGTTCATAGCAGATCTCTTTATAATCAGTTATATACCGTTGTTTATTTCCTATTTGCTTAATCTTGCTCAGGTTGAACAAAAATGTCTTTCTGTAACAAGTAATGAGATTGAAAATTTTTATGCCAGCTGGAAAATTTCTAAGTTATAGATCAAGGTCAAAGCAAAATTCTCTGAAATGCTTTTCATCCTATTGTCCATTATTTAAGCGTGGCCTTTTGAGATGGTCACTCTCAATGTTTTCTAGTTGAATTTCATTTTGGCCCCTTGTTATGACGAATACAGTGAAGCATAGTAATGTAAATGAGCAGTTAGATAAAATGTTAATCTGTGTTAATCCAATCTTACCTTTAAGTCCAAATATCAATTATCCCAATTCCAATATGTCAACAATAATGATCAAATTTGACACATTTTTTATTTACCTGTAAAGGTGGACCTGGGCATGATGGAAGCCCCTCCAAGAAAGTCATGGCATACAGCTATGAAACCAAGCAATGGATCTCCCTCGCTCCTATGAATGTTGCTCGGATGGACCACACTCTATGCCTCCTGTATGGAATGATATATGCTATTGGAGGCATTGGTAAAAGGGGCCGGTAAGTGCAGATAAGCTTATTGTTTTTATCTATATGTAGTAAATGCATGAACAAAACATGAATGCATGGAGTCAAATGCAACATGTACATGTTTTTTCTGTAAGTTATTTAATTTAGTGAATGCATGAACAAATTATGAATGAAGTCAAATACATGTAAATGCACCATGTACATTTACGTTCTGTATGTTATACTGAAGTTTTATTTTCCAGGGTTCTAACCAGGGTTGAATGCTACAACCCAAAAACCAACTGCTGGTTCTATGTGAAGTCCCTGCCAGAGCCAAGGGCTGGAGCCTTGGCCACTACAGAGAATGGCCGCATTCACTTGTCTGGGGGGGAGGGGGGTACGGAGCTCTCAGTGATGGCCATGTATCAGACTTCATGGATACAATAAGTAATGCTCACAACAGTTTTTGTTGTCATGTTGATTTAATTATCTGTAATGTGGATGGTCAAAGTTTGGATTTGCTGAAATTATTCAAGAATTGTTTTTTTTTTATTCTTTGTAGGTGGATGTCTGGATCTTAGAGCATGAACTTATTTAAATGAAATTTTGTGAAAAGTTGTAAAAATGTGTGCATTTATTGTTTAATAATAATACCACGTTTAAATTGATACATGAGAAGCACTTTAATAATGTTATTTTTAAAATAAATTTTATGCATATCACCATGTTGCTTAAGTTTGCTTGTTGAAGTATTAATGTCAACGGGTGAATAAGTGTGTGACTGTCAATCAATAAGTTTAGTAGTTAGAGGGCTGGCACAGTACGCAAGAGGCCCTGGGTTCGAGTCCGGATTGAGACTTGACTTCTCACCTGACATGTTACATGATACACATATGTAATGTAGAGTTGCTTGATCCAAGCTAGTAAGGAGGCTGGTTGGTCAACAAATTAGCCACCAGATCTTCCTTAAAATTTTAGTTATGATCTCTTTAGCTATAAACTATTATTTAGTAAAGTAAAAATAAATATATTTTACGTTTCAAATTTTGACATTTATCTCTATCTCTCTATAGAGCTCTCCTTTTAAAGGAGATCAATACAGTCTAAAAATGACCATGATCATCGAACCCTCTTAATACAAATTAGGATATTACATTTTTATTCACTTTTGTTTTAAAATTATCAAAACCACGAAAGATGTTCTATACTTCATTGTATAAAAAGGGGTGTATACATATGTTTAGGGATATCATCGTTTTATTCTTTAAATACCGCATGCGCCTGACTTTAAAACATTTCTTTTAATAATCAAATTATCCCCTGTACGATAATAATAACAAGGTT
>WFKH01011926.1:22146224-22165699 GCA_016163765.1 Magallana hongkongensis
CGTTTATAGAAAGGCACTTGTGCGTAATCAAAATGAAATATACCGAATGGCCCGTCAATTAGTATCTGATAAATTATCTTTTAATATTTGATTTTTAGTTGCAAATTCATATCTGAATCTGTAGTTAACATGAATATATAAATATACTGACTTATAGAGCTTTAAACATCTTGAATAAAAGACGGATGAAAGACGGATGACGCAAGGTTGATATTGATCTACATGTAAATTAAATTAAATCAGATGATTAAAAATTAAAATAATACTTTAAAAAAACAATATCCAGAAAACCATTTATTATGTTTTAGTTAGGAATGAAAGCAAACAAATGTATTAAGATAAAATAGAATTCATCAAAATAGAACCAAAACCATTATTTTTTTTTATTCTTAGCATAATACTTTCAATCTCATGTAGGTTAAAGTATTTATATAAGACAGTGCAACTTTATAAATATGCTGAAATGACGCAAAATACATTGTGCTTTAAAGGGAAAATAACAATCAGCATATTTATATATTTTGAGGACGGCCTTATAATTTTCATTAATGATCATCTATGCAGATCAAAGGAGTCTTTGGTAATGAGTTCCAAAATCATCTTATTAATTAAATATCTATTTATAACTTATCTTGTTTTGTGAATGGCAGTATTTGCAAATGCCACGAATTTTAGACAAGATACAAGATAAATTATCGAGATAGCTATCACAACAAAAAGTCGGTCTTGATCGAGAAACAAGAAAGTTATCTCAACTTGACAAGATAGTTATCTTGACTTTACGTGATATGCTATGTTGACCAAAAATTATGTAGATGGCAGATATATGCCACCATACTTGTGGTTTTTTGAAAGACTGGAGCTAATATTTAAGAAATTTTGAAAAGATGTTACATAAACCGAGTCTGTTGAACAATGGTAGTTTGTCACATTGGTTTGATTTTATTTAAACTGATTTTTTGTTGACCAATTGTCTAATGTATATGTAGAAACATTACAATTTTCATATCATTACTTTTTAAAGACATCCGAAATGATGGAAAATATATTTGAACCATATTCCTTTTCTTCAATATTTTATTTTCTATAATCACTTAACTAATCCATCTTTTTTTAAAAACATTTTTTGAAGTTTTTTTGTAAATATAAGCATGACATACACTGTATCTATCTTTATCTTACTTGAGCAACTAAAAATTGAGAAACGTAAAAGTGGAGTGTTCAGGTGTGTTCAGTGGTGTGTCGTATGCGGAGATAAACCACTTGTCATGTTAAAAGGCAACTGCCGGGCACGACTTAATTTTGAATACTCTTTAGATGATTCAGCTTTGTCAGATTGTTATCAAGCAGAAAGATATGATTAGAAACATGTTGATAAGCTACGAACGTGTTTAACATTATGACCCTCTTAATGAAGTAATATTTTCAAGAAATGTTTATTTTGACAATAAAATTTTTTTGGGGGGTTCTTCATGCTGGTATGAACGTAATGATAACGCAGAACAAAACATATAACCTGATGTAGTGTGTGGTTTTAACTTTTCCTGCAATGATTGCTACCTTCATACCCCGCATGAGTCATCAAAGAACGAATTTTATTGTTTGTATTTACATCTTTCTTTTAAAAAAAAAAATGATTGAATTGATTAATAAAAGTAAGTAAAAGTATCTAAAGTATTTTTAATGTAGATCGGTACGTTAGATAGAAGAAGTAGCCAATTATTGTTATATGGGAATTAGAGTCTGGCATCAACATGATTATTTCATGACTATGCAATATGATGGTATTTCATGAAAATATTTGGTGTCCTGGAGATTTGTAGAAGTAATCATTTGTTATTGATTATTTAGGTATTTGTTGATATTATGGACAATTGACAGCTAAATAATAAGCTGTAATAATTTCTGTGATGTTTTTCCTCTGTGGCTGTGCTCACTAGACTTATAGACGAGAAGTGTGAAATGTGACTTTTTGTTAAAAGTAGGCAACAGCGTACGAACGTTTTTGTGTTATTAAATAACATCCAAATCTCATGGCGCAGTCCCTAATAGAGTTTCTTTATTTTAAACAAATAAACATCCAACTTTGTTTCGTAGAAGTTGTCATAAGGGACTTTAAATAATTGATTGAATTGCGTTGTTTGAATGCAATTAAAATCATGAATAATTAATAGTGCCAATAAGAGTTGTTAGTTATTACTAATTATAATTAAAGTTAGTTGAACTAGAATGACCATTTTGTTTTATACTGCAGAAAAAAGGCAAATTTTATTCAAATTGTGGCAAAACTGGTTTGGTCGCATAAGATATGATACTTAGTGGTATTGAAGATCACTTTTTAAGTTATATAAGTACCTGGTCTGAAATTTAAATATAGGTTTTCTCCATTTCTACAGCATTAAAATCTGCAATATTATCATGGAGTGAAAGTTCGATAAACTTGATCACTAAGTCATTTGTATGAAAATTTAGCTTTACATTCCTTTTCTTGTTATCAAACTGTAATATTTTATATAACATTTTATCTTTAAAAACTTTAATTCTCAATCATTTGTTTACCTTAGATATCCAATTGCTAAATAGTCTTTAATTAACTCTACTCAGTAAACGCTTTGTCACTCCGGTATGTCATTAATGTATATAGTGCTAAATACTATTTTTCAATTTTTTATTCATATATATACCACTTTTTTCACGTTATTATCGTCAGTAGTTAGAAACTAGGTATCCAATTGTTTGAATGATAATATAAAATCACTGGAATATACCCTATACCAACACAAAGTTTAGTAAAGTTCTTTTATTAACGTCTGAAGCATACTAGTTGCCGGATACAAAAACACAACCTTTTCTTCCTCGGTGATAATATGACCTTTGTTATAAAATATGATATGACAATGAGACATTTAGTACTTTACTATAAACATGTAAATTGTATGCCCTACTGAACCAACTTCCGTGCCACAATCAATGCATAAACCTTAACTTGAGAAAGAGAGAGAGAGAGAGAGAGGAGAGAGAGAGAGAGAGAGCAATAATACGCAAAGTCCAGGTAAGCAACAGAAAATGAAATTTAAAAAAGAATAGATGAGCGATAAATGAAAATGTTTTAGATCATAAAAATTCGTCCATCATTTGTTAACACTGTAATTGGTTTGGTTGGCTGGCCTTGATTAAACAGGCGTATCAAGTCAGATGTGGATTGCATATCTGGGTGGATGGTATACACAATTGGGTGAATGGTATATACAACTGGGTGAATGGTATACAGAACTGGGTGGATGGAAAACGTCCTAGTGGAGACATATGAGTGTTAATGGTTTTATTTTATTTTATTTTAGTTTATTTAGTGGCTGCGTCAATTAACACAGCATGTGGACTATGTTATTGTCTATTCTACTGATGTATCTGATACGTGAATCTGGGACTTCAGGTAAGTCAAGATAATACTCTGATGTTTTGATCAACCTTCTTAAAATATATATTTATTATCTTAAACTGGTTTTAACAGTTCAAATGTGTACTCTTTTAGTAATTGTTTCAAATCAAATTAAGTTTTTAGGACAGCTACAAAAAATTGGTTGAATTTAATGGGCGAATCTTATTCAAATACATTGTCTTGGATATAATTTTTATCTAACTCGTTGTTTTCAAAATTATTGGATATCGGCATTTCAAAGATGTTGATATTTTTAATTGACAACATGCACTTCTTGAATTAGCTCTTAATAGAAAAAAGGCAAATGCATGCGTATAACTTAAAAAAAATAAAGTTACATTATTATGTACTTTTACTGAAATCTTTCAACATAAACCTAGTGTATACAGGTTTATAAACAAAATTAATATGACTTGTAGAACTGTTTATCATTAACAACTATTTGTAAAAGAAAAAAAAAAAAAATCAGCATCATAATTAAACAGGTGAGGAACAAAAGTTGTCTAATCAAAAAAAGAAAAGTTTTTTTCCCTATGAAACTGTTTTCGTGTGTGTTTTTTTTAAATTAAAAAAAAATACACAAATAATGTTGATTAACTTAAAAACATTGAGTTAACCAACAAACATAACTTTTTTCATAAAAAATACCTACATCATGAGTCGATGCTTATCCTTTATTTATAAATAGCAATAAGTATAACAGTATAGTAGTTTACATGGCAAAAACACAGATGATAGTGAAAAAAATTAACAAGCATGCGAGTTCCAATAAAATTTTTCTTTAATCTTACGTTCAAAACATTAAAAAATAAACACAGATGATGGTGAATAAACAATTCAAGAAGCATGGCAAGTTCCAATAATCGGTTTCTTTAAAAATTTACAAAATAAATTAAGAATGTACTTATAAATAACTTCTGAAGAGCAACTAAAGATAAACTTTTAACAATCTCACTTAAGAAATGCAAGAAACATTTAACTTATTTTTGCTTAAAGGTTTAATTTAATACAGATCTCTCTGGACCTTGTGTTATAAATTGTGGAGGGAATATATTATGAATTCAATGGCATTTCAAGTAAGAAAATCAAATGGATTAGAACAACAGCATCATTGTTTACCACAATTTTAAAATCGGAAACTGCCAAAATCTTCATAACTACTTACGAAACGAAATTTTATCTTAAAAGGATTCATTTTTATGTTTATCAACCAATCACGAAATTCAATTCATCAACTCGAAAAGTACATTTCAATGTATTCTGTTAAGGCCCATTTTTGAAGCGAGAAATTCTCTATAATGTGTTAATTAAACTGCTTCCGTTATTTCCACTCCACATTCTCCTAACATCCGTCAGTTCTTCCTTTGTGACTAAATTTGAACAATAAAAGGCTTTCTTTGGTGATTCGTACGGTAAATACATAACCCGCGTTAGCAGGTTATGTAATTTTTTCTGCACTGATCGCAAAATATATGAAAAAAAAATGACTTGAACGAAAAAAGAATTCTTACGAGGTCTGATATTTTTATTTTTATTCGGAATTTCTCGGGGCAACTCACGCAATTTTTCAACATTATCATCCGGGTTGTCGTTAACAATGTAAACTCCGGTATACCTTTTATTTTTTACTCTAACGTGGTAACGATGTTATATAACTATTTAACTGTTATGTAACTACTTTCCTTTGCTTGTACATTTTTTGAATTGATAAAAACAGATGATTTAATTAAGAAATCCTTCGATCAAAGAATATTTGTGCTGTTGCAGGGCAGAATGAATTTCACCTTTATTTTTTTTTTATAATTTTAGTTTGAATGTGAAAGTTATATAACATCGTTACCAAGAATATTAGCTGATATATCGTATATCCGGGGTGTTTTTTCGCGTGTCACAAAATTTGCGAAAATGGGGAAAATGTGTAACTCTTTTGATTTGTGTCAGTAATATTTTGCGATTAAAAATTTTCTAATAGCAAACAAAACCGGATATAATTTTTGCGTATTGAATATTTTGCGATGTAAAAGTTATCACGAAAATTAGATAATCGCGAAAATACCGGATATACGGTATATATTTATTTTTGAATTTGGAAGTATGCTGTTGGTTTAATATGTTCATTGTTCATTAATTTTATAGTCATTTTGTAACCTAAGATTAATCATAGCACTTTAATTCTTTGTGTTTCTACAGTGTTAGCTTAGAAAGCTCGTAAGGTTTATTCGCCATTGGATGGTCAAAATACAAAATAATGAATTCGAGATTCTATTTCACTTCAAAAGAATTGTCATATCATAAAGTGTACAGGCATGTACACGTATCTTAGTAACATTATATATTTTTCTAAATAAAGGCACTCCGTATGATTAGTTCTTACTTATAAACATGTTAAATGATCTCTGAATATAAAAGAAAAAGAAAATTACTTAGATGATTGTTTTTATAGTAAGTAAATCATTCGATAAGATACTATTTTATAGTTTGTCCATAGTTACAGTTTCGATATTTTTGCGAAATAGTGTTATATTCGAAAACACCTGTATGAAAATTCCATTCATTCCTTGGTTTTATAGCGTCCAGTTATTCTGTTTTGAAATGCCCCGTCTATCGTTTCAGGTCTCAATGCACAGTAAAAAATAAAAAGCAAACGTATTTGCATTGTTAACGCAACCCGGATGATAATGTTGAAAAATTGCGTATGGTGTCCCAAGAAATTTCGAATAAAATATCAGACTCCGTTAGAAATGGTTTTTTTTTTTTTCGTTCGGGTCATTTCTTTGTCTATAAACAGAGAAGATTTAAAATAGGACAACTTGGAAATTCTGCCTTATTTTGATTTTGCTCGTTCTCCATTAAAAAGTATGTGTTTTTTTGTAAGAAAATCAACAAAAAAGAGAAAAAAGTTAACCTGGCGTAAACTATAGTTGTGTGCTTCCTGAATTTTATTTCTTTGACCCCGTGTACTTGAAACATTAAAAAAATATGACACTTCGGTCTCAACGCTTTTATTTCCAAGATAAATCGAACTGGGTGTTGTTTTGCAAATAACAATCTTTCAACGACTCTAAGTTCACAATTAATTTCAAAATTTCTCCTACGAATCTCTAAATGCACACTCTTGGCAATCAAAGCTACTGGATCTGTGAAGTTATGAAAGTTACCATGTTAGAGTTTTTTACGTACCTCATATGATATGCCATGGTTTTCAAAGAAATGATTAGAACTTAACTTTAGTATTAAAAAACTTTTTTATAACCAGTCTTCTAAGTATAATTCTTAAATTGTCCTAATAGTTTGGATATAAATGGTGTTTTCAGTCTCAATTACCCCGATATGAAACGCTTTATTTCTGACGTCAGTCATCAACTGTAAACAAACTGAAAAAGGTCTGTAGTACAGGGGAACCATATCCGTAACAATTTCCGGAAAAACTTGCCAGAGATGAAACAGCCAGACACAACATGCCCACAATTACTAGTATGAGAAAAATTTGCCAGTAAACGCAAGTGAACACGAAATATATTGTAGGAACCCTATATAGAGCGTCAGAAGATATAGTCCCTTGGTGTTACACAACCGATATAAAATTACGGTGGGAGATTTGTGCTGTCCAATTCTGTGGTAATAAAATCATATATGGTACCTAATGTTAGCAGTTTTATGATTACCTAATACAACTAAAGAAAAATAGTAAAATAAAATACATATTAAATAATTGTTACATGTAAATATATCAAGTCGTATGACAAGGTACCGGTCCGCGATGTATCATAAACATGTACCTGTAGGCAGATAAAACATCCTACATGAATTAGTTGAAAATAGGGATATTTAGTTAAATATGCGTTTGCAGAAAGGGTCCTCGAAATTTGAAACATTCATTTCTTATAAATATTCATACAAAATCATCGATATAATATTTTTCTTACAAGGGTACACACGTCTTTGTAATAAGTTCGTGTATTATGACTTATTTTAAATCAGCACATTACATCATAAAACTGATTGTGAACAAAATTCACCACAGTGCATGTTTTCAGGACTCCGTAACTACTGTAGATAATAAGTTAGCCTATGTATTAATACTGAATCTATTCAAAAATGTAAAAATGTTATATATTAGCATACTTTTTTCTAAGCAATCTAGACTAGATCTTTTCTATTTTTTAAATGATTAAGAAATGTAATGTGTGCTAGTTAAACTACCATAATTATAATGATCATTTAGTCGTGAGTGAAAAGTATCACTGCGATCAGTGGTGTTTATAAAGCATTTCGAGAAAAACAATATTGACATGCATTTTAATGCTATGCAAAGTGAAAACAGCGTATAATGTCTTGTAATTTTAAGTCGTTAACATTTTATAGAGGTTGACCTTTCCAAATGTAAACTGACCAGTGACGGCTCAGACTATAGAGGCAACGTTTCAACGACAGTTTCTGGCAAAACATGTCAACGCTGGGACAAGCAATACCCTTGGACTCACTACTACAATTTGATTGGAGGCAACAGTGTACATGAAAACTACTGTAGAAATCCGATCGCTGGAGAAGAACTGACCCCTTGGTGTTACACCACAGACGAAAATGTCAAATTGGAGTACTGTGATATTCCAATTTGTGGTATTTCCTTTTACCATTCTATAGTTGAACAAGTCAATTGCAATAGAAAAATATCTTAAAGTGTTTGAATCTACTTTAAAGAAATTTATACAAAATCAAAATCCATACAACTACCTATACACAAAAGGATTTTTGTTTATTCAATCAAATCTATTTAAAAAATTCAAAACCAATCACGATTCCCCACACTAAATCGTTATAAGACAATTCTGCGTGAATGGCAGTATTCAATGAAACCTAAATTTTCGGTCTACTTTTATATTTTAAGCCTTAATTATTAAACGTTTCGGTCAAATTCAACAAATTACAACTAAACATCTGAAGCTAAGCGACAAAAAAACTGTCAATTCTTAATTGAATGTACCACATGTAGCCAACGAGACTTGTATAAGTATATGTGTAAGTACCGCTCCATGTCTTTAATGATCAAGTGAGTTTTCAATTATTTATCAATTCATTGACAGTGATTGACAACATGCAATCGATCTAATATGATTTCTTATCATTTAGAATGCATTGTATTAAAAAGATATTAATGGTATTGCTATCTTTCTTTCCTATGCTTTCACATTCAAGGACACATTTTAAGATTGTGAACTTTAAAAACAAAAGACATTCTTGCTATGAAACTATTTTTTCATTGAAAAAAAACTATATCATATATCTGTGCGAAGTTTTATTTTGAGGCTTTAACAAATTTCCCATTCAAAGCAAACCTCAAGTCGTGAAATAAATAGCAAAATGCATTTTGTTTTATTTTTATATTTTTACACAAACATGACATAACAATAGTGTTTTCGAATTCTCTAAAAAAAACTTTTTTGTATAAAGTATAGAACACTTTAAGAGAACCAATATAATAACTTTAACTAAAATAAAATTCTATTAAAAAAAGACTAAAGATGTTTGTTCTCTACCACAATAATGTATTGCACATATTTTAAGTCAACAAACTTACCTGGTTCTTAATTACAAAATCATTTTCTAATATCAAGCCTAGAAACTAGTTGTTCTACTTTAAATCTATGTGATGATGATTAGCTCAATACTGCTTTCAGATTGTAGGGATACCCAAAAAGGAGAGGCGTACATTGGGAAAACATCTCACACAGTGGACGGACGTCAGTGTGTGAGATGGGACAGCGTAAACGAATCTGATCCAGATTATATCGATGTCAAATATCTGAAAGGAAGCAGACGTGCCCATAAAAATTTTTGTAGAAATCCAAACAATGACACCGCACCCTGGTGCTATACTGCAATGGTTGGTGGATCCCGGAATTATTGTAACATTCCCTTTTGTAAATGGAGTAAGTTAATCTAAAATAAATGTTTCCTATACTACCTTGTGAATCTTATATTTAAACTTGATTTAAAAAAAACATCTAGCATACTAGTTTTACTGTTTGCACGATTTGTCTTACAGGTAGTGCAGAATGTCTAAGAAGCCCAAAGGGTTTTGATTATTTTGGGACTGAGAATAAAACTGTCGACAAAATAAAATGCCAACGCTGGGATACAGTGGAACCACATCAGCATCTTTTCTCAATAGGATTCATGGGACTTTCTGCATCTGAACATGAAAACTATTGTAGAAATCCTAATGACGATAAAATGCCCTGGTGCTACACCGTTAATAGCACAATAAGGTTTCAGTACTGCAACATTCCAAATTGTCCGGAACGTAAGTGAATTTATAAGATAATCTAAACATCCACACATCCAATTCTCCGTCTATTTCCTGTTGGGTTTCTTTTTTACATATACCCCAAATTTTCATTAAGTACTACTAATTCAACTGCATCTACATATATTTTGTGTTTCTTCACAGACTAATAAAGTTCACGCTCAAAATATGTGTTATTTACCATGTGTGATATGCGTAACTTACATGAATAGGGTAACAGTTTATTATTCCTAATAATGAAATGTAAGCAAAGCATAAATTAAAAAGTCCATACGGTCAGTGCATGGAAATAATCAGTTTTCAAAATTGAAATGGAATTAAAAAAAAATTATGAAATGAAATAGGTGACTGTAAAATCACAGAAAAAGGTATAAACTATAGAGGAAAACAGCAAACAACTCGAGACGGGATTCAGTGTCAACGTTGGGACAGTGTGCCTTACAAATCAAGTTTTCCAGCAGCCTCTGTTTCCGCGCAGGAAAACTATTGTAGAAACCCGGATCATGATTCAGCCCCATGGTGCTATACAGTGGATCCTAATATACGGTGGAATTTTTGTGCTGTTCCATTTTGTTTTAATGGCAAGTGTATTTACCCGATCTCTTTTCAAAGGCACCCGCTTTCCAAATGATGTATCAGCAAAAGCAACCCATAATATTAAGGATCTTAGTGTCGAAATGTAAACGACACATTAAAAACACATAAAGGTCTAATAAATAAGATAAAAAATTGTCGATAATTTGTACAATGTCGTTCATTTTTATCTAATTTGTTGAATCTTTTACTTCAGAAAAATTGTTTATTTTTATTTTTAGATTCCTATTTATGTGTATTTTCCAAAGAAAACTGTTCCTTCGAACAGCTAAATGACAACGTAACTAAATGGGTTCTTGAAACAGCAGAGGAGAGTAAGTAATTAAATATTTTAATATAAACGTGTGTCATTTTAAGAGTTTTTTTTTTTAAATTCTGTACATGATTTGTGTACACCTACTCAAATTATAATATTAAAAATAATAATAATAATAATAATAATAATAATAATTATTATTATTATTATCATAAAGGAGAGAATCGAATATTATATTATAATATCTCGTGTGCTACTTGTAGAAACAACACTAGCTTTAACACTCACCGAGAATTCGACATCTTTGCAATCTGTACTACCTTCGTTGAGATTGCCCAAATTGCGATTCACAAAAACCGGGAGTTGTTTACAAATGAATTACCGCAGCCATGGAATAGGTCTGAATATTAGAACCGATAAAAAGAACTTCACTACTCTTTCTGGCAGCGAGCAGTGGAAGTTGATAAAAGTTAACATTGACAACTCAGAGGATACTTACCAGGTCAGAGAATTCAAATTGCTCTTAAAATGAAAAAATTACATTCATCAACATCTTTTAATCATGCCGTTTTCAAAACAATGCTTTGATGTTAAATAAGTCTAAATTTGAATATCTATAAATAAGCGAATCGATATAAAAGAATTCAAACGAATACTGTTTGATTGTAACTGAAGTTTAGGAAATACAATGTGTTAATGTGAATAAGTGTTGAGCAATTTCTATAACCCTATTTATATATTTACGTTTTTTTCTGTTCTTTAGATAATTATGACACCAACCACTATTACTTCATCAGTGGATTTTGCCATAAAGGATATATACATAAGTAATATATCTTGTGAAGGTACAAACTTATAAACTTATTTTTCAGTAAAATGTTTATATACATCAGCCAAAAATTTATGTCCAAAAAACCTAATGTAGGGGCTTTATACTTTTTTTCCCTGGTTTAAAGATTGCTTCGCTTGCTTGAATGATGGGTCTTGCATTGAGAATGGAAAGTTTTGCGATATGAGTAAGGACTGTCTCGATAACAGTGACGAAGAGAACTGTGGTAAGGTGTTGAAAATATTTATAATGCAATAAAGAAAAAAATATAACTTAAAACCTTGATATCATTCTATTTTATTGTAGTTCTGGAGTGTTATAATGAAAACAAATATGAAGGGTTTAGAAAAAAAACTAAATTTCTTCACCAATGTGTTGATAGTAAGTGTACATTTGACTCCAAAAGCAAAGGAAAGCCGGGTTGTTCCATAAATTCTGAAAAGCAGTGGGAAGAATGCAGCGTTCCAAAATGTAGTAAGATACTCATTGTTCAGACGATAATATAACAGTTTGTTTGAAATAAAAAACAACAAGGTTATAAGAAAAATTAAAGATCCGATCGAAAATTATATATTAAAAAAAACTCACAGACGAAATTTATTTCTTTCACAACGATTGATAAACAAATTCTATTATATTGATATATGTATTGAGAAACTTATTTAAGAGAATCATAAACATTGAGAGTAAAACCTTTATTTAATCATATAATTTCCCTTTTTACAGAAGTAGAAAGTTTAAATTGCGATTTTGAAAAGGATATGTGCAATTGGAAGTTTCCAGAACATGAAGTGAAATGGAATCAGCACAAATCTGAAATACATGGTACATGTATATATTTCAGATGTGTCAATATATTTTAAATATTTTTTCACTTAAATGTAACCAAGTTTCATTGTTAGGGCGGACTGACAGCGCATGCCAAAAGTCTAATGCCAATCAGTTTATAAAAATCGACTTCGATTGAATAATCGACCTGATCAAATGAGCCCAAATGGTTATCAATTTCTAACCAACATGTTCTTGTTCGAATGAAAGATATAATCAATTCAACGGGTTTTTTTTCTTTGTCTTAATTACAGACGAAGGAGTTGTTTCAGCGAAATTTCTAATTACAAGTCGCAATGAGGGAAAAAAAGCTGTTTTATACAGCGCACCACAGCCTGTATCATCTGACACTGGTTGTTTAACAATATCTTATTTAGGACAGAATGTTCACTTACAACTCTTTATAACTCAAGGCACCGAATATACACGAGACAAACTGATCTTCGAACGACGGGATGTTGAACTGAAACTTTTTACCAAAAAAAGTATTCAGACACCACCAAATACTCCGTATATGGTACTATTTATCTATTGCATTACTTTGCACTGAAGGTAGAGAGAAACTGTTACGGTATATAACAGATTTCGATTTGTATCATATTCACTTTCATCTTTTTGTAGGTTATCTTGGTTGGAACGCCCAAGGCAAACCGATCAGGCACTATACAGATTGGAAAAATAAGTTATGAGAAGGGTATCTGCGCAGGTAAATTACGTTTGTTATATTTAATATGTATTCCTGATGACATATCAATTGTTATCAATACTAAGAGGGCTGGATGGTCATGCTTATTTATAGACTATATTAATCTCCTTTAGACGAAGAGCTCTGTATAAATATATCGGAAAGTATTCAAATATTAATGTTAAAGCTAAAATATTAGGATTTGTTCCTTTTTAAATAATAATCATCCATCCTAATTAACATGAGAGATAAAAAATTGGTAAACCATGTTTTCATATGTACAATTAAAATGGTTAATTTTTAATATACAGACAAAGACCCATGTAGCATAACACAGTTTCAATGTGAAGATGGCAGTTGCATTTCTGTTGGTGACTTTTGTAATGGATTAACTAACTGTCCCCACCGAGAAGATGAATCAGCATGTAAATACAACAACAAGACGTCGTGTTTAGATTACAACAGTGGTTGTCTAAAACGTTGTCCTGCTCACTGTCAATGTTATGGATTCAATTTTAAATGCAGTTTCCCGGAAAACATAACAAAAGAAGTCAGGGTTCTTGATCTAAGTTTGAATTCTTTTAATATGGAAAGCCTTGAAAACTTTGGCATGCTCGTGCACTTAAATCTTTCACGATGTCTTCTATCTGATTTATCACTTAAAGGTTTCGGTATACGATTAAATTCGTCGAACCTTCAGAATTTGGATCTGTCATACAACAGTATTCGAAATCTAGAATTGGATTTATTCCATGGATTGCAAAACTTACTATACTTGAATATCTCAAACAATCAACTCACGGGTCTTCAAATGAATTTCCTTCAGTCCACTCCTAAGTTAAGACATTTGATTATAATCAATAATAAAATTAAAAAAATTTCAGGTACGGAAAGTGACAACCGACTCAGTTCAAGTCTAGAGTTGTTAGATTTACAGAACAACAACTTGATGACTATTCAACCCAGTTCGCTTTATAGGCTAAAGTCTGTCTCAAAAATAGTTTTGCGCAACAACAATATCACAAATACTGATTTCTATTTTTCAGAATCAATGGAAATGCTATATGAATTAGATCTAAGTTATAATTTTATTCAAAAGATTACTGATTATATGTTTAATGGGTTAAACAGATTAAGATATCTTAATTTACAAAATAATCTAATTGCAATATTAGATGGATTTTCATTTTCAAAGCTAAACTCTTTGCGTACATTGAATCTTGCTTTTAATCAGATACATATCATAAATAAACTGACATTTGAAAATCTAGTGTCGCTTACAAAATTAAATCTAACCGGTAACAAATTACAAATTATAACTCCAATAAGATTTTTTCCCTTAGTGAAACTTCAGATTTTGGATTTGTCTGGTAACGGTTTGGAGAACTTGGAGTACGATGCATTTAAAGGACTAGAGTCAGTTAAGTATTTATACATTCACAATAACGAACTAAAAGTTTCCAGGACGATGTTCCAAGGCCTCTGTAATCTTGAATGGATGCAAACAGATTCTTATATAATTTGTTGCGCAAAGCCCTTAACCGTTGATTCATCGAAATGCATATCGCAACGGGATAGTATTTCGTCATGTGAACAATTGATAAATGTTGGATTTCTTGCACAGATGATTTGGTACATGGCTCTATTCTCTGTGATTGGAAATGCATATGTTATATACTATCGCATTCAGGGATCAACTAGAGGCAACACTTCACAAGGTGTCTTTGTCTTGCATCTAAGTGTTTCAGATTTTTTAATGGGTGTGTATTTGTTCATCATAGCAATTGCCGATCTGGAGTATCGAAACATCTATGGATTTAACGATGGTGAGTGGAGACACAGCACGGCTTGTACCATAGCAGGATTCCTGGCTACAACATCTAGTGAAGCATCAGTGATTTTTATATTTTTCATAACCATTGAAAGATACATCGTTTTGAAACATCCATTTTCTGCGGGACTTGTTAAAAAAAGACGAGTGATTCTTTTTATCTCATTAGTTGCTTGGTTGGTTGCTATTTCGTTTTCAGTAATACCCGTATTAGTTTACCCTGACTTCTACAGCAGATCCACTGTATGTATATCCTTACCTTTAACACCAGAAAAGACATCTGGTTGGGAATATTCAACCTTTTTGTTTATTGGATTCAACATGCTTATTTTTATGGCCATTGTGATTGGACAATTGCTGATCTATATACATGTCAAACAAATGGGAAAGAAAATAAACAACGACAATTCAAAACGGGAAATGGCTGTTTTTAAGTCTCTGTCGTATGTTGTGTTGTCAGACACATTTTGCTGGATTCCAATCATAATCATCGGTAAGAACAGTACGTCCATATACTTTTCTTTTGAATGTGTTATTCTTTTTTATGACTTCTTCCTTTGATTTTTGTTCCAGTATATACCAGGTATGATGCAGTTTAATTCATATTCGACACTTACTACTATAAGATTTTAATTTAATTTTACGATGCTGATGAAATTAAACAAGTATCAAATTATTTAACTCATTATATTTAAGGACTTTTGGCCAGTGGAGGTGTGAATATTTCGTCGGACGTCTACGCCTGGGTTATTGTTTTTGTACTACCAATCAACTCGGCACTAAATCCCTTCATATATACGTTCAGCATGATCTACAGACAGGTAAGAAGGCTTAAATTTCACCTACATGTTACATTATTATCGAGTCTACTCTTCGAAGATATAGTGATTGATTATCATGATAAAGTTCAATTGAGATTTTCTGATCACAACACTGCGTCGCCTTGTCAGTTTGTCTTCTAACGGTATATTTTTTTACCTTCTCTCCGAATTCACTCAACCAGTTTGGAACAATCTAAGCTCTAATCAATCGGTGATCAAACGAAAATCAGGACTTTCTTTTAGAGAAGGAATAATGATGAAATGAAAAAACATAGGATGATAGGATGTCTTAAATATTTACGATAGTTATTAGGTCAAGTTCAATTAAATGATTTAAGAGTGTCTTTTTGGAGCTAGATCCATTATGACGTCAGAATTGATTATATATATTGAGGATATATTTGCTTTATCTAACGAGAAATGGTGTATATATTCGCGAGGCTTGCCGAGCGAATATAACCATTTCAGCGAGATGGATAGAGCAAACTTTTATATAAATCTAAATCTAAAATATAACAATAGGCATGGCCTGGTTGTATTTAAGAGCACACGAGACGTTCCTTAACTTTAGATAATTTTCCATGAAAGAACAATCCTTGTTTATTTGCATTTAAGCCATTTAATGCCCAAAAATTCATGGTATATTACCAGGCTACTGTTTATTTTCGCCCCGTGTTATGTTCCTCCTTCTTGACTTGCAAACGGGTTCGCCCATTCTTGAACTTGCCCAGACACAGAAAACCACACTATTTCTAATTAACACAGTTATTCAAAAATTGTTTTAATTCGTTCAGTCTTAAATTCGCCCGCTGGCAACGAGGACGAAAGAGGAAAAAAACGGGAGGCGAATATTTCCCAATATACAGTATTTTTTAAGTTAGAATGCAATTGAACGCTTGCATGTATAAATAAAGTTATAGAAGATTTTTTTCATTGAAACTATATATGTATTCAAGTAGAAAAAATATAACACGAAATAAACTTATTGAATTACGTAGTGGTAATCCTCACAATGCAGAGATAAGAAGATGTTTTTTACAAAATGATGGAAGATAGGTCGCGTCTGACGTTAATTTTGATTAACTTCTTTGTTAGAGTTAAGTCTGAGTTGGCTATTGTCGTCAAGATGAGCAATGTAGACCAAAGGATTGTTTTATTTTAGGAAATGAGGTCTCAGAAAAGCCCTAGTAATATCACTTTGACCGGAAGAACAAGTGAAAATCAAGAGATCCGCAAATAACAAATAATAACAGACATTTTATTTAATCACTGGTTACCATTATTTTTGTGAAAAATGTGGTTAATTTGTGCGCTTTTGTGTGTATATGTGTTTTTTTCAGCAGATGTAATATCATTTTTAATTATCTTTATGGATTCGATTATAAGTAATTTTTTTAATTTTTTTTTTAGATTATACAAAACGACATATATTAAAAAATGATAAATGATTTTTAAATCAGTCGTTGGTGTTTATTAATTACATGTCATTAGTTCTGCTCTAATTAATAAGGTTTCCGTAAGAACACGTATTTGCCACATTTTGTGTACAGTGTTAGTAAATCCAGGAATGCGGAAATATTATCTAATACTTCTTTAATGTTACGAACTTATTGATGGGCAAGAAGCAACCTATCCTACCAACAGCGTCATCAAACGAAGATCTTACAAAGGATTTTTCAAACGTCTTCATAGAAAAAGTGACTACTATCCAAGAGGCACTTAAGCAAAATTCTGAAAATGTAGAAAACTATTTAGACATGGACGAAGATCACATGGGACCAATTATTAACTGACTTTGAGAGTACAACAGATGATGAAGTTAGATCATTAATAATGAAGGTACCCAGTAATTCATGTGAACTGGACCCCATTCCTACATCGCTATTGAAACAATGCATAGATCCAATAATACCGCTTGTCACGGGTATTGTGAATGCATTTCTCAATCAAGGAATCTTCCCGTCTGCATGATAGGAGGCCATAGTTCGACCACTTCTTAAGAAACCTGGGCTTCACAAGGAAGTGTTAAAAAACTATCGACCTGTATCAAACTTGTCTTTCATCTCAAAAATACTGGAGAAAGTTGTGTCTCGTAGAATTGATAGTCACCTTGATGATATTGTTACAGCCCTGGACAAACAATCTTCAGCAATTCTGGTCCTCTTGGATTTATCCACTGCCTTTGAAGTCATCGACCACAGCGTACTGTAAATACTGTTCCAACGCTTGACTGTATCATATGGTTTTCGTGATAGTGCTCTTAGTGGATTGAGTCATACCTCCAGGATAGGCGACAGTGTGTCACCGTTGGATCCATCAGGTCAGATTGTCGCCAACTTCCTTTTGGTGTTCCTCAAGGATCTGTGCTTGGACCCAAACTGTCTGCCTTTTCTCCAAACCAACTGGAGCCATATGCCATCAACAAGGAATGTTGTATCACTGCTATGCAGATGATAATCAGACCACTGGAAAATTTGAACAACTATTTCCCTCGACTGGAGGTTTGCATTAACGACAATAGCTCATGGATGACACCAAATTTACTGAAACTAAACCACGATAAAACTGAGTTAATTATCTTTACATCAAATTAAGCACCATCAAAAGTATCTTCCAAAATTACAGCTCAAAGTTTATGATCATGTCATTGAAAGTGTACCTTGTGTAAAGAACCTAAGTGTCATTTTCGATCAACACCTTACTCTGGACAAACAGGTATCCTCGATCGTCAAGTCGTGTCATTTTCAGATATGCAACATTGGGCGTATACGGCGTTTCCTCACAAATGAAACCTGCAAAACCACGGTTAACGCTGTAATCACAGCCAGATTGGTCTATGGGAATTGCCTCGTATATGGAGTGGCAAAACATACTCTCGAGAGAATACAATGTGTCCAAACACTACAGCGCGTCTTCTTACGAGAACATCAAAACGGGAGCACCCCTATCCTGGCAGATCTCCATTGGCTACATGTGTGCTTTCGCCTGCAGTTCAAAATACAGACATGTGTATCAATCGCTCCACGGGCGAGTTCCATCTTATATCAAGGACCTAATACTTGAATATAAGCCCACCGGATCACTGCGATCTGAGGCTTCATCACGCTTAGTGCCTCCAAAAATCCGGACAAAGACATACGGAGAACGCCAGCTTAGCTGTGGTTGTAGCGCACTTGTGGAATACTCTTCCTGACGACATTAAAAAACAGGCACAGTCTTTGAACATTTTTAAAAGACACTTAAAACACATTTTTATAAAATAGCTTTTGAAGTACATTTCATTCTTGTTTTACAAACAATTTCACTTGGACTTGCTTACTCCATAGCAGTTATTCATTTTTACTTTTTAAATATAAATATCATTTTTAAATAATAGCACAGGTATTTTTATAATGTTATTTATCCTTGTATGTTAATTTTTTATTGCTTATCTACTGCTCTTAAAGTATACTTTATATTATGCCAATTCCTATCATTGTACAGCGCTTTAGAGTAATCTTAGAATTAGATTTAGCGCATTATAAATGTTTATATTATTATATTATTATTAGTTTGGGCTATCTTTCAGTGTTTAAAATGTTTAACAATAACAGATAAATAAATTGTAAAATATCTCAAAAGACACTACTTAAAATATGTCTATTTTAAGTTTGTTGGCAATGCTTTTTTTTATAAAAAAAATCTTAATTAATAATTCTTTGACAAATTCGGATTGACAGACTTTGACAAGTTTGATATAAACTTCAATGACATCGAATGAGAGTTAGGAGCGTAAGTAAGCCATTGGGTCTAAATGGTCCCAGGAGTTATTCAGCCCTAAAGCATAAAAGCATATGTGAACAAAACTATATATATATATATATATATATATATATATATATATAT
>WFKH01011926.1:22220175-22240462 GCA_016163765.1 Magallana hongkongensis
AGAAAAATTAATATCTGTGGTTTGAACCCACATTACACGTTACAATATTTTAAATCTTATATGACTGTAAAAACTGCACAATTCAAAAATGTTGGTAGTTAAACAATACCTTATAGCAACTAAATACCAAATTAATCTTTATCTGAATTCAGATCTGGTGAAGCAATTTTGAAGACAGGATTTAATTTAAAAAATGTTTGCTAGCCCATTAATGAACTTTAAATATTTAGATTATAAAAGCCATTGGGAGATAATCTGTGAAAAATTGTAATATACATATATCTGTATACACTTGTATATCCTTTATATTTGCCCTTATTACGTTTAATATATAACAACAACTTTTGTTTCTAGAAAGCAACACATCATATTTCACACTATGTACTCTTTGCACAAATATTTGTAATTCTTTTTTGTTACATCTTCCCATATATACATGAATGTATCACTATGTGTTGAACTATTAGTGTTTACGTATTTATTTCATATAAAAAATAATGATGTTTAAAAGGATTTTTAGTGTGTGTTTTCTGCATTTGTTATCTTTAATTCTTTCACACTTCTTGGTACATTTTTAGAGTCTATCATTGATATCATATTTTGGTCAATATTTTCCGCAAATCAGTCAAGCTTTACAGGAAGTCCGGTTGCAGGTGGAATAAGGATATATAATAGACTCTCTTGCTGCATTCCGCCAGTCCAAACATCACCAGATTCAGCTCAACACCGCGCTAACTATACGATTAAAGCAATGGCTGCCTCAGACAAGGTTTTCATCGCTGCCCTTCTTCTTATGACCATGCTATCTATCAGCCACAGAGGTAGGGGTATTTTCTGGTTATTTTCCTTTATATGACTAATTTATATTCAGAACGATGCGATGCAGTCAGTTTACTATTTTTGCGCTGTTGATGGTATAATGATATGTTGGAAAAAATTAATTTTGTTGTAAGGATAAGGCCCCCAAAATGTATTCAAAAGAAACTAATGCTTTTCTCAGAGAAGCGTTTTGAATAGTGATTAAACCCAACTTGAACTAATTCATCCTATATGCTATATTTAATATTTTACACAGCAGGTGTTTCTGCTTCTGGCAATGTAAACTTATGTCCGTCGGGCATTTGTGCAAAACCTATTGAGGGGACGACTGATAAAAGACTTTGCAAGTAGGAATTGATCTCTTTTATAACACTGAAAATGTTACTTAAAATACAGTCACAGTAAATTATTTAGCAACAAGGTTTCATTTTCATGAAAAGGATTTCCAATCGTTGTTTTTTTGTTTTTGTTTTTTAAGAAAAGCACTGGACTGTGTTAATACACTTGGCTGTACTAAAGAAGAAAAGGAAAAGACAAAAAAGAAATTAGCTGACAAAGGATGTAAGTAACAGTTTAGTAAAGATAATATTTTTTCCCAAAAAATTATTTACTAGGCCTAGTACCTGACACATAATTGTCATGGAAAGCAAATATACAAATGATATCTCAAAATCTGGTTATATTTTGTATTAACTCTTAAACCTTTTATTTTTATTTGTCAAGAATATGCTATTTTATATTCAGTCATAAATTCTTATAAACTGTATTTCTTGAAGGTGTTTAACTCTGTGAATTAACAGGATGCAGTACTGAAATAAACTAATTATTTAATGATGAATTGTCAGTAATTCATATATCTATACAGGCTGCGGTTCCTGTTAAGATAGGAATTAACTTTGCCATTAAACACCCTTTTCTATACTTTTTTTTTTACATTAATTATATCCGAATAAATATTAAACGTATCTGCCATTCTTGTGTGCAACTATTACACACTTTCACTTTTAAGATTTTTGTTTTTTTGTTTGGATTAATAAATTGTCTTACATGTTTCGTTTTAGGGGTTTTCGTTAATTTTATTTTTATGTTTTTTCTAGGGGGGGGTGTCTTTTTTCAGAAGGGGTATTTTTGGTTAGTTTTTTGTTGGGGGGTTGGTTATTTTACTCATTGCCTATGTTAACTTCTTTATACTTTATTGTAAGTGATTATATTATTATTTCGTCACTGTTCCATCCAGACTCAAACTGCTTCATGTATATTCGATCATGTGATGACTTATATATAATGACTTATATCTAATATCCCAATGCAATTTTTTTTAAAAACCTTTTTTTTTCAATTATATTTGATCCAAGTCTTTATATAAGGAATTTGATGGTAAAGGTTAAACACGACTATAGACGTGTTATTTTCACAACGTACTTTATAATAAAGTTTATTTGTTTTACAGAACCTTCACAATGATCATTTTATCTTCTATATTGTTACATCATACGTAAAATTTAATTTTTTTTGAAGTTGATATACTTTTACAGTAGTTTATAGTGATTGAATACTTTTACAATTAATTTCATTTCAGGTTCTGGTTCCGGCATCCCGATAATCAGCACCATGAGTCTCTTCGTCGCAGCTCTTTTTCATATGCTCTTGTTTTAACATCCAAATATTTTTATGAATTATAAAAAATTAGTAGGCCTAGTAAAATACAGTTTTTCAAAATTTCACTTGGCAAATTTTCGTATAGTTGAATTTTGGACTCTTTTAGCTGCATGATAAAAGTATCAAGTACTGTTTTCTAACAAGAAAATTTCTGGTTACTAACACAAACTTTGTTAAGAATTCTTTTATTGAACAAGTGTGTATTATTAATTAACTAAAACACTTTTAAAATTAGATTTAAAAACGGTTTACGTAGATACATTTTCTGCTTTTAAAACCAATATGAACAAATGTTGGAGAACAATTATAAGACGGCCAATCAAAAAAATGTTTAACGGACAATGAACATATTAAGCAAGGACATGTTTTGAAGTCTAACGTCTTCAATGGTTTTATAGAAGTCAACACATAAGCAACTTTTATCAGTGTTTTTTTATTTAAAGTTTTCTTTTTTTTTTAAATTCAATTTGTATTGGGGCTTTTTTCTTGTTTGTTTGCAGTTTTTTGCATGCATGAAAATGCGGACAACTTTTTCGGGTTTTCTTTTTTTATTATTATTATTTTGATTTTAATTTCAGTATACTGTTACTATCATACATGTATTTTCTATTCTATTTAATTGTTTTCTTATATCATGAATAAAGGAACACTTGTATATAACAAAAGACTGGTATTGTTTTCTGTCTTTACAAAAAGCATATCGATTTCCGTTCCACTTCATGATTTAGGCCATACACAGTAAACTCGTAGGTTCTAGTTCTCATAATGTATAGTGATTGAAAAAAAGTTTCACAGTCGTTGTCCGAGCAGTATGAGTTATAAACAGGGTTTTTTTTTTATTTTGTTTTAAGTTTACATTCTATAATACGATACATAATCTTTATATGCGTTTATTTACAACCAAGGACATATTAGCAACTATCAAAAGTCTCGCGTGATGCGATTTCAAAGGTCGCAAACCCTTTGACTCATTGCGACAAATAATGCACGTCGCCTTAGTTTTTCCAACAGATATAACAGGAAGAGCGATGTTTGTAGATGTAGAAGGATTTTTACGAGGCGTTCGAACACTATCATTATTCACTGTACATTCAACGGAACCCTTTTCGTATTAACAACTGCACCCTTTGTATAAAGGGACGTGCCTGATGCCGGAATGGCAAGGGGACGGAAAACTCTAACTGACCCACCCCCATCTTTTTCCAAACTATAAACCTCCTCGTGCATTTTTGGCTTAAAATGTCATCAATGCACACGTTCTTTGCAGAGAACGAACTGCATCTACTTTGCAGTACTTCTCCCACAATTGTACCATTTCCTATTGATGTTCTGGAGAGGCAAACGCAACAGTTTTTGCTCGACATGATTTTCTTTACGTGGCACCTGTCTCGAGTAACACAGAGTGAATGATTCTTGTCCTCAAACAAAACGTGCTTACGGTATAGTTCCGGTTGATTGCTTTTACATGTAGTGAAGGATATACTTTTTCCATCGATATCTTTAATTTAAAGAGCAAATGTGTATTTAAGGAAGAAGATCGAAGTTTAATATACAAAATGCACAATTTTGCATTAAAATATAAAACGGTGTTTATAAATGCCGTTAATTTTAAAAGAAGAAAAAGTATGCCCACAAATGGAATCGAACCAGGGCATAAAAAACATCATGTGTGACATAGCCAGCGCTTTAACCTACTTAGATATCCAGGACCTACACTTTTAGATGTAAATATAGACCACTATGATAGAAATCAGTTTCCGAAATTTTTGTCGTTTTTTTTTTTTTTTGCAAAATTCGACCCCAGGGCCGGGGTGCCCCTAAGAAAATCTTAATTTATTCCTTTGAACAAAACCTTCAAAAATATCTAAGATCTTTTTAGGGACAGGCCGGTCCTGAAGGATATCTAGGCCAAAAACCATGCAGAAATATACCTTTTTACTGAGAAAATGCTGTTTTAGCCAACTTTGAAGATTAATAATAAAATTGCAAGAGCAATATGATAGGTTCAAAATGCAATTTCGAAAAATTTAGAAATATATACGATAGAAAATAAAAAAAACAACTTTGATTTTCAAAAGTGTATATTTTCCGGGAAATCCATCTCACTTATAGGTTAATTCTTTTGTTATTTGCAATAGATCCTTACTCTAAAAAATATATGTTTATTTTTTTTTTTTGAACAAAATTAAATGATACCGGCAATCTGCCAAGAATATACATGCTTTACGATAAAATCTTTATTTCTGAAAAAGTAAAATGTGTTTGTTAAACATTAATATTGCCCTCGTACATTATGGATACTTTCTGTTAATTTAAATTGCTGTTTATTACCTATATTTGCGTTTGAAAAAGGCAACTCGTTCCGAATTATAAAAATAACCGTCTTTTTTTTTTTTTTTTTTTTACAATAATGCAACCGTCAAACGATAAGCGCGTGCGATTATCATTGTGACGTCATGAAAAAGTTCACACAGAATTGAAGGTTTTCGCTATTCTATAGTTTCATATAAGGAAGCATATTTGCAAATGTAAATATATGAAATTGAATGAACTCGGATGTTATGATATACAATTCACAAAATATTGATGATGAACGGTTTGACTGGCTATCACACAAAAAACGTCTCTGGAATAGAAATATACAAATGATTATAATTATTGGATAATAAGATATTAAAACCGATTAAAAAAAATTTCTTTTGAATAATTTTGATAAGAATTTGAGATATAATGCATATTGAAGTTCCCCCGGCTGCAAAAAAATCTGTACCGTTAAATGCAAATGTGACATAAAATGAAACAAGACATACATGTATTATATATACTGCGGTAAACGAAATATGGGGAAAAAAATACAATAGACATTTTTTATCACATTTCCTGAGATGGTGTATTTGAATAGGGTATAGAAAGTGATATCCCAGATGGTATACTAAGAATTTTTTTTAGAATTTCTCTCTATATGAAACCTACTTAAAAGTATTTCCCTAGCATTCTCTTTCCTTCTACATGAAACCCTACAACGATATTTGACAAAAATACCATTTTAAGGTGGCCGACATTAATGCTTATAATATCTGACGTCACAATGAAATTATGTGAGTTATCTCCCTGCAACCGCAAACCTTACTGTACCTTAAGCCAGAGTTTTAGCAATGTTTTGGTCGCAACCTTCAAAGGACTACATTTTCTGCACACCATTTTAACCAATTTTAAAAAGTAACGTATCAAAATCAATCTTCATAAAAAAAATTATACAGAGGATGTCTATCTCATTAATCTCGATATTAGTCATCGTTGTCTAATAGCTGCTCATCTATGACGTCACTGAAATGGGCTAATTCCCGCAATTTTGCACACAAATGAAAATATTGTCATTTATTTCTTTATATTTTGGCTTTGGTAAGTAAAGAGCGCAGGCCTTCTCAAGTACGATTTTTACATATGTTTTTGCATATATAATAATACACATCATAGGTACAAATGGTACTTGAGCAAGCATACGTGCGCTCGATGTTTTCCAGTCGAAAAACTGTCGGAAAACACCTATATCTTGCTCCAAAACATTGATTTATCAAAATAAGACAATCTTCATGAAGTCATTTCGACCTAATGACGTCACTGGAGTGATTGTCTTTAACATACCTATTTTCAATATGATTTCAACGATCTCCTTATTTTTAAAGCTCTCTTTAGAACTTTTATTTTGGGGGCGAAAAATGCATAACACCGCATGTAGGCCTTAAACATTTTCCCAATAGACTCCTGAAAAAAAAAATATAACAGAATTAGTTTTCTCAGAAAAAGGTGTTATCGAATAAAAAAAAATATCTTTTTGTCGGAAGCAGTCTTTTTTTTTTTTTCAGAAAGATAACATTTGACTAGTAAGATAGTAATTAACCAATAGTAAAATGTACTTATCTATTCCTTTTTAAAGCACTGGGACCAAATTTTCTTTTATAATCTATTGTTTTTTATTCGAAACATGCAATTACTATAGAATAAGAATACAATTAATAAATTAAATCATCAAGAAAATGTACACGTTTATACATGTACTTTACTCACACACTGACACATCCAACCTTAAACATTGTTAGTACATCTAAGTAGTTAATTTGCAAGTTAAAAAGGGACATGAAACGATAACAACAAAATCTAAAAAATAGAAAATTTAAATGATTATTCAAATATATTTTCCCATGTGAATCACAATTTTTCAAAGTGTACATTTTCTCTTTTTGAAAAACAGATTAATTTTTTAAAATTGCATTTCATTTTCAAAAAAAGTAACAATTTAGTTTAACAATGTCTCGCAAACAATTTGCATCAAACAAGTAATTATGCATAATACACAATCGAACAGCTTTTTATTATTCATACTTACATAATTTGGACATAATGTGCACATGGGTTTCTTCAGAAAATACCAAGAGACGTTATATAAAACCTAGGACTCGGTTAAGCATTGTAACGATGTAGAATACGACGCAGTTTATTTGTGTAAATATCCAAATTGCATCTATTTTCACACACACACACACACACACACACACACACACACACACACACACACACACACACACACACACACACACTTCACCAGAAATTATGATTTTCCCACAGAAATGGGAATTTCCAAAACTGGTCAAATTTTACTGTAAATAATCCTTCTCCCCAACATATTTCTCTCCCTCTGACCATATCTCGCTCTTAGTGCTTGTAGGTAATAAAATTTGCTTCAACCCAGTTTTCAAAAAGGTCGAAGGCATAGCAGATCTCTATTGCCCATGTTCTACCTCCCAGTGGCCAATTCTTGCTCTGTCTTTCCCAAGGCAGGTAAGGGATATGCAGTGACCTTGAACCAAATATAATAATTTAGACAATATGTCAAGGTCATAACATACATGAATCTCTGTGCAAAATCATTGTTTCGACTCCATGTTCTCTCTCCATTTCTGTGGAATAAAGATGGCAAGACCTTGTTCTGATGTTGAACTGTTTTTTCGACACTCCATATAGACAAGATTATTAATGTTGATTTGGATCAGCTCCGTTGCATCCTTGTAGCTGGTAAATAATTACCATGTCTACTGTGACATTTATCTATATGTACTTTATATAGAGAGGAGTATTAATCTTTCTGATACACAGAGTCTTCAGTCCATCTCAATTTTAACCTCTTCACAGAAATAATGATAGGCTTTGCTCTAATGTTATTGTGATAAGAATGAGAATGCTTAGTGATGAAACTGACAAAGCCATTGATATCAAAACCAAACAAGCACAGTCCAAAGACAGTAGTTATTAGACAATCTGATAATTGCAATGTTAGAAATGCATTTCATTTCTTATTTATTAGAGTATCATGTTTCAATATATTTTTAGGAAATGCAAAGGTGGGGCATGGGGACTTGGATATAATCCTCAGTAGTGATTAAGCCAAATAGCTTTGATGGAAAATCAAAGTTGAAGAACAACTGGCAAAGAAACCGACGAATCATTGCACACACAGTTGTGTTTTTTTTTTCTGAAGAAGAAATATCACCCAGAGCGAGACAATATTTTATATTATATATAAATTATGATATATACATGTATTTCTCGCGTACTAAAAATGTATTCCCCCTACCTAATAAAAATACCAGGTGTATAGGTATAGGTACATTTTATATTATGAAACATCGTACGGAGATTCAAAATGGGAAATGTTTACATCATTTTCTCCATTCGGAAGTACTCGGGACACCTCGCACACTTTTTAACGTTATCATCATGGGAACTTAATGTTTGCAATGCAAATTCCCGGTAGATTTTCTGTTTTGGTTGTGTATTAAAACCTAAAACTGTAAAAGGGGAGTTTTAGAACAGATAATCTGGACTTTTTTCATTCTAGTGAATGGATGTAGTTTGGGGCACAAAGGAATTTATAATTATCGAGATACTACGCAAAAATTGGTGGAAGCAGAAACTTGGGACAGAGTATGATAGGAAATTGGTAATTTTCCAAAAGCTCTTCCCATTTGTAAATTCATTTACTTTTTGTTCTAAAATTACAGGAGAATGATCAGAACGATAACTATTCTCAAATTTATTATATGGCAGTCAGTTTAATAGAATTTCAGATATTAGTAAAAACATCTAGTCAGACTTTTCGGGCTTTTTCCTTTCCATGTATATCTCCCGAAATATATCCACCAGATCAAATGCCTCCATTAATTTCAAACTTCCATTTTTGCTTTCGGGTTATTCCAGTGCTTATAATTTATAGAGTTTGAATCTTTCTGCATTACTTATTAAAATAACCTCCAGTTACAACATGCTGGATATAAAGGCAAGAGTATATTATTTATATAATTTTAAAAAGAAATTAGGTTTATTTAAATTTGGACCATAGATATTTACCAGCAAAAGTTTCATTGTTTCAACCGAATTATCTAGTAAAAGATAATTATTACTATCATCTTTACATACCACATTTTGTACTTTATATTTAAAATTATTTTTTAAGAGAATTGCCATCCCTCTTGAATTATGTGTTGTCTTATGTCTTAAGAGTTGAAAACAAGAGGTCCATGGGCCACATAGCTCACCTGAACAACAGTTCCTTGTAACATTCTATTTGGTAGCATATGCTATTTCTATTTTAAACTTTGAACCCCTTCTGGGGCCCCCAGTAGTGTTCCGTGGTTTTTGGTTGGCTTTAACAATTTAGAATCTAAATATCTTAGGATGCTTGCTTAGTAATCTCACAAACTGTAGCAGTGTAGTTTATATATTTCTTTGTTAAACTTTTAACCCCTCTTGTGGCCCAAGTATTAGTCCGGTGGTCACGCCTTTATTGATTACATTATTTAAGGATGCTTGCATAGTAATATCACAAATTGAAGCATTGTAGTTCTTGAAAAGAAGATTTTTAAACATCTTTTTCTATATATGTTTAACTTTGAACCCCAACCTCAGCCCCCATTTTTTCACTTTATAAACAAGCTTTTGTGTAAATATTGGCATTTCTGGTGGAGTGGTTCTTGAGAAGAAAATTTTTTAAACATTTTTCCTACGTATTTCTATGTTAAAATTTGAACCCCTCCTGGGGCCCCAGTTTTGATTCGAGGGTCACGATTTTTACAATTTAGAATCTTTTCTATATAAACAAGCTTTTGTATAAATATTGGCATTTCTGGTGCAGTTATTCTTAAGAAGAACATTTTTAAAACATTTTTCCTATGTATTTCTATGTTAAACTTTGAACCCCGCCTAGGGCCCAAGTTTTGGTCTGAGGATCACGATTTTTTCAAATTATAATATTCACTTTAGAAACAAGCGTTTATATAAATATTGGCATTTCTGGTGCAGTGGTTATTGAGAAGAAGATTTTTGAACATTTTTCATACGTATTTCTATGTTAAACTTTGAACCCCGCCTGGGGCCCCAGTTTTGGTCCGGAGGTCACGATTTTTACAATTTAAAATCTTCACTATAGAAACAAGCTTTGGTGTAAATATTGGCATTTCTGGTGCGGTGGTTCTTGAGAAGACAATTTTTAATTTTTTTTCGATGTATTTCTATGTTAAACTTCGAACCTCGCCATGGGCCTCAGTTTTGGTCCGAGGGTCACGATTTTTACAATTTAAAATTTTCATTATATAAACAAGTTTTTGTATAAATATTGGCATTTCTGATGCAGTGGTTCTTGAGAAGAAGTTTTTAAAACATTTTTTCTACATTTTTCTATGTTAAATTTTGAACCCCGCCTGGGGCCCCTGTTTTGGTCCGAGGGTCACAGTTTTTACAATTAGGAATATTCACTATATAAACAAACTTTTGTGTAAATATTGGCATTTCTGGTGCAGTGGTTCTTGAGAAGAAAATTCTTAAACATTTTTCCTACGTATTTCTATGTTAAACTTTGAACCTCGCCAGGGGCCCAAGTTTAGGTCCGAGGGTCACGATTTTTACAGTTTAGAATTTTCACTATAGATACAAGCTTTGGTGTAAATATTGGCATTTCTGGTGGAGTGGTTCTCGAGAAGAAGATTTTTAAACATTTTTCCTTCGTATTTCTATGTTAATGTTTGAACCCCGCCTGTGGCCCAGTTTTGGTCTGAGGGTCGCGATTTTTATAATTTAAAAGTATTCACTATATAAGCAAGCTTTTGTGTAAATATTGACATTTCTGGTGCAGTGGTTCTTGAGAAGATTTTTAAAGACACACACCCTATAATCACTGTTTCCCAATTATCACCCTTTTAAAAAGGGGTAACGCCCTTTATTTTAAAAATTTAGAATCCCATTCCCATAAGAATGCTTTGTACCAAGTCTGGTTAAATTTGGCACAGTGGTTTTAGAGAAGAAGTCAAATATGTGAAAAGCTTACAGACGGACGTACGGACGCCGGACAACAGGTGATCAGAAAAGCTCATTGGCAGTTTAATGTTAATATTTTTAACTTAATTTTCTTTTCTCAAGTGTTTTGATGTCTATTTGAATTATCTATAACCATTGTTTCGTTGTAGAAGAAGAAGGAGGAGGAGGAGGAAAAATAGACTAATGAAAAGTAATATGGAAAAAGTAATAAACTGGTATGTCTTGATGAGAGTTTGACGTAGAGATTGACAAAAATATAATCTTTTAATGCAGTGTATGAAGCATTGTAAGAAATCACGAAAATTCAATTCAGATGTAGGCGGTGATATGGGCAGGCTCGTTCTTAGAAAATGAAACAATTTTTCGAACATTGAGCTGAAAGATCTCTTTTTAAAATAAAATAAAATTAATGCTTGTTTTGTATACCAATTTTGGCTCGGGATATTTACAATGGTATTTTTGCAATATCCCAAACATAATACAAGAAAACAATGTAGGCTAATAAACAATTCGGTGCAGGATCAGCTTTATTGTTTATAATTTCTACAATATATTATGAATAGATCTGATATGATCTTATTCTAAGAAAGAAAATAGGTCAGGCAAAAATGTAATGCAAGATCTTTTAGGTTGATAAAATAAATCCCTTCATCTGTTGATATACATTTAAATACTATATTTTTTATAACTTCTCTCAAAAAGTTATTATTAAAGTGTACATGGACGAACAGACCTAACCATTACTTATTATACGGTGATAGTTTTGACCGCCATGTTAAACAATGGTTCAACTCATTTAAATTATCTTCTAAAGAGCTTTGAATTCAAAATATTTTTCGCCATTATCGATCCAAAAGTGTGAAGTTAAGTCAGAAAAGAAAAAAAAATCGGTTTTGCCATTTTTAAGTAAAATTGTACGGATTTCTTCTTTGGTAATTATTTTTTTAAAAGAAAATTATGTATCTCTACATTCCCCATGAAAAAAATATAGCAACATTTTCGGAAGGATATGGGTCATATCTTGAGCTTAAAATATACACATTTTAAAGACAGAAGGTTTGTAGAAGAGTCCTTTCTTCCTCTTAATTAGACAACTTTTGACAACTTTTACAAAACCAATTCTTAATTTTGTCTTTACAATACACAGTATAAAAAACCTGAAGGTGTATAATTATTTCTTTGCATATTGATTAAAATGGCTTTATATTTATAGTTATTGGAGAGATGTCTTACGTATTCATACATGTAAAAATTTCTGTAAGAAAGTAGTCTCCGACTTTTAAAGCAGATGATTCATTCATTTCCGTATATATCGCATGCACTCCTGGTCACAACACGGAATTCCTAAGAGTTATAAAATTAGAATTTTTGCGCCACTTTGCCATTTGCATACGCCTTTGATTAACAAACATTAAAATACTTCATCTGTTTCCATTTTCTGACCTCGAATTTCGTATATTACCTCACCTAAGTAAATATAATTTCGTTCAGACAAATACACACACGTGATAAGGAAAAAAATGCATAGCATAAACATTAACAAAGTCAAACTAGTTTGAAATAAGACTGTTTTACCCATTAAAAGCTCATTACAAGGAGTATTATTTTGACCAACCTGAAGAACCTGCTTCGTTAATCAGATACATCAGTAGAAAAGAGCGTAGCGTAGTCCACAAGCTGAGCTAGATGCAGCAACTGTAATATGAGTGCATGCCCAGTATTTTTAATGGCTTCTCATTCATTGATCTGTCTCCGCTAGGACGCTTACCATCATCCTTATAAGGCGATATTAAAGTTCAGTGAACCTAACCAATCACAACATTAACAAATAATGAAAAAAGTATGGCCTAGAAAATTTTCATTGATCGTTTATCGTGTTTAATAACTATTGCAAAAAGACAGATTGCTTCACTTTAACAAGGTATGGCAAATATGTTTACAAAGTTAAAAAAATAACTTAGATAATAAGGATTTCAATTATGTACTTTTAACCTTAAGTTTTAAAGCTTACTTTTAAAATATCTTGAAGTTTTACGGTTATCATAATATTTTTTCTGTCTTATTACAGAAACTGTTGATAGAAATGTGTCCTGAATACTAAAATATTGTAATAAAACAGAACGAAAAGTATGTAGTCATTTTTCAGTATAGAGTGTCTTCACAAACATGGTTCAAATTAAAAAAATATTTTTACTTCTATTTTCATTACTATTTCATTTTCCTATAATACAAACTATATACATTTATTATATTTTGGGCTTTAAAGTGTAACACTAAGTACCAAGTTACAGTTGAAATTTGTGATTGTAATAAATTCACTTACCTTCAGGCCAGTTCGGAATATCTTATAATTGTATTATATAATATATTGCATAATCTGTTTAATATAATAATATGATAAATACCATTACACATCACAAGTTTGAGAGAATATATCAATAGGTTCAAACGTCAGCTATTGAACTACAAGTCCTGAGCTCAGAACCAGCTGGGAGATTTACAAAATTTAGGTTTTGAAAATTTGTTAAATGTATTTTATGTTAAAAAATTGTACAATTTTAAAATTATAAATCTGTAATTACATTTTATTACTATGTACTTTCATTAACATTGATACCCCGAAGACCACCTTAATGCAAAAGAACGTTGCTTAAGAGTGTACTGTATTGTAAGTGATTCACTTAATAATTGCGAATTGTTGTTTAATTTTCAATTTCATATTTGTATAAAACGGAAAAATAGTAATCGCAATACGATAATATTTGAAAAATTCTTACAAAAATATGATATTTTTTTACATGACAGAATACTAGTATGTCCATGGCAAGAACGTGTTGTGTTGTTAACACTCAATCACAAAATGTATCCTTAGTAACATAAAAGCATCAGAAAAAGATAAAAAAAAAAAAAAAAAAAAAAAAAAAAGGGGCGGATTTTTTTGAAAATTCAAATTATTTTAAATGATTAGATAACGTTTGAGTATCGATTAGTTGATCGGACTTCATGTTCATTTAATTCTTAGTTATTTTGACTTTTGTCAATGCATTTAAAGATTACTTCAGCTCATCTGCTCATTGAGGACAGTGCAACGTCAGAAATAACTACACATTGAGGGTATTCTAATCTAGTAGGCTATACAACAAAGAATTTTAATGAATCAAGTAGAATTTAGCAAAGCTTTTAAGAGGGCATGATGAACTTGGCCATTTTTAGACTGAATTAATCTCCTTAAGAAGAAAAAAATATATATAAAGGTATAGGAAATACTTAAATTTCAAACTAAAATTTATGAAAGTTGTCTGTACCTAATAATGGATTATAGCTTAACAAATCATATCTAAAAGCTTAAGATAAATCTAATGAGTATTTTTTTTTTACCACCCACCCTCCTTAAATTGACACGTTTTGTCGCTTTACATGTGTGGTTTAGTTGTAATTTCTTGAATTTGAAATAAATAAAAGTTTTAGCTATGGCTTACTAATATAAGCCTAGATTAAAAAAAATAAATTATGCTCTACTTACTGCTTGAAAAGTCCTTTTAGTATTGTGTTCCTGTTTGGATGGTTGTTATTGGTTTTGGTTTTGTAGACTTATTTAAATAGGCAAAAATCATACTCAGTATATGCTTTCTTATTATGTCATTGTGTATAAGTTTCATTAAAGTGGAAACAAATTTAAAGTGCCTATTAAATTCACGTTGAAACTTTTTTCTTCAAATTGGAATTTCGCAATACTCCCATCTGACATTTTCGTCTGTTGTGTAACACCAAGGGGTTGGTTCTTCTGCAGCGGTCGGATTTCTACAGTAGTTTTTATGCACACTGGCGCCTCCAATCAAATCAGTTTAGGTGTGAGTGCAAGGGTATTGCCTGTCCTAGCGTTGACACGTTTTACCTGAAACTGTCGTTTAAACGTTGCCTTCATAGTTTTAGCCCTCACTGGTCGGTTTTTAACTTATGCCCCGATGCGCCATATAATCAAGATTGGTGAAATTTGGTGAACAGTTATTACCTAAAAGATGGTACTGCTGAAAAAAAAAACTAACAGTACATTGACGTCGGAGGTAAAACATAAGCTGCCCAACTAAAAAGTAGTTAATTAAAGATTATAGAACTCACCAACATGAAGCATTATCTATTCTTAAGAAGCCACCACCATAGCAACTCACTTTGGAATAATTACGCAATTTAAAAAAAAATGCGTTATTTTTTTTTGGACCAAGTCGACACACTTTGAAAAAAAATTCAAAGTGCGTTATGACTTTACATGAACAATTTTTATCATCAAGACACCTAACGCATTATGAAAAAATTATAAATCACAAAATATGGACTTCGTTCTTAACCGATTTCGTATTTGGTCAGATTAAGAGTTTATATTTAATGTAAACATAGTCATGTGTAATATGGGGACTGGAAGTAAACAACCAAAGATACAGCCCAATTTCCAATATTTTAATATTTTAATTAATTACTTGAAGATGCACGCATCTTTCCTTCCCAAACATCATATCAATTCCATAAACTTATATAAACAGAGTTTAGTCCTATAAATTGATAATTTTTCCCATCTCCACTCAAAGGATTAAATATTAACAAAGTAAAAAGATAAAAAAAAAATGGGAGGACAGCTGACGGCTAATTGGTGAAGATCATGTGATACCGGTATTTTGATGTACAAATCTCAATAAACCCTTGAACTGTTGTTCTTTATTGTTAAATTGTCTAATTGTTAAACTAAATGACTTTATCGACAAGCCTTTTCATTGCGAAATTGCTATTCTGCAGGCATGTTAACGAAACTTTCCTAAGATATGACCTAAGTGTGTTCCTAAGATATGACTTAGGAAAAAAGGCACATCCTAGGATCAACTCAGGACACGTCTTAAGATGTATCTCGACGGTAACCTAGGAACATCTTAAGTTAGGATATCCAAACCTTCTAAAATTATTCTTGTTTTTCACATCAATTCATACAGATATAATTTAAGAGACTTTTGCAGGGATAAATCATTCAACATTTTGCCAGAGAAAATGATACGTGTCAGTAACACGGTAGGCCTAAAACCAGTAATTTTAATTCAGTTGAAAACGGAAGACCTTGTACTGATTCTGTTGGTAATTTTTTTTTTCTTCTAGACGTTTTTTAAAGTCAAATATGTCGCTTGTTTGTTGTCCTATTACGTTCAAATTTTCAGGGTACATTGCAAATTATAAATTCTCAACATCAACTGAAAATCATTGAAATCATCACTTCCGGTGCCGAGTTATTCCCCTTTTTCAAAAAAATTCAGGCATTCCTGTGCACGCAAAGGCTCTGAAACCATCCATGGCATGTGTTTCAAAGTCATAAATCTTAAAAATATATACTTTGAACGTTGTCCTCCGAGTTTTGTTTTTACGATTTTTAGGCGGAAGCGCCTATTGCAATTGCTTTCATGACCTTCTACGTCAGAGGTCAAATTCCAGCCCTTTTTCATGGTAGCTCTATCTGATGTTATTTAAACTAAGGTCATACAACTCTCTACACCCCCTTCACCGTTCGATTCCCGTTTGAACATTGTTTTGAGGAAAAGAACTTTTCTGGTATAAATTTTTACTCTATCCGTTTATAAATATCCATTGAATATACCCAATAGCAAAGATAGTAAGTGTTAGACGAATTTAGGTGAAGTAGAGAAACGAACGATAACTCTTGCTCTTGCATGCGACATAAACAAAGGGGTTCAACGTTTCTCAAGCACGGAGTCTGAAGCGAAGTCTTAAAATTACGAGGGGAAAAATAGTTCGATATAAAATTGGTTGTTTATGAGCACAGAAGGAAAAATAACAGGGGCACGGGTAATGAATGGTTTTTAAAAACAACTATTTGTATAATTCGATTTGAAAAAAAATGATGATTAGAATGATACTTTGCCTGTAAATTATTTGTAAACATATAAACGTACGCGTAGTAATATCACACACGTTTTTGCTGGATGCACTTCAAGTTGTAAACAACCCGAAGAGCGTGATATTTTTGTCAACAAACCCACGTTGAGAACAACGGGTGACCGTCCATCGTCGACATACGCAAGGTAACTAATGTGCTATTCTCATTGTTTAAAATTTTGCCTCATTTTACAGATTTTCATGCTTCAATAATGGTGATATCGTTTTCTTGATCGAGGAGCTAGTACATACGTACATCAATTTTATGACAAGTTATTATTGTTTGTGTTAGGCTAACACTTATATTATGTTATAAATATAAGCATTCTTTGATAATTCTAAAATTGTGTCGGTCTAGTTTTGAATACTGTTAAAAGGCTTAGCATTCAGATGTAGTAGAATCGCATAACGGAAGATAACGTTAACGTACGTAGGCCTTTGATATTTTGTGATATCTATGTTAATCTAGCATTATTTATGTTCATAGGGTGATTTTATACTCACTGTTCCTGTATTGTGTTATAAAGCTTTAATGTTTCATTTATTCATTTTGCTTACAGAAATTTACAATAGCTTTGTTTTAAAATGACCTCATAAATATGCAAATGAATTTCCTTTGACAAAATATCAGAATATATCTTTTATACAAGATACATTTTATTGGTTGATATAACAAGATATTACAGATATTATAGATATATGAAGATATTTAATTAAATTAACATTGTAAAAATATTTGCCCAATTTACCTTTTTGCTTACTATATCTCAGAATCACATAATTATCATCGATAATATATAAGTGACTAAACTTTCCTGTGGAATTTTCTTAACATCATAATTTATTGGATAATTTTGATGACTGCTTTTAAAAATATTCATTTTATGAGAACTTGGACTATATCTTAGATATTTTACAATTTATGAGAACTTGGAGTCGGAGAACAACAATTGAGAACTTTGAATGAACACACTTTTGAGAACTTGGAGCACAACTATTGAGAACTTTAAATCAGAACACAATTTTGAGAACTTGGAGAACAATTTTTGAGAACTTTGAATGAATACAATTTTGAGAACTTTGAATGAACACAATTTTGAGAACTTGGAGCACAACTATTGAGAACTTTGAATCAGAATACAATTTTGAGAACTTGGAGAACAATTTTTAAGAACTTTGAATAAATACAATTTTGAGAACTTTGAATGAACACAATTTTAAGAACTTGGAGCACAACTATTGAGAACTTTGAATCAGAATACAATTTTGAGAACTTTGAATGAACACAATTTTGAGAACTTGGAGCAAAACTATTGAGAACTTTGAATGAATACAATTTTGAAGACTTTGAACACTGCTTTTGAATTCTGTTGAATTTAAGAATTAAACTTTTACCTGACTGTCAAAATTGAAATTTAACATTTTCTAAGAAATTTCGACAATACATAAATTTCATAACTCATCAATGCCTGTAAAATTTTACAATCCATGAGAAATTGAAAAACTATAATCCTGCAGAAATCTGTTTATTAAAAAAAAACTTGAGATTTATAATTAACGTGATTGAGTGTGAACAGTTTACATGATATTTGTGAACAACTCCATTATTGATCATTGTGAAATACATGGATTAGAATTACCTGAGCTACAGACATATTGAAACAATTTGTTTTTTGATAACATGGTTTTTTTTTTGTATTTTGTGCAGAGATTTACATTTTTTTTTCTTTGAGTGATTTTTTTTAGTAATTTGATCATTAGTATAGAACTACATGTATTTCAATGAGTAGTTTGCTTTAATACAGCATGGCATTCTCACAGAAATACTTTTTACCTATTGTCCCACAATCTGTGCTAAAGGCTGACTATAATCAAGCTTCTTTGATTTTCCCTGAGAGTTCTAGAGGAAAGCAATGCATGTGCAACTGTTTCATGTTTATGATCTTAGCAAGCATTGAGGATGTTTCATCATGGAATAAAGAACTTCTTCACAAAATTTTAATTGCAGGGGATTTTATGTACAATTCCATTCAAAAGTCAGATGACTTATTGCAATTCTCAGATTTGCCAAGATACATTCATTATGAGAACAGTTATTTCTCGGTTGTGCACAAACAAACATATGCTGGTTGTACGTCTCCTAATGTTTAACAGATATTGGGACTAATCTTGAAAATTGTTTGAATTTGATTTTTGTCAAACAGTGTGGATGTATTCTTGTTTTCAATTCATCAGCAATAGCCATTTACTTTGACAAAAAAGACAACAGATACTTTGTATATGATTCACACTGTAGGGGCAACAATGGTTTATGTGATCCTGAAGGAAATTGCATTATGTCGACATTTAGTTCATTTGGTATCTTGTGCGACTTTCTGCGCCAATTATGTATGTCAATTTCCTCAAGTTCATTAGAAACTGTGCAGTATGAAACTGCTTCTTTCTCTATAAAGCAATGTTCAAAAAGACCACATAAATCAATATTTGTATCTTCACTTTCAACAAAGGTGTCTCTTATAGTTACTCCTGGAAAAACTGAATCGTTTTTAATTGAGAAAACACCTGCTATTAAAAATTTTGTAAGAAAACGTCAACATCCCACACATTCTTGTAGTGGAAAAGAAGATGTGTGCTCCCAACAAAAACAGTTTTGTTCAAGAAATCAAGAAAGAGTTCCAGTTTCTCATACGTCAATGAGAACATCTATGATGATGAACAATACATGTAGTTTCGCAATATCACATGCAGAGGTATTTTCAAAAACAGACCAGTTTGAACAAATGAAAACCACGTTAGACTTAATAAGTGTTGAAAATGTTCCTGGTGTGAGTAGTTGTGAGTCAGTCAGTGAAAATATTGTTTTGACAACAAATTGACTTGATGGGGTGAACTATTTGCAAGAGAGTGATTTCAGTGACATTGTAATTACTCGATTCAAAGATATGGTATCTTCTGGACCAGTGTATATTTGCTCTTGCTGTACTCAAACATGGTTTAGACAGAATGTTCAGAAAGCAGATACATTACATACTTTACCACTTGGACAACAACGTTTACAAGGTTTAATAAGTGAAGGCAATATTGAGTGAGTTTGTTCAACATGTTATAGATCAATAAAGAATGGAAAGGTGCCAAGTTGTGCTGCCATAAATGGATTTAGATTTCCTGAAAAACCCACAGAATTGAATATTACAGAAATGGAAGAGAGACTCGTCACTCCAAGAATACCATTTATGCAAGTAATGGAAAAACCAAGAGGAGGACAGCGAAGTTTAAAAGGAAATGTTGTTAATGTTCCATCAGATGTAAATACTACTGTTAAGTCTTTGCCAAGAACACTTTCTGAATCTGAAACAATTCAAGTTAAACTCAAGAGAAAAACAAGTTTCAAACATCATGTATTATATGAAGCTATTCGACCAAAGAAATGTATTGATGCCTTAAAATTGCTCTTACAGAACAGCAAAATGTTTCAAAATGAAGAAATAACCATAAATGAGAATTGGGATAT
>WFKH01011926.1:22254385-22276608 GCA_016163765.1 Magallana hongkongensis
AAAGTGAAAACTGCATAAAGCAGATGGCTATTATCTTGGGGGGGGGGAGGGGGGAGTGCGTCAGTTTTATGGGATATTACTTCTGTTCCAACAGTGTTTAACGTGTAACTTCACATTCTCTTGAAAGTGACAACTGCATAAAGCAAATGGTTATTATCTATTGTGTTTTTGCGTCGTTTTTATTAGATGGAAAAATCGAGTCATTTAGTCATTATTGTTTTGTTTATTTCTAAAAATAAAATGGTTTTTCCCTGAAAAAAAGTGTAATTTATTTTAGTTGTTGTATAGTTTTGGTCATTTGCATAAGGACCGCTCTTTGAAAAGCTGTCTGTAATTTAGTAATTTTACAGACGACTTCAAAGGAAAACATCGCCGGTTATGTCATAAATTTTTTTAAAAGTGTCGGGTCTAATATGTTGATACTAAGGCAGTAAACTAAATATATAACGCACTTAAATGGCTAAAAATGACTATCCAGAATCATTTTGTTTACATATGCTTTGGGGCTGTATAACTCCTGGGGCCATTTACACCCAATGGCTGTATTACTCTCTAGCTCTCATCCGATGTCATTGAAGTTTATATCAAACTTTTCAGAACTGTCAATCCGAATTAGTAAAAAAATTTATCTGATAAGATTTTTTTAAAAAGCATTGCCAACCAACTTAAAATAGACATATTTTAGGTAGTGTCTTTTGAGGTATTTGATTAATTATTTATCTGTTATTGTTAAACATTTTCAACACTGTAAGATAGCCCAAACTAATACAGTACACAAAAGATGGCAAATATGTTTTATTACGGAAACTTTTCTTCCGAGTCTGATTAATGTAGAACTAATGACATGTAACTAATAAACACCAACATATTAATAAACACCAACATATGATTAAAAAAAAACCCCAAAAAACATTTATCATTTTTTAATATATGTCGTTCTATATAATCTAAAAAATAAAACTCATTTACTTATGATCGAATTCATAAAGATAATTTAAAATGAAATAACATCTGCTGAAAAAAAACATATATACACACAGAAGCGCATTAATTAACCACATTTTTCACAAGAATAATGGTAACCAATGATTTAATAAAATGTCTGTTATAATTTGTTATTTGCGGATCTCTTGATTTTCACTTGTTTTCCTGGTCAAAGAGATAATACTAGGGCGTTTCTGAGACCTCATTTTCTGAAATAAAACAACCCCTTGGCCTACATTGCTCATCTTGACGACAATAGCCAACTCAGACTTAACTCTAACTAAGAAGCTAATCAAAATTAACGTCAAACGCGACCTATCTTCCATATTTTGTAAACCGCAATGTGAAGATTACCACTACGTAACAGGCACGTAGCATCAGGGGGAGCCAGGGGGCTGCCCCCCCCCCCCCCCCCTTTTGTCCCAGCAAAGATTGTTGTTAAATAAACATATAAAAAAGTGAATTATCAAGGAATTGACCCCCACCTTTTTAAGACCAGGTGAAAAATTGAAGTAAAAATAAGGAAATGAATAGTGAAATTGAAGTTATAAGTGTACCCCCCACCCTACGGATCGGATTAGGATTTTCATAAATATTGGAAGTTGCCTCTTTTTTTTGGTTGTCAAGATTGTTTGGATGAGTTTGCTCCCCCCTCCCCTACTTTTTAAAAAACGATGCTACGTGCCTGCGTAATTCCATAAGTTTATTTCATGTAATATCACTTTTTTTCTACCTCAATATATAGTTTCAATGAAAAATATATTCTATTACTTTATTTATAAACGTTCAATTGCATTTTGCATGCTTTTATAAGGAAAATCCAAAATATTCTAACTTCAAAAATAATGTATACTGGGAAATATTCGCCTCCCGTTTTTTTCCTCTTTCGTCCTCGTTGCCATCGGGCGAATTTAAGACTGAGCGAATCAAAAACAATTTTTGAATAACTGTGTTAATTAAAAATAGTATGTATTTCTAACTGTGTCTGGGCAAAATCAAGAATGGGCGAACCCGTTTGCAAGTCAAGAAGGACGAACTTAACACGGGGCGAAAATAAACAGTGGCATGGTAATGTACCATGAATTTTTGGGCATTAAATGGTTTAAATGCAAATAAACAAGAATTAATCTTTCATGGAAAATTATCTAAAGTTGGGGACGTCTCGTGTGCCTTTAAATACAACGAGGCCATGCTAAACTGCATAGAAATACTTTTTATACAGATGATTTTACTAATAAAATTAAGAAAGTAAAATTAGTAAAAATGATAAATTACAGATGATTTCCTGATGACTTGAAATTCGGACCCCGCTGTGTCACCGCAGTTTTTGATAAGTAAAACAACTCGCTGAATTTCCCTCCTACTCATTGAAAATTTGTATCGTTTTCCGATTGTCTTTCTTGGTTCATAAGGTCAAGATCTAGTTAATGAAAGGAACTCGGTTTATGAAGTTTTATAAATGAGCTCATTTAATAATGCTTGATAACAGTAGCTTGGTTCAAATAGGTGAATTTGATCTTACTATTTCGGTAATAAACGGTGTTAAGTATGTTCTTCGTCTTCTCTTTACAATGCAACTACATTTATCCTTTTTTATAAGTGATTTTAAATAAAAAGCCAAAAAAAAAAGGTTGATTTTCTATATTACGTACACAAAGCCATAGGTAAAATATATTTATCTCACACGTGTGGTGCATTTCTCGTGTGATAAACATTTGTTTATCAACGAGTGATGCTTTATCCAATACTTCCGGTCAGAATTTTTTTGATACAGCCCCTCGCTTCAACGCTTTAGTGAGCTAGGTTTTAAAGATTTTCCTGTATATTCGTCATCAATATTTCTACTACACAAAATTTATTTAAAATAGATTTGGTCGAAGATTTAAATTTTAAAAAAATTGGAGGAAAACAAATAGATGTGTAGTTAAGAAGGTCCACGTTAATAAAACTGCAAATCACGTTAGCTATCAAGGAGTTAATCCTGACGACGCGATGAAAACAGAACGCTTCGGTTGTGTTTCTATACACAAGAGCTTACGGAAATAATGCCTCCAAAGATTTTTATTTCACCATTAGCAAGCATCCTTAATCAAAATGTTTAACTTCGAATCATTACATTTTGTTTTATAAAACATTAACAACTGTTCTTCATTCGAGTCAAACTAACGAGCATTCGCATTTTTGTGCATGTCAACAAACCCGACTATTCAAGTTTTCAGTATCAAATAAGTGAAAAATATTAAGAGATGAAAAAATTATTTTAAGGTCTATTTCAGTGAAACTTTACATTAAAACAGCTATATTTATCTACGAAATGACGTACTAAATTGTATTGCGCAAGGTCACATTAACAGCACGACACAACAATCGATTAGGCAAAAAAAAAAAAAAAAATTCGTGTCGTTTTAGGATTTGTCTTAAAAGCTTTGTAATATTAATTATATCGTATGAGATAAATAGAACATCTATAATTGTGTGATTTTATATTAAAGTTTGCTTTATCCAACTCGCTAATATGGTTTTATTCGCTTGGCAAGCCTCGTGAATATATAAACCAATTCTCTTTGGATAAAGCAAATATAAAATCACAAAAAATAGATATCCTCTATATATATAATCAATTCTGACGTCATAATGGCTCTAGCTCGAAAAAGACACTCTTAAATCATTTATTCGAACTTGACCTTGTAACTATCGTTAATATTTAAAACATCATGTTTATTCATTTCGTTCATTATTCCTTCTCCAAAAAAGGCCTGGTTTTCGTTTGATCACGGATTGATTAGAACTTAGATTGTTCAAAATTGTTCGAGTGAATTCGAAGAGAATGTAAAAAATACACCGTTAGAAAACAAACGGACAGGGCGACGCAGTCTTGTGATCAGAAAATTTCAATTGAACTTTCATCTATGATAATTAATCACTATATCGTCGGAGAATAGACTCGATAAATATGTAACATGTAGGAGCAATTTCAAGCTTTTTTACCTGTCTGTAGATCATGCTGAACGTATATATGAAGGGATTTAGTGCCGAGTTGATTGGTAGTACAAAAACAATAACCCAGGCGTAGACGTCCGACGAAATATTTACTCCTCCACTGGCTAAAAGTCCTTAAATATGATGAGGAGAGTAATTAGATACTTGTTTAATTTCATCAGCATCGTATTAAGGAAAATCTTACAGTAGTTAGTGTCAAATATGAATTAAACTGCAGCATACTGGAACAAAAATCAAAGGAAGAAGTCATAAATAAAAAAAGAATAACACATTCAAAAGAAAAGTATATGGACGTGATTTTCTTACCGATAATTATAATGGGAATCCAGCAAAACGTGTCTGACAAAACAACATACGACAGAGATTTAAAAACAGCCATTTCCCGCTTTGAATTGTCGTTGTTTATTTCCTTTCCCATTTGTTTGACATGTATATAGATCAGCAATTGTCCAATCACAATGGCCATAAAAATAAGCATGTTGAATCCAATGAACAAAAAGGTTGAATATTCCCAACCAGATGTCCTTTTTGGTGTTAAAGGTAAGGATATGCATACTGTGGATCTGCTGTAGAAGTCAGGGTAAACCAATACGGGTATTACTGAAAACGAAATAGCAACCAACCAAGCAACTAATGAGATAAAAAGAATCACTCGTCTTTTTTTCTTAAGTCCCGCAGAAAATGGATGTTTCAAAACGATGTATCTTTCAATGGTTATGAGAAATATAAAAATCACTGATGCTTCACTAGATGTTGTAGCCAGGAATCCTGCTATGGTACAAGCCGTGCTGTGTCTCCACTCACCATCGTTAAATCCATAGATGTTTCGATACTCCAGATCGGCAATAGCTATGATGAACAAATACACACCCATTAAAAAGTCTGAAACACTTAGATGCAAGACAAAGACACCTTGTGAAGCGTTGCCTTTAATTGCTCCCTGAATGCGATAGTATATAACATATGCATTTCCAATCACAGAGAATAGGGCCATGTACCAAATCATCTGTGCAAGAAATCCAACGTTTATCAATTGTTCACATGACGAAATACTATCCCGTTGCGATATGCATTTCGAGGAATTAACGGTTAAGGGCTTTGCGCAACAAATTATATAAGAATCTGTCTGCAACCATTCGAGATTACAGAGGCCTCGGAACATCGTCCTGGAAACTGTTAGTTCGTTATTGTGAATGTATAAATACTTCACTGACTCTAGTCCTTTAAATGCATCGTACTCCAAGTTCTCTAAACCGTTACTCGACAAATCCAAAATCTGAAGTTTTACTAAGGGAAGAAATCTTTTTTTAGTAATTATTTGTAATTTGTTACCGGTTAGATTTAATTTTGTAAGCGACACTAGATTTTCAAATGTCATTTCATTTATGATATGTATCTGATTAAAAGCAAGATTCAATGTACGCAAAGATTTTAGCTTTGAAAATGAAAATTCATCTAATATTGCAATATGGTTATTTTGTAAATTAAGATATCTTAATCTGCTTAACCCATTAAACATATAATCAGTAATATTTTGAATAAAATTATAACTTAGATCTAATTCATACAGCATTTCCATTGATTCTGAAAAATAGTTATCAGTTTTGGTGATATTGTTGTTGCGCAAAACTATTTTTGAGACAGACTTTAGCCCATAAAGCGAACCGGGTTGAATAGTCGTCAAGTTGTTGTTCTGTAAATCTAACAACACCAGACTTGAACCGAATCGGTTGTTTTTTTCCGTAGCTTCAATTTCTTTAATTTTATTATTAATTATAATCAAATGCCTTAACTTTGGAGTGAACTGAAGGAAACTCATTTGAAGATGCGTGAGGTTATTGTTTGAGATATTTAAGTATAGTAACTTTTGCAATCTATGGAATGATTGCGATTCTAGATTTCGAATATTGTTGTATGACAGGTCCAAATTCTGAAGGCTCGACGCATTTAATCGCATTCCTAAACCTTTAAGTGAAAATAGATGACATCTTGAAAGATTTAAGTGTACAAGATTGCCAAAGTTTTCAAGGTTTTCATTATTAAAAGATTTCGAACTTAAATCAAGAACCCTGACTTCTTTTGATACATTTTCCGGGGAACTGCATTTAAAAATTAATCCATTGCACTGACAGTGAGGAGGACAAAGTTCTGGACAACCATTGTTGTAATCTAAACACGACGTGCTGTTGTTGAAATTACATGCTGATTCATCTTCTTGGTGGGAACAGTTAGTTAATCCATTACAAAAGCCGCCAACAGCAATGCACTTGCCATCTTCACATTGAAACTGTGTCATGCTACATGGGTCTTTGTCTGTATATTAAAAATTAACCATTTAAATTGTACATATGGAAACATGGTTTACCATTTTTTTCTTCTCATTTTAAGGAGGATGGATAATCATTAAAATTCCCATTAGATCTTGCTTAAAACTTAAAATATGTTTTTGGCCTTATTATTGAAACTATTATTTAAAAAGAAACAGATCCTAGAAATTTAGCTTTAATACTTAAATATTTACAGAGCCCTTCGTCCGAAGGAAATTTATATAGTCTAAAAAAATCAGCACGACCATCCAGACTAATTGGTAATACTGTATTATGACGTCATCTATACTCAACATGTTCCGATCAAGACGTCATAGTTTCGACTTCAGATATGCATAGAAAATGGGAATAAGATCTGAGGTCATCAAGAATATATATATATATATATATATATATATATATATATATATCAAACGTAATTTACCTGCGCAAATACCCTTTTCATAACTTATTTTTCCAATCTGTATAGTGCCCGGTTGGTTTGCCTTGGGCGTTCCAACCAAGATAACCTATAAAAAGATGATAGTGAATATGATACAAATCGAAATCAGTTATATATCGTAACAGTTTCTCTCTATCTTACAAGTAATGCAATAAATAAATAAATAGATAGTACCATATACGGAATATCTGTTGGTGTCTGAATGCTTTCTATAGTAAAAAAATTGGATTTAACATCCTGTCGTTCGAAGATCGGTTTGGATCCTTTATATTCGGTGCCTTTGGTTATAAAGAGTTTCAAGTGGACATTCTTTCCAAAGTAAGACATCGTTAAACAACCAGTGTCAGATGATATAGGTTGTGGTGCACTGTACAAAACAGCTTTTTTCCCCTCATTGCTATCTGTGGTTAGAAATTTCGCGGAAACAACTTCGTCTGTAACTAAGACAAGGGGAAAAAAACCCGTTGATTTGATAATTTCTTTCATGAAGAACATGTTGGTTAGAAAATGATTTGGGCTCATTTGATCATGTCGATTGTTCAATTGAAGTAGATTTTTATAAAATGATTAGCATTAGACTGTAGGCTTGCACTGTCAGTCCGGCCTAACAATGAAACTTGGTGTAAATTAAAGTGAAAAAATATTCAAAATATATTGACATGTCTTAATTATATATACCTTCTGTTTCAGATTTGTGCCGATTCCATTTCACTTCATGTTCTGGAAACTTCCAATTGCACATATCCTTTTCAAAATCGCACTTTAAACTTTCTACTTCTGTAAAAAGGGAAATTATATGATTAAATAAAGGTTTTACTTTCAATTTTTATGAATGATTTTTTTAAATAAGTATCTTAATACAGATATTAATATAATAGAACTATTTTATCAATCGCTGGGAAAGAAATGAGTTTCGTTTGTGAGTTTTTTTCTCAATTCATAATTTTCGGTCGGATCTTCAATGTTTGTTATAACTGTGGTGTTTTTTTATTTCAGACAAACTGTTATATTATCGTCTGAACAATAAGAAGTCTTACTACATTTTGGAATGCTGCATTCTTCCCACTGCCTTTCAGAAGAATTAATGTAACAACCCGGCTTTCCTATCCTTTGAGAGTCAAATGTACACGTTCCATCAAAACATTGGTGAAGAAATTTAGTCTTTTTTCTAAACCCTTTATATTTGTTTTCATTATAACACTCCAGAACTAAAATTAAATAGAATGATATCAAGGTCTTGTGTAATAATTTTTTTTCTAAATTGCATGGTCAATATTTTCAATCACCCTTACCACAGTTCTCTTCGTCACTGTTATCGAGACAGTCCATACTCATGTCACAAAATTTATCATTCTCAATGCAAGACCCATCATTCAAGCAAGCGAAGCAATCTTTAAACCAGAAAAAAAAGTATGAAACCCCATACATTAGGTTTTTTGGACATAAGTTTTTGATTAGCTATTGGTAGATGTATATAAACATTTTACTGAAAAATTAGTAAGTTTGTACCTTCACAGGGTGTACTACTAATGTATATATCCTTTATGGCAATATCCACTGATGAAGTTATAGAAGTTGGTGTCATTATTATCTAAAGAACAAAAGAAAACGTAAACATTTAAATAGGGTTATAGAAATTGCTCAACACTTATTCACATTAACGCATTGTTTTTCCTAAACTTCAGTTGCAATCAAAAAGTCATCGTTTGAATTCTTTTATATCGATTCGCTTATTTATAGATATTCAAATTTAGACTTTTTTAAAGTAGATTCAATGTTCTGTGATGTACTTTTTTGTAAAACATTGAATTCTTTAAAATTTGTGCACGATAGTTTTATATATTTTATGTGAATATAATCACATGGAAGTAATTAGAAGCATTGTTAAGTTCAGATATTTTTGCAGCTTAATGTTATCCTAAATTTCCATTTTTTTTATTACATTTTATCTATGCTGAGGGGAAATAACTCTTTTTCTGACTTTTCTCTCAGTTGTATGTCTAAATGCTATAATTTTTCTTATCCCACATTTAATTTCGAAATATGTTTGTAGTTTTAGTTTTCTGACACAGTTGACAATAAAATTAAACAAGATAAACAAGTTTCTGCCTACGAAGATTTTATATTACTTTTAACAAAAAAGTACGATTTTCTGATGCTAAAATGTGCTTTAGTTTATGTTTATCTCACATCTCAAAAAGTTTGATGCATATATATTTTATATAATAATTGATGAAATTTGAGTCCATTAGGTTGAAATCAGTTCTGTTTACGAGTATGGAGTTACTTTAATCTCAAAGCATTGTTTTGAATACGGCATGATTGAAAGATGTTGTTGAATGTAATTTATTCATTTTAAGTACAATTTGAATTCTCTGACCTGGTAAGTATCCTCTGAGTTGTCAATGTTAACTTTTATCAACTTCCACTCATCGCTGCCTTTAAGAGTAGTGAAGTTTTTTTTATCTGTTCTAATATTCAGACGTATGCCATAGCTGCTGTAATTCATATGTAAACAACTCCCGGTTTTTGTGAATCGCAATTTGGGTAATCTCAAGGAAGGTAATACAGATTGCAAAGATGTCGAATTCTCGGTGAGTGTTAAAGCTAGTGTTGTTTCTACAAGTAGCACACGAGATATTATAATATAATATTCGATTCTCTCCTTTATGATAATAATATTAATAATAATTATTATTATTATAATCATAATTTGAGTAGGTGTACACAATTCAATATAATATTCGATTCTCTCCTTTATGATAATAATATTAATAAAAATAATTATTATTACAATCATAATTTGAGTAGGTGTACACAATTCATGTACATAAATTAAAAGAACTTTTAAAATGGCACATATTTTAATTAAAATATTTAATTACTTACTCTCCTCTGCTGTTTTAAGAACCCACTTAATCACGTTGTTATTAAGCTGTTCGAATGAACAGTTTTCTTTGGAGAATACACATGAATAGGAATCTAAAAATAAACATAATTTCTTTTTGGTGACGTAAAAGATTCAACAAATAAGATAAAAATGAACGAAATTGTACAAATTATCGGCAATTTTTTATCTTATTTATTAGACTTATATGTGTTTTTTAAAGTGCCGTTTACATTTCGACACTAAGATCCTTTTTATTAGGTCTTTCCACCTTTCAGGTGAAAGACCTCTTGTTTTCTATGTTTTTTCTTCTTCTTCTTTTTTTCTATTTAGCTCGGGGTAACTTTTTTGTTATTGGGGTTATCCAAACAATTTAAACTTTATGTAATTGATCACTAAAAGTTATTGTACCAATTGACCCTGTGTCAAAAAACTCCCAGAACTTACAGAGTTATTGCACTTTGAGAAGGAAATTATTGTAATCGCTACTCCTCTGAAACAATAAGATAGAGATTTGGAACTTTTACCAATGTCTTCAGTACACTTAGAGGGTTCTTCAAATCTATTAATACCGAAAGGATTCATAGGCCCCATTCTAGCAGTTATTGCCCATGAAAGTATTTAAATTTCCATAAAATCACTTCCAACTTTTTTATTATTTATCATAGAGACTTCGGACTACTTGGGATGGAGGCGTCTACCTTGGCCGAACAAAATGACATAAAGGTCAAAGGTCAAGGTCATTTGGAAATCTCTTAATTAATGAGTTTTTAGATTTCTTTTGTTTAGGGTGGTAAAGAAATTTGATGTAGTAGGGCATCTTAAGACATTTTAAAATATGGCCCTTTGGCTCATAATTTTGAATAATTACAGAGTTATTGCCCCTATTGTACGAAATGCTTGTTATCGCTATTCCTCTGAAACAATAAGAGATAGAGACTTGAAAATTTTACCAATGTCTTCAGTACACTTAGAGGGTTCTTCAATCTATTAATACCGAAAGGATCTGAGGCCCCCTTCTAGTAGTTATTGCCACTGAAAGTATTTAAATTTCCATAAAATCACTTTCAACTTTTTTAATATCTATCATAGAGACTTCGGACCACTTGGGATGGGAGCGTCTACCTTGGTCGAACAAAATGACATAAAAGTCAATGGTCAAGGTCATTTGGGAATCTGTTAATTAATGAATTATCATATCTTTTGAAATACAGAATTATAGTAAGGATTTCAATAGCTTGCTGGATTGCGCAATAAGGAATTCAATTTTGTCAGCCATGTATCACATTAAGTCCTGTGGTTACTCAAGTGGAAATTGTTTTTACAGTCAACCTATTCATTTTGTACAAAGATAGCTAGCCTCTAGAACATGCTCTTCTATTGTTAGGTTTTCCGTTTACATGCTTGTGTAAAGAATATTCACTTGGCGAGCACATCAGTTTTGTTCAGATTAAGTAGAAAAAAAATCAGAAAAAGTAATTCAAAAGATATTTACGATAAGCAATAGGGAATTCTTAAAGCAATGGCTTGATATACAAAAAAAAAAGAATTCTTAAAAAATCATTTAAAGCTTTGTGGTTTTCCCATTTTCTAGTACAACATATATCACAGGTATAATAATTTTTTGTATACCTTATTGAGCAATCTTACAATTTGTTAAAAAATATTAAGGTGGAAATACCTCTAATTTGTTCGAGAACAATTAGTCTACTAGTAATGGTTTGCTTTTGCTGATACATCAATTGGAAAGTGTGTGCCTTTGAAAGAAGATCGGGTAAATTTACTTGCCATTAAAACAAAACGGAACATCACAAAACTGCCACCGTGTATAAGAATCCACTGTGTAGCACCATGGGGCTGAATCGTGATCCGGGTTTCTACAATAGTTTTCCTGCGCAGAAACAGAGGCTGCTGGAAAACTAATTGATGGATGGTCCACACTGTCCCAACGTTGACACTGAATCCCGTCTCGAGTCGTTTGCTGTTTTCCTCTATAGTTTATACCTTTTTCTGTGATCTCACAGTCACCTATTTCATTTCATAACTTTTGAATTCCATTTCAATTTTGAAAACTGATTATTATATTTCCATGCACTGACCGTACGAATTTTTTAATTTATGTTATGCTTACATTTCATTATTAGGAATAATAAACTGTTACCCTCATGTAAGTCACGCATATCATAAATGGTAAATAACACATATTTTGAGCGTGAACTTTATTAGTCTGTGAAGAAACACAAAATATATGAACATGCAGTTGAATTACTAGTACTTAATGAAAATTCTGGGTATATGTAAAAAAAAAACTAAGAAGAAAAAGACGGACAATTAGATGTGTGGATGTTAAGATTATCTTATAAATTCACTTACGTTCCGGACAATTTGGAATGTTGCAGTACTGAAACATTATTGTGCTATTAACGGTGTAGCACCAGGGCATTTTATCGTCATTAGGATTTCTACAATAGTTTTCATGTTCAGAGGCAGAGAGTCCCATGAATCCTATTGAGAAATTATGTTGATGTGGTTTCACTGTATCCCAGCGTTGGCATTTTATGTTGTCGACAGTTTTATTCTCGGTTCCAAAATAATCAAATCCATTTGGATTTCTTAGACATTCTGCACTACCTGTAGGACAAATCGTGCAAACAGTAATACTAGTATGCTAGATTTTAAAAAAAATCAAGTTTAAATATTAGATTCACAAAGTATTAGATATTAGGAAATAGATATTTTAGATTAACTTACTCCTTTTACAAAAGGGAATGTTACAATAATTCCAGGATCCACCAACCACTGCAGTATAGCACCAGGGTGCTATGTCATTGTTCGGATTTCTACAAAAGTTTTCATTGGCACTTTTGCTTCCTTTCAGATATTTGACATTGAGATAATTTGGATCAGATTCGTTTACTCTGTCCCATCTCACACACTGACGTCCGTCCACTGTGTGAGATGTTTTCCCAATGTATGCCTCTCCTTTTTGGGTATCTCTACATTCTGAAACAGTATTGAGCTATTCATCATCACATAGGTTTAATGTAGAACAACTGGTTTATCAACTGTTCACCTTGATATTAGAAAATCATTTTGTAAATACGAACCAGGTAAGTTTGTTGACTCAAAATATGTGCAATATATTGTTGTGGTAGAGAACTTCCATGATATTTCTTATTTCTTTTAAAAGCGTACATAGAGAAACATTAGAGAAACTCTACTATAACCATTTTGAAAACTTCCATATTGTGACGAGCTATCTTTCGAAAGAAACAGCTAAACTATCTACATCTATTAGTAAATATTTTCTTAATTCATTTGTTACAGCAGTAGGTTAATGCGTCAGAAGTTGGATTGCAAGCCATGAGCTTCGAATCTAGCTGGGTTTTAAAATGCGTTGTAAAAATTGTAGAATTTAAAAATCATAAAAGAGTCCTTATTTTTTGATTATTATGTACTTTCCATCACATTGTAATCTAATCAACAACAGATCTCTACAATAGCGCAAAACAAAAAGGGATCTGACAACTAACATTAGGGGCCATGTTAGGTGACGTCAGAATGAATTTTATTATTTGCATGAAAGATAAATGTAGCAACCAATTACAAAAATCGTAACGAAGTCGGCGGTAACATTGTTTTTAAAGATAAACTTATAGAAAAAAAAACATTACTTGACATCTGATTGGTTAAATCTAAGTTCAACTTCATTAATATTCTGACTTGTCACGGAACATGGCCCTCAATAGGTCAGATCTCTAGGCGCTTTTTTAGAGGTTTTTGTTTTAGTTAAATTGATTACATTGATTCTCTTTAAGTGTTCTATACTTATTTAATACAAAAGAATTTTTTTTTTAAAGAAAAAGCTATTGTATGTCATGTATGTGTAAAAATAAAAAAGACAAAATGCAGTTTGTTATTTATTTCACGACTTGAGGTTTGCTTTGAATGGGAAATTTGTTAAAGCTTCAAGATAATACATGATAAAACTTCACAAAGAAATATTCCTAGTTCCTTTTTAATGAAAAAATATTTTCATATCAAGAATGTTTTTTGTTTTTAAAGTTCACAATCATAAAATGTATCCTTGAATGTGAAAGCATCGGAAAGAAAGAAAAAAATACCATCAATATCTTTTTAATACAATGCATTCTAAATGATAAGAAATCATTTTAGATCGATGGCATGTTGTCGATCACTGTCAGTGAATTGATAAATAATTGAAAACTCACTTGATCATTAAAGACATGGAGCGGTACTTACATAATGTACAAGTCTAGTTGGCTACATGTGTTGCATACAATTGAGAACTGTTAAGGATTCAAGTATGGCAATCTTTCAAATTGACAGTCTTTTTGTCGCTTAGCTTCAGATGCTAAGTTGTAATTTGTTGAATTTGTACGATACGTTTAATAGGGCTTAAAATATAAAAGTAGACCGAAAAATCAGGTTTAACTGAATACTGCCATTCAAACAGAATTGTCTCATAACGATTCAGTGTGGGAGGGGATATTGATTGGTTCTGATTTTTTAAATAGATCAGATTGAATAAACAAAAATCGTATTGAGTATAGGCGGTTATATTGATTTTAATTTTATATAAATTTCTTTAAAGTAGATTCAAACACTTAAAGATGTTTTTCTATTGCAATTGACTTATTTGAAATTTGTTCAACTAAAATGGAAATACCACAAATTGGAATATCACAGTGCTCCATTATTACATTTTCATCTGTTGTGTAACACCAAGGGGTCGGTTCTTCTCCAGCGATCGGATTTCTACAGTAGTTTTCATGTACACTGTTGCCTCCAATCAAATTGTAGTAGTGAGTCCAAGGGTATTGCTTGTCCCAGCGTTGACACGTTTTGCCAGAAACTGTCGTTGAAACGTTGCCTCTATAGTCTGAGCCGTCACTGGTCAGTTTACATTTGGAAAGGTCAACCTCTATAAAATGTTAACGACTTAAATTAGATTATAAAACATGATACGCCGTTTTTACTTTACATAGCATCAAAATGTATGCCAATATTGTTTTTCTCGAAATGCTTTATAAATACCATTGATCGCAGTGATATTTTTCACTCACGACTAAATGATCATTATAATTATGGTAGTTTAACTAGCACACATTACATTTCTTAATCATTTAAAAAAAAGAAACGATCTAGTCTAGATTGCTTAGAAAAAAATATGCTATTATATAACATTTTTATATTGTTGAATAGATACTAGTATTAATACATAGGCTAACTTATTATCTACAGTAGTTACGGAGTCCAGAAAACATGCACTGTGATGAATTTTGTTCACAATCAGTTTTATGATGTAATGTGCTGATTTCAAAACAACTCATAATACACATGCTCATTACAAAGACTATGTAACCTTGTAAGTAAGATATAATATCGATGATATTGTATGAATATTTATAAGAAATGAATGTTACAAATTTCGGGACCCTTTTTGCAAACGCATTTTTAACTAAATATCCCTATTTTCAACCAATTCATGTAGGGTGTTTTCTCTGCCTACATATACATGTTTATGATACACGGCGGATCTTGTCGTACGACTTGATATATTTACATGTAACAATTATTTAATATGTATTTTATTTTATTATTATTATTTTTTTTTTTAGTTGTATTAGGTAATTATAAAACTGCTAACATTAGGTACCATATATGATTTCACTACCACAGAATGGGACAGCACAAATCTCCCTCCCTAATTTTATATCGGTTGTGTAACACCGGAAGGGACTATATCTTCTGAAGCTCTATGGTTTCTACAATATATTTCGTGTTCACTTGCGTTTACTGGCAAATTTTTCTCATGCTAGTAATTGTGGGCATGTGGTGTCTGGCTGTCCCATCTCTGGCAAGTTTTTCCGGAAATTGTTACGGATATGCTTCCTCTGTACTATAGACCTTTTTCATTTTGTTTACAGTTGATGACTGACGTCAGAAAAAAAGCGTTTCATATCGAGGTAAATGAGATTGAAAACACCATTTATATCCAAACTATTAAGACAATTAAAGAATTATACTTAGAAGACTGGTTATATAAAAATTTCTTAATTCTAAAGGTAAGTTCTATTTATTTCTTTTAAAACCATGGCATATTATATGGGGTACGTAAAAAACTCAAATATGGTAACTTCCATAACTTCACAGATCCAGTAGCTTTGATTGCCAAGAGTGTGCATTTGGGTATATCCCTCTAACTATTTTTAGAATCGGTGGGACAACAAAGTAGTGTCTTTAAGCAAAATAGTTCCTATACTTGCAGAGTGTATATACATTTATTGGGACATTTTAAATCAGAATGCTTGACATATGTCAGAAAAGAGGATTTGCAATTTTAAAAGCAAGTGTCAAAATTAAATTATCATTTGAAGGAAAGAATTGAAATTGTTTGATGTACACCCTTTCCAAAACTGTGAAATTCCCTTCTTTTACTTTCGTTTTCAGAGTTTTTCAATACAGACGCATTTTGCCGGAAAACGAATCTGACTTCACACCACGAAATGTTAACAGGAGAGAGACAATTTGACGAGCTTTCATTCATGAGGTCTCTCGTTGCTGAACGAAAATTAGGGCCGGAGCTATGAACCCGAACGTTAACATTACCGCCTATGGAAAATGCATTAGTGGACTATACCCATTTAGAGATTCGTAGAAGAAATTTTGAAAGTACATGTGAACTTGGGGACGTTTAAAGATTGTTATTTGCAAAAATAACACCCAGTTCGATTTATCTTGGAAATAAAACCGTTGAGACCATTGAGTGACGTGATTGAAAACTATCTTATACGGTCTTATTTCACATGACTATTTGTCATGCAGTTGAGTCTCATATTTATATAATTTTTCAAGTACGCAGGGTCAAAGAAATAAAACTCTAGAAGCACACAACTATAGTCCTTGCCAGGTTACCGGTTTCGGAAATTCATCTATGTATAAACCTTTTTAAATATAAATTTAGATTTTCTTCTTGCAATCTTTAATTCACAAGTATTAAGAAAATCTTATAATTTTATTGATGCATATGAAAAAGGGTCTGCATTTGTATTGTGGTAGTTTGCCTATTTAATGTGAATATTGAATGATTAACCAGTGGTATATTCATATTGTAAATACACTTGTACTTTTATCTATGCTGATTTTCTAAGGACAATTTTAAACTATATTGCAAATTTTGTACCTTATAGTTTTTGTGAATGAAGCAAACAACTACATGAAACAAAGAATTTTATTAATATCCTTACATGTCAAACCAATCATATCTGATATTTCGAATTAATTGCAGTATTTAAAAAAAAAAAGTTCTCTATGATTGCCTATGTGAAAAATGTTACTATTCAGACAGGTTAAAGTAATGTTGTATTTTCATCATTTCTCAATACCTGACTTCATAATTCGATAGAAAAGTAAAGTACAGTGTACATGTATTTGTTATACATTTAATATTGGCACATTTGTGTAGGAGCATTGTTATATAAGGCATTGCTCTCTTTTTTTAAGCAATGCTATTGTCCATAATTGTCATTTTTCCCCTTTGTTGTAGTTTTAGTTTTAAAGGCACTTAAATGGTGTACATATTTTGCAGCCTTTCAGTAGTCAATAGATCTGCAAATCATTTGTGTTGATTTGTGTTTTGTTTCATTTCTGTCTTCAATTTGATTTTAGTTTTTCTCATATTTTTCCTGTTATATTACAGTCATTATCATGATTATAAATTTTTCTGATAAATACACAACCAAACCTCATTCCACAAAATTCCTTTTTATAACATGTTATAGATGTAACATAACAAAGCCTTACTGATTTATTATATTTTTGTTCACAGTTAAAGGTTTATCACTATTTCGCTTCAGTTTTGTCTATATACAACCTATTGATTTCAAAATTAAACTGTGTCAAACTGCATTTACTTGTCTGCTTATTTTTTTTTACTACAGTTAGTAGCATACACCTTTAGTATGCAGTAATAGCAAAATACTCAATTCTTACAACCGGCTTTCTTAACTTCCTAAACTTACTAAAAATGTAATGTACTATTTTGAAAGATCAAACAAAAATAAATGGGTTTAATGAACTGCAATTATCTTCATTTCACCTGAAAATAAAATTAAACTTGTCAATCTGATGGTTGAATACATGCTTCTCCTCCTATTAGAAAAATTAAGGAATTACGTCGGCATTTGACAGTGAAAAAACACAACATATTCCTTGCCACAAGTTATTGGCATGGTCATCCAATATCAAAATACTGCTACATCCATTTTAATCTTCAACCTATACTGTTTATTACTGCTTTGTGACAATTAAATCCAGCAAGCATGCTAACCGCTTTCCAGTACTTTCAGTACTTTGATTTTGTTTTAACTCTATTTCTATATACATGTATAACCGACACAGATCAATTTGTAATTTCAAAAGAATTTTTGAAATTACATGTGAACTAAGAGACGTTTAAAGATTGTTATACAATCTTGTATATAAAAGTAACACCCAGTACGATATATCTTGAAAATAAAACCGCTGAGACCATTGAGTGAAGTGATTGAAAACTATCTTGTACGCTCTTATTTCAGATGACTATTTGTCATGCAGTGGAATCTCGTATTTATATAATTTTTCAAGTACATGGGGTCAAAGAAGCACACAACTATAGTCCGTGCCAGGTTACCGTTTTTTTTTTCATTTTTGTTGATTTTCTTACAAAAACACATACTGTAGAAGCACATATTTTCGTTGGGTCAAAATTTCGTTGTTTTTAAACCAAATAAAATTTTGTTGGCATTTAATTTAGTCATATTGTAATCCCTTTGTATTCATTAATACTTTGGTTAAAAATTCGTCATGGATTTAATTTCGTTGATATGTAGTGCCAACGAAAAAAACGAAATTAAATCCTCAACGAATATTTCTGCTTCTACAGTAGTATTACGTTTAAAAGGAGAACGAGCAAAATCAAAATAAGGCAGAAATTCCAAGATTTCCTCTTTTAAACTTTACCTGTTTATAGACAAAGAAATGACCCGAACGGGAAAAAACCCCAACATTTCTTATGGGGTCTGATATTGTTATTTTAATTCGGAATTTCTCGGGACAACTCACGCAATTTTTCAACATTATCATCCGGGTTGTGGTTAACAATGCAAATCCCTGTATACTTTTTAATTTTTTACTGTGTATTGAGACCTGAAACGATAGAGGGGGCATTTCAAAACAGAATAACTGGACGTTATTCAACCTAATTAAGGAATGAATGGAATTTTTATACAGGTGTTTACAAATATAACACTATTACGCAAAAATATCGAAACGGTTACTATGGACAGACTATAAAATACTATCTTATTGTCTGATTTACTTAATATCAAACCAATCATCTAAGTAATTTTATTTTATATTCAGAAATCATTTAACATGTTTATAAGTAAGAATTAATCATACGGAGGGCCTTTATTTAGAAAAAAAATACGATGTTACTAAGGAACTGTACATGCCTGCACATTTTATGATATGACATTTCCTTTGAAATGGAATAGAATCTCGAATTCTGTATTTCTTATTTTGAATGGCGAATGAACCTTACGAGCTTTCAAAGCTAACACTGTAGATGCACAAAGAATTAAAGTGCTATGATTAAGCTCGGGTTACAAAATGACTGCAAAATTAATGAAATGAACAATGAACATTGAAACCAACTGCATACTTACACCGGAAAATGATCATTAGTAATTCAGAAAAAGATATATCGTATGTCCGGTGTTTTCGCGATTATCTTATTTTCGCTTTTTCGTGTTAACTTTTACATCGCAAAATATTCAATACGCAGAAATCATATCCGGTATTACATGTATTTGCTATTAGAAAATTTTTAATCGCAAAAAATTGCTGACACAAATAAAAAAGGGTACACATTTTCCTCATTTTCGCAAATTTTGTGACACGCGAAAAAAAACCCCGGATATACGGTATATCAGCAATTATTCTTGGTAACGATGTTATATAACCTTCACATTTAAACTAAAATTACAAAAATAAAAATGTGAAATTAATTCTTTGGTCGAAGGATCTTGTTAATTAAATCATCTGTGTTTATCAATTGAAAAAATGTATAAGCAAAGGAAAGTAGTTAATTTTGTTTTAACTCTATTTCTATACATAGCCAACACAGATCAATATGTAATTTTACTAATAAGTATTAGAAATGTATGTAGTATGTCGTCTCTGTTAAATTTGTCTATAATTCGCACTAGATCTCAAATCTCCGTCAATCCGTGACGTCTTGTACCAGAAGCAGACGGGTCCAGTAGCATTAAATGAAAATCAATTTTATATTTGTATAGTATTTGCCCAAGGATCTTTATAACCAGTGCTATGAGACAAAAAATATCAACCATTAGTGGTATGAAAGATTGTTTCAAACCACCCTGGCAATGTTACTCTCTGTTGTTTGTGTTGATGCGACATAATAAATGATGGATGTTGGAAGATGATCTTTTAAATTTATACTTTACAAAATTTATTCACAAAATCCTAATTTACCAATTTACCAACGGAAATGCATTATTATCAAACTAATTAGTTACAACTGTTTACAAAGTATGACAGTTCAGAGTAAGTGATTACTTGCTGTGCACGTAAGATACGAGTGTATGAACGTATCTTATGAATGGACAGTAATGGTAGGTCACATTTAAGCCGATGGTCGGGCGAACAAATTTTCCTCTTACCGTCGGCTGAAGAAACATGATCGCCCGACACTTGTTTCGGACGACGCGGAGCAGTCACATTATTTACTAGGAACGCCGATATCTTCAATAGTTTGAATATTTATTAGTCGGTGAATCGATCATCGAATGTTGAGCCACAATTTGATTTTTAAGGTCGGCCGATTACATAAACAATTTTGAAAGGCTGAATATTCACCTGTAACCACATGTGCATTCCTTCAACTTATTGACGAAAAAAGTCTAAAGCATGGCGTCGTCCGCCTGACCACTGCTTATCGACCGATAAACGGTAGATGTTTAACGTAATCCGTATACGGCCGGTCGTCCATTAGCCGATTTGTCAAAATCGCCCGATAGATCAGTCGACCCTCGGTCGATTTTCGGTTGTCAATCGGTGTCACATCGGTGTCAATTGGCCGACATTTAAGAAAATTCCAAATGCCCTAAATGTCGATTGACCATCGACAGACATAACAAACTGTCTGCCGATGGTCGGACGATGATCGAGGGGTGTTTGACGGACTATTCAACGACTGATTCAACTGAAGAAATCAGTCACCGACGCAGAAAAAATATAACTTTGCCCGACGGACACAAAATTGGTCGGCTGACGAAAAAAGAGGTCGATATCGGCCAAGACAACCGCTAACAAACTGCCGACTGTCGTCCGAATAAACCCATTTTTGCCTAAAAACCGTCGGTCGTTGGTCGTGTTTTTTGGGGGTTTTTTTTGTTTAATATGACTGGGGTGTAACGCGTGAGCCGTAATTCATCCGGATATATATCAACTAAGTATGATTCCCTCTATTTCTTACGGAAATAATTGTAATTCACAGCTGTGCAGAAACTAAGAGGACTGAAATCTACAAGATCCAGTTCTAACCAGTTTATCGATCAGTCGAAACCTTCAGCAACCTAAGAAAAATCACGGACTGCAAGAAATAATCATGAAGATGTCAGACTCAAATTCCCATAGAAGACGATTTGGCTATTCCTTTTATCTAACATACTAATGTACGTTAACAATAATTTAGTTACTTTTTCTTACTTTTAACGAGTAATTCATTAATTTCTTTAAAAGAAAAATGTAAATATAAACAATGCTTTCTTTAATGATTCATGCGGGGTAGCAATCAGTGCAGTAAAAATTACCGAACCCGCTAACACAGGTTTCTGCATTGTCGCTTCCTTCATATCCCGCACGAATCACCAAAGAAAGCATCTTATTGTTTAAATTTAGTCACAAAGGAAGAACTGGCGGATGTTAGGAGAATGTGGAGTGAAAAAACGGACGCAGTTTAATTTGCACATTATAGAGAATTTCTGTGTTAAAAAATGGGCCTTTAGGCCACATAAAATTAATATTTAGATTCTCATCCTGATTTGCAAAAAATATGGGCGGGTGGGCGGATTTTATTTATTATTTTCTTAAAAACATCTTTTTCACCGTTCATGTTGTAGAAATAACAACTGCTCTAGTCTTTTAAATTGTTAATGCTAATATGAGTACACAAACCCATTTGTAATCTTTTAATTCCATTATTTTCGACTTAACTGTTAATGCATGAAGACATTTGTATGCTTATGATAACAAACATAACTGGAATCAAATGGTAATCCACATGTTAAGCAGCCATTAAAATGATTTGAATTTTTTGTATACCGAGCCCGATTTTTTTCCCGAAAATTTTTTTTCCACACATTTTTTTTTCCAAATTAAATAAAATACATCGGGGCGGGCCATTTTCTGAGGGGCGGGCGGGGATGAGAATCTAAAAATTAATTTTATGAGGCTTTAAAAAATATACTAGTATTGAAATGTACTTTTCGAG
>WFKH01011926.1:22276618-22289442 GCA_016163765.1 Magallana hongkongensis
TATTTACAAGTACATTCTTAATTTATTTTGTAAACTATTAAAGAAACCTATTATTGGAACTTGTCAAGTTGTCATGCTTCTTGAGTTGTGTTTTCACCATCATCTGAGTTTATTTCGTAAATATTTTGAAAATTCGCATGCTTGTTAATTTTTTTTTTCACTATCGTATGTGTTTTTGCCATGTAGACTTCCTTATACTGCTGTACTCATTGCTATTTATAAATAAAAGATTAGCACCGACTCATGATGTAGATATTATTTATGGAAAACAAATGTGATGTTTGTTGGTTAAACTCAATGTTTAATCAACAACATTAAGTTAATCAACATTACTTGTGTAAATTTTTTTAATTAAAAAAACCCACAAACGAAAAACAGTTTCCTTTTGATCAGACAACTTTTGTCCCTCACCTTTTCAATTATAATGCTGATTTTTTTTACAAATAGTTGTTAATGATATACAATTCTACAAATCATATAAATTTTGTTTACAAACCTGTATACAGGTGTATGTAGAAAGATTTCAGTAAAAGTACATGATAAGGTAACTATATTTTTTCATAGACATACGCACGCATTTGCTTTTTTTTCTATAAAGAGCTAATTCAAGAAGTGCATGTTGTCAATTAAAAATATCAACATGTTTAAAATGGCGGTATCCAATAATTCTGAAAACAAAGAGTTAGATAAAAATCCTATCCTAGGCAATGTATTTGAATAAGATTCCTCCATTAAATGCTATCAATTTTTGTAGCTGTCCTATACACTTAATTTCATTTGAAACAATTACTGAAAAAGTACACATTTGAACTGTAAAAATCAATTTAAGATAATAAATATATATTTTGAGAAGATTGATAAAAAAAAGAATAGTATTATCTTGACTTGCCTGAAGTCCCAGATTCATGTATCAGGTACATCAGTAGAATAGACAATAACATAGTCCACATGCTGTGTTAATTGACGCAGCCACTAAAATAAAATATAATAAAATAAAATAAAACCTTTAACACTCATCTGTCTGTGTATAGCATCCACCCAGTTGTGCAATCAACATATGACGTGATACGCCTGTTCAATCAAGGCCAGCCAAGACCATTTTCATTCATCATTCATCTATTCTTTTTTAAATTTCATTTTCTGTTGCTTACCTGGACTTTCCGTATTCTTGCTCTCTCTTTTTTCTCAAGTTAAGGCTTATGTATAGATTGTGGCACGGAAGTTGGTTCAGTAGGGCATAAGATTTACATGTTTACGGTTTATAGTAAACAAAGTACTAAATGTCTCATTGTCATATCATATTTTATAACAAACGTCATATTATCACTGAGGAAGAAAAGGTTGTGTTTTTGTATCCGGCAACTAGTATGCTTCAGACGTTACAAAACTTTGTGTTGGTATAGGGTATAATCTAGTGATTTTAAGTCATCATTCAAACAACGTGATACCTAGTTTCTGACTACTGATGATAATAACGTGAAACAAGTGGTATATATATGAATAAAAAAAATGGAAAAATAGTAATTAGCACTATAAACATAAATAACATACCGGAGTGATAAAGAGTTTACTGATTAAGAGTTAGTTAAAGACGATTTAGCAATTGGATATCTAAGGTAAACAAATGATTAAGAATTAAATTTTTTAAAGATAAAATGTAATATTAAATATCACAGTTTGATAAAAAAAAAAAAGAAAAGTAAAGATAAAAAAAAGGAATGTAAAGCTAAATTTTCATACAAATTACTTTGTGATCAAGTTAATCGAACTTTCACTGTAGAAATGGAGAAAACCTATATTTAAATTTCAGACCAGGTACTTACTGGGTATATCACTTAAATAGTGTTCTACAAAACCACTAAGTATCATGTCTTATGCGACCAAACCAGTATTGCCACAATTTGAATAAAATTTGCCTTTTTATGCACTGTAAAGCAAAAGGGTCATTCTAGTTCAACAAGTCTACTGAGCACAGTCACAGAGGAAAAACATCACAGAAATTATTACAGCGAAATTAGATTTTGAAATGGAATCCAATTAAAGAGTGAATACATTGTATTGAAGAGTAAGATATGACTCTAAACACATCAAGATGTCAATTGTCCATAATATCAACAAATGACTAAATAATAAATAACAACCAACCAGTTCTACAAAGCTCCAGGACACCAAATATTTTCCTAAAATAGATTGGAGCATCATATTGCATAATCATGAAATCATCCTGTTGATGCCAGACTCCAATTCCCAGATAATAATAATTGGCTACTTCTTCTATCTAACGTACCGATCTACATTAACAATAATTAGGATACTTTTACTTCCTTTTATTAATTAAGTCAACCATTTTCGAAAAGAAAGATGTGAATACAAACAATTCAGTGCGTTCTGTGATGACTCATGCGGGGTATGAAGGTAGCGATCATTGCAGAAAAAATTAAAACCACCCACTAAATGGGGTTATTAGTTTTTCCTGCGTTGTTATTACCTTCATACCAGCATGAATTACCAAAGAAAATAGTTTATTGTTTCAACATTTCTAAAAATACAACTCCATTAAGAGGGTCATGATGTTAAAAACGTTCGTAGAATATCAACATGTTTCTAATCATATCTTTCAAAACTGGAATAGTTAAGTGATTATATAACTTTAACAGTTAATCCAAACTATTAAAGAAAACGGAAATTGGTTTAGATATTTCCACCATTTCTGATATCATTGAAAATTAATGAGATAAAATGTGTAATCCATTTACATCAGCCAAATGGTCAAAAGAAAATTAATTGTACATAAAAATCAAACAAATTCAAATTCGTAATGTGACAAACTACCAATATTCAACAGACTCTCTGTTTATCTAACATCTTTTCAAACTTTCTTAAATTCTAGCTTAAGTCTTGAAATAAATTACACTAGAAAAGAAGACAGCACGTGGACATAGAAAAAGTAATTAGTGAGAGATTATCATATAATCACAGAGAGAGAGAGAGAGAGAGAGAGAGAGAGAGAGAAGCAATGGACTGAACAAAAAGATTGTTATGTAAAAATGTGTGTGGGTGACTTATCCGTTCAATTGCGGACTAAGAGAGTGCCAGGAAATACGCAACAACAGTATACAATAATTTAATTCTACTTCTCCTTCGAAGGTTTGTTTACAAGCTTAATACTATACAAATATTGACTGGGATTGAGGACAACTTTGATTATATTAGCCCCCGAGGGACGAAATATTGCCCGACGCGAAGCCAACAGTCAACATTTGTTTTGTTATATGAAAAAAACAAACCAAAATCCATTTCCAAAATATCGATCGTCGGCTTGAAAAGGTCGCTGTTCCGCCTCCTGTAGGAACTAAGATACAGATGTTCTACCTGATTTTACTTCACAATAATTCGCAAATCCTAATATCCGTTATGATAGAAAACCGTCGCATTGTGCGTCCTATACTGTTTGCCTATTGTGACGTCATCTTGTTTTTGGAGTCGCTATAGCATTGAATCATGATTTTTTGAAGTATACAGTCTCATAACTGCCGCGATGTGTGCATACAAATTGAGTAACGCGCGTTAGCGCGTTATGAAAATTTGTATGCACACATCGCGGCAGTTATGAGACTGTATACTTCAAAAAATCATGATTTAATGCTTATATTTACATTTTTTTAACTTCTTGCCTTGTCTGCAAATTTGATTTATACCTTAAAATTTCTTTCTTATCGTAAGGGTAAGTTAATATTAATGGAAGAGCCACAGTAACAGCCACAGGCGTGAACTTTGATTTTCGCTTGTGACGTTGCAGTTTACAGCGTTCAACGTTTGTGACGTCATAATAAAACTCGTCAATTTGACCTTTGACTACTTGTTGCATTTAGAGGCATTTAAAGATCACAGAATTTAATGGAAAAACACAGTAGAATGTAAATATAAAGGTTTATTTACATCACCGTTAACAAATCAACAAATCAGAAGCGATAAATTGAAATAGAGAGAATATTCTCTTGAAAGTATTCCTAGCCGGTCAATATTAAAAAAAATATATTTTTCGGACGAGCTTATATTTCAATTATTGTCTATTCGTCTATATAGTGTTAGTGAGAATATACTACTGAATATAAAAATTAGCAATATAGATTAATCGATAATTCTCATTTGTGTGATACAATGCAATTTCTTAAAATCGGAGAAAATCAAAATAAACATCAACTTATGCATTTAACATTTTATCTCTAATCAGAGGGCCAACATTCAGAATCCGATGTCATTTTTATGTCCTACGAAAATTAAGCAATGGTCAATACAAAACATTTCATTTAAAAAAATTAAAAGCCGATATCGGTCTCTTACTTGTAAAACATAGTTCAGAAAGATACTATACAGTTACAACAACAAAAATTGGTGTGTCGAGTAAAAATGTTATTATTTTATGATAAGAATAAAACAAATGTTTATAACGAATGAAAGTGTCCTTACGGTAAATATGTCATATATTTAGGGTTGGGTTTTTTTTTTACCAAGTTGAAATAAGATAAACATTTTATCTATATTTCCCATTCATTTTTATTCAGTGGAGATACAGGAATTAAACGAGATGTAATTTTTCAATTCAATCGATGTTTTGAAAAAAAATTTCTTCAATAAAACATTTTTGAAAAGAAAAATATAAAGCTTTTTGTTCTGCCTCGATCGCAGAAAGTTTCAACCACTTATCTATTTTAGTAATATTTTAATACAGGTACATCAGAAACAAAACAACATTTTAACAGTAGTCGTATCATGTTTACAAAAAATTACACATGTAATGTGATGACAAAAACGACGTTCCGTACATGAAAAGTTAAGAATAAAAGTTCAATTACGAAAGCTATCGAATTTTACACAGATATTTAATACATATGTGCCTTAACAAGGTGAAACATTTCATGAAACTGAGTAAAAAAAGGTATTAAAAAATAATATGTTGACAACATTGCTGCCACGTATCTTTTTAATAAGAATCAATTGTGGTTCTTATAAGGCATAGTCGTAAACATAAAATTGCAATAAAATACACGGTGGTAGTATCTAGCTTCATCTAGTTTACATGTATTAAACGCAATAAGTGCCAAAAAAAAAATGAAATTCCACAACGGCTTTTTACACATTTTTTTTCAGTCTTTCAGATTGGTATATCCTTCAATTCAGAGAATTAAGTCAATGTTTTTGGCGTACAAAAAACAATTAATGCCTAGACAATTATAGATATCTAAGAGTAGCCTCTCTTAGTAACTATTGCAATTTTAACAATCAGAGTTTACGTTAAATCCGAAAATATTTATATATAAAAAAATCTAAACAAATGAACACTTTAAGACTTCTATTTGAGATTTCTGTTTAAGGCACAAGGTTTTGGTCAACGCAGTCCTTTCGAAGGACAGCCACTTGTGCAAGCATTCCTGCATTATAGGTATTGGTTTTGGGGGATTTTTGTATGAAATGTATCCAAGTAATTGCTTTATTTTTATAGTACAGTGTAATATTTCCCAAACTGAAGCATGTTACTATATAAATTTATGTAGAAAAATATTTTGTTATTAGCAAAAGGCAATACAACTGTTTAAACTGCTGATGCGCTTAGAACTACCCATGCTCTGATGACATCATCTTAGTAAAATGCCCAGTATCTTCTCAAATATTCGAGCGTGTCATACTTTGTTCTTCTCATGAGAAACTGTCGAGCTGTCAAATCATCAATGGTGATGAACTAGCTAGTGTAGCAATTTACCCAATCATTAAAAATAAAAAGGACATCATAAAACGCATTTGATGATTTTGCATTAAAACATAGTATTTCAAAGTCAATACCTCGCTCCAACGACTATCATAATAAATAAATAAGAAATGTTTTGCATAATGAGTCAACTCAACTTTAAGTTGTAAAAATTAAAACAGCATCAAAACCTCACTAAAGAAATTTCAAAAGTATTGTATAGGAATAACGACTGTTTTGCGCGACTGCGCGGTAGTTCTAGTTGTGTCATAGCGACGGCGTCTGGTGTAAAGAAATGCCAGCACAACGACTACAGTGACGTGCCAAAATTGATGCAACTTTTCCCAAACGTCATTGTCGCTCAGCCAACTTTCTCGTCTTTTCAAACTGTCATAAATCAAAAACTATAAAAGACACTTACTTGAAATTTGGCCGTTAGATCCAATTACAGCTTTTAATCTTCTTGGAATTGTGTGGTATAAGTTTCTGACATAGGGAATAGTTAGAGAGGACCAGATTTTCAAAAACTTCAGTAATCAAATCATCTCTGGATTTAATCGCTGGCAGTGATTTTCTAGACGGATTTTTAATATTAACCACGTTTTCAATAATATTGATGTCTGGTGACTGTGATGGCCAGTAAAGACAATCTAAATCATTTTCATTTTTCCAGGCAGTTGTTAATTGTGAAGAACCATATGTTTTCAATAATATTGATGTCTGGTGACTGTGATGGCCAGTAAAGACAATCTAAATCATTTTCATTTTTCCAGGCAGTTGTTAATTGTGAAGCATGACATGGGGCATTGTCATCTTGGAATATAAATGGAGAATTTCAAAAACATTTTGCAAGGACTGGCCATAAATTTTGATCAAGAGTTTTAATCTACATGTACTTTTCCGAGTTCATATTTTCAGATATTGGTACTGTAGTCTGTCCCAAGGTATTTATGTCGCACATTTTCTTAAATTATTCTATATTTATAAATACCTCTGGGTTCAAACGATGTTCATTCAATAGTATGAAAAAATCCCAAGATTTCCCCTTTGAAACGCCCCCTCTAGCTTGTCAGGTTTCAATACACGGTGAAAAATAAAAAGACTACGGGAATTTTGCATTGTAAAAGAGATGAAAGTACCCGGATGATAATGTTGAAAAATTGTGCGAGGTATTCCAAGTGACTTCCGAATGGAGAAAAGATGTCAACATCTCCCATTATAAATCTCCGTAAGAAATTTGTTTTCGTTCGTGTGAATTTTTCCGAGTGAAAATGATAACGTGTGATTGAATTTATCTTGGATATTTTCCTTTTTATCTATTTCAATTGCACTTCTTTCACAGGTATGTGTATTTTTATTAAAAATCGTCCAAATGTGCTGCATAAATATCTTGGGACAGACTATAGTGTCCCTACTCCTGAGTATGTCACACTCTGGTCGGTATGCTTCATCCTGAGTTCTCCATACATATAATCGGTTTTCATTTGATATAACTATCCGAGTTTCATTAAAAAAAACACTTTTCTCTAATAACTGTCAATTTCATGATTTTTTATATTGACCTCTGACACTCTGAGGGTCTTCGTTAATTACTTTATGTCTGTTGATTCCATGAGAATGGAGTCTCCTTTGAATTTTCTTATAAATAACTTTGGGGGAGGGGGGCTTTTGATTAAAATTATCCACAATTTCACTCAGAGTTTGTCGTCTATTCTTCCTCACTGTCAGAATCAAAATTCTGTCACCCCTCTCCTGAATCAAACTCTTTCTTCCGCAGTTTACCATACTTTCCCCATCATTATATTTTTCACTAGCCTAGAAATTGTAGACTTATCAACAAAAAATATTTCTGCCAATTTACATTGTTTTTCATCTCGAATCTATCAAATCTATAGCCAGTTTTCTTTGCTCTTCAGACATTTCTTGTCGTCTGCCCTCCATTGTTTACAATGACATCACTGGAGAGTTTAAACAACCTTAATGGAATTTTAACTTTAAAAAGCATAGAAGAAAAATGAGTAAAAAAAGTTGGGGGAAAAGTTTCATCAATTATGGCACGTCACTGTATAGTTCTGTGACGGTGCGAATTTATCCACATCTGGCATAACTAACTTGGATAAAGTGTCTTGTCTAAAAGCACAACATACACAGCGGGGGTCCAACCTTTGGGATACTAACCCAACACCTAGAAGCACTGTGCCATATTTAACTATCGAACAATAGATCAAACGGATGAAAAAAAAAATCCAACCTCTCATAATAAACTGTTACAATGGATAAAAGCAGTGGATTTTGTATTTTACTGTTTCATTTTTTCAACTTTGAGCCTACGATAAGCCGATCCGGGGGATAAGCCGAGGCTCGCGCATCGGAGAAAAAAAATATCGTCCTATGCACCGAAAAATACGGATATAGTAGGCTTTCCCCGTGAGGGTAACCTGGTCATTAAAAGGGAGAAATACGACTATATAGCCAGCTTTCCGTGGGAGAAAATCTCCTATATATAGTCATCCCCCCCCGGGGGGGGGGGGGGGGGTGTATAATATTTTTCTTTTGGGGGGGGGGGGAGATGGCTAGGGGGAAAGGGTACCATACATAACCGGTCTAAATAATTCAAAATATTTTTAACGTCAGGTGCCTGTGGTATTTAAAGAATAAAACGATGATATCCCTAAACATATGTAAACGCCCTTTGTATACGTCAATGAAGTATAGAACATCTTTCGTGGTTTTGATAATTTTAAAACAAAAGTGAATAAAAATGACATACCCTGATTTGTATTGAGGGCTTGATGGTCGTGGCCATATCTCCTTTCAAAAGGAGAGCTATATATAGAGATATAGAAAAATGTCCAAATTTGAAAGGTAAAATATATTTACTTTTACTTTACTTAATAGTAGTTTATAGCTAAAGACATCATAACTAAAAATTTAAGGAAGATCTGGTGGTTAATTTGTTGACCACCCAGCCTCCTTAATAGCTTGGATCGAGAAACTCTACATTATTTATGTGTATCATGTAACATGTCAGGTGAGAAGTCAAGTCTCAACTGGGACTCGAAGCCAGGGCTTCTGGCGTACCGTGCCAACCCTCTAACCACTGAACTTATTGACCGACAGTCACACACCTATTAACCCGGTGACATTAATACTTCAACAAGCATTTAAGCAACATGGTGATATGCATAAAATTTATTTTAAAAAATAACATTATTAAAGTGCTTCTTAAGTATCAATTTTAACATTGTATTATTATTTAACAATAAATGAACAAATTTTTACCACTTTTCACAAAATTTCATTTAAATAAGTTCATGCTTTAAGACCCAGGCGTCCACCTACAAAGAAACAAAAAAACAATTCTTGAATAATTTCAGCAAATCCAAACTTTGACCATCCACATTACAGATAATTAAATCAACATGATAACAAAATCTGTTGTGAGCATTACTTGTTGGCATCCACATTGTAGATTTCCATGATATCCATGAAGTCTGATACTTGGCCATCATTTAGAGTTCCGTATCCTTCAGACAAGTGAATGCGGCCATTCTCTGTAGTGGCCGAGGCTCCAGCCCTTGGCTCTGGCAGGGACTTCAGATAGAACCAGCAGTTGGTTTTCGGGTTGTAACATTCAACCCTGGTTAGAACCCTGGAAAATAAAATTTCAGTATATCAAACAGAATGTACATGTTGCTTTTACATATATTTGACTCCATTCATGATTTGTTCGTGCATTTACTACATACGGACAAAACAATAGGCCATCTGCACTTACCGGCCCCTTTTACCAATGCCTCCAATAGCATATATCATTCCATCCAGGAGGCATAGAGTGTGGTCCATCTGAGCAACATTCATTGGAGCAAGGGAGGTCCATTTCTTGGTTTCATAGCTGTAAGCCATGACTTTCTTGGAGGGGCTTCTATCATGTCCAGGTCCACCTTTACAGGTAAATAAAAAATGTGTCAGATTTGACAATGATTGTTGATATATTGGAATTGGGATTGGTGATATTTGGATTAAAAGATAACATTGGATTAAAACAGATTAATATTACACTGGTCAGTTACACTAATATGCTTCACTGTATTCATCATGACAAGGAGTCAAAATGAAATTCAAAAAAATACATTAATAATAATAAAATAAAAAGTAAGAATTTCAGTGACTTATTTCCCTCTCTGTAAACACTTACCAATCAAGAACCACTGGGTGCCTCCCCACACCATCGCCTTTTTCCGGAGCTGGTAACTCTCGTCCGAGAGTTTTCCCTCCTGATTGGTCTGCTCCCAATCTCTCTTTTCCACCTCCCTTTTCTTTTTCTTCCAGGTAGACTTGTTTGGGTCCCTCTTCTTCTCTTTGTGGATCCGGCCAAATCTCTCTCCCATTCCTAGATCCAAGCTTTGGAGAATGCGCTCATCTTGCCCTTGTTTGCTTTGCATCTCCTTAGCATGATGATCTGGAGTAATGTACTGCTTTTTTTCAGCAAGCGTCTCCCTTTGGATTCTTTGATGCTCTCCAGAATCACCAAACTTACTGCCCTCTCTGACCACTTAATAAAAACAGATATATTCTGGATAAAAACAAGTTGCAACCACTGTAACACATTATGATGGATATATTGATGGAAAAAGTCATTTAATATGGTATATGGTGATAATTACAACATAAGTCTTACGTAACATTATTAGACCAATATTAGGACCATATATTGTGCTTATTTGCTCAAAAATTAGAAATACAGATCTGCAATATCGGTTACATTTGGAATTGCTGTATTGTTCAATGAGGGGAAAGTTGGAAATGGTTGAGGAACTTGCGCTGTGCAAGTAGGCGTGCGTGTTGAAATCTCTGGCCATGTCCTCTGACATGCAACTTATTTCAAACTCAACATCAGGGTCCTCCTGTTCATTAACCTGCTCAGTGCTAGAATGATTCTGTATGCATAAGCAGGAAGGGGAAGGAAGGAAAGATATAAAGATGAGAAAAAAGTAGAGTTAGGAGTCAGTTAAGGTGGAATAACACATCATCACAAAATGGCTGACCTCTGATCGAAACGGCATTTTGTTTTGTTAAAAAGGAAGAGATTAGAGTAGAGCACAGTATATAGTGATAAAAGTAGAGTTTAGTAAAGCATGTAAAAGTTTGATAAAGAGGTGAGGTACATACCTGTGTGGATGAATACATGTCTAATACATAAATACAGTATGAACTTGTCTTCAGAAAAAATCATAGCTAATAAACACTAAACGAAACAGTTTAAATGAACAAAGTCATTAATTCAAATTAACTGAATCTCAACTACAACACAAATTATGTTGTGAACACGCAACTATCGAATAACTCACACTGATGTAGCTGGCCACACTAGTAGCACTGTTGGTGTGGCTGCGGGGGGGTAGGGATTTGGAGGTCCAGGGGGTTTTCTCCACCCAGAGACAAGGAAGTCTGAATCCTGTAAACATATAATGACAGAATTCAAAAACACAAAACAAATAAAACATAATTTAATATGAAGAAATTATTTTATAAAGCACAGATGGTCATTAATAATAGATGTGTAAGCTCAAATGGATAGCTAGAGACATTCAATATAGTGTCAAATTCAAGAGTCAAATTAAAACTGTTACAGTAATCCCTAAAGAAATCCAGGAATTCTTACAGCTGGAAATGTTGTAGGTGTGTTGATCTATTTCACTGTATGATTTTAATAACTCTGAAATATACAAGGGGTACCAACACCCCCCCCCCCCCCCAACCACACACACACACTTAATTTGGTATCATTTAGTTGTGAGTACATGTATATATATATAATTACCAATTTGCCAAGGTGATGTCCATTATCACCTGGTGGTAGTCTCTCAGAATTGGACAGATTTTGAAACAGGAGAAGAGCTGTTCTACAGTCAGAAGTGGGAAGCGGACACATCCCATGATCTTCTCGATGTACTTTTCCTTTATGTCCGCTTCAAGATTGCCAATGAGATCCACTGCCAACTTGAAAATGTCCATTTCTGACATGACGTTAAGACTGTCATCACACAGGACCATACAGGCTGTATCTATATCTAAGCCCAGGAATTCTTCGCTTTTTCTCCAAGCCATGAACTGTTTGCTAAGCAGTTGCATGATAGTTTTGCACATAGGGATGTTTTTGTTCCTTCTCATTATTGGCAGTAACTTGAGAAGTTCTGCATGACCAAGGTTTTTTAATCCATTGATGCAACGCTTTGAAAGTTGTTCAACTTTAAATGTCTCTGACAACTTCAGGATGTCAGAGACATTGTTGGACTTTATTTTGACGTTTCCTGTATACAGGAAGTTAATAAAGACTTCCAGGGCAGCAGGTTCCACATTCCTCAACCTGATAATCTTTGGGGTGACAGGTTTGGTTGAAAATTCCTTCAACTCAAAGATCTCCTTGAAAAGGGAGCTCTGTGATGCCAGCACTACTTTGTGGACTGGCATCAGCAAGTCTCCCACTTGAAATGAAATGTCACAGATTTTCTTCTGTTTGAAAGCCTGGTGGATGTAGGAACCGATTCCCTCAATATGGGATATGTTTTTGGTACCATTAATTCCACTGACACTACCCTCAGATTCCAGGGTGGTTCTTGATCCCTTGATGGAAATTTCATGGGCTAGGGAGCCCTCCAGGGAAGAGGCCATACTGGGAGCATGACTGGGGGATGGAATGGCCTCCTCAATTAAAGACGCATGAGAACTACAACCACTGTAAGTGGTGTCACTTGGCGGAGGTGGAGTATTGTTGCGGTTTCTATTCTCTGTAAATTAAGACAAAATTAAGTTAGTGAAACTGATGGAATTAGTCATTCTAGCTAAAAAAAAAATCACTCATGAAGATTTAAGAGAGACTGCACATGACTTCAATGCGCTGCTAATCTTTTTAACAACAAAACAGCAGTAAATGTATTCAAAGATTTCATAAAAATTGTTTAAAAAAGAAATAAACTGATGAACTGTGCTTAACCTGGTATAACCCCCCCTCCCCTACATTTCTAATTTGAGAGACTCTACCATCATGCATATATCTAGGAAGGGAGTTAAGCCC
>WFKH01011926.1:22297173-22320084 GCA_016163765.1 Magallana hongkongensis
TAGCTTGTTATATGTAATTTTGTGCAAATATTTTTTTCACTCCGCTGCTGATTTTAAAAATGAATGACCTGAATTATTATGAAAATAAATGCCATTGGAAATAATGTCTCATGAATTATTACAAAAATTATGCATCTTCGAAGAAACACAACCTGCATCATTTTTTGACCTATGGGATATAGAGTTTTTCCGTTTTGATAAAGCAAAAGATAGAAATTCATTCAAGAATTCACAGTTTAGGGGAGGGGGTTGCATGTATGTGAATTTTATTGCTACTAATCATTGCTGTTGATTAAAACAGAATTTTTCTAATTGTACCCGATAGAGACTATATTTTTTTTTTCGTGGAATAAAGGATCAAGGTCAAAGAAGCTGTATGGGTGTGGCTGGTGGAGGTCGAATTCATTTGCAAAGGTCAAGGTCAAATTTGACTTTATGCCCTCAGGAGCATAGGTTTACATTTACATTTTTTTTTTTTGCATTTTATTTAGTAAGGGAAAAGGAATGTAGGAATTTCATTTTTAGCATCTTTGTCAGAAAAAAAATGTCATGTAATATGTTGATGTTGCACTTGTGTTATTTTTTTATATGTTGAACAAGAAATGAGTTGATGTCTTATACACTGTATATTTTTATGAATAAATTCTTCAGTATTTTACTCTGGATATTATGTTGTTTAAAGGTTCTGCATTCCTGAGGCTCAGTATTGTTATTAAATCATTAAGGAGGCTAGTTGGTCGACAAATTACCGATCAGATCTGTCTAAAATTTTAAGATATAATTTGAATTCCACAAATCCTAGAATTCATTTGTCCTCTGTCAGTTTATATATGTTGTCTGGATCTGAAAACAGAGAAAGCTCACATAAAATTCTTAAGGAGGCTGCATGGATGGTCAACAAATTAATGATCAGATCTGTCTAAAATTTTAAGATATGATTTTTTTTTTTAGCTATAAACTATTATTTAGTAAAGAAAATATCCTTATGTTTTACCCTTTAAAGAACTATATATGATATGAGTCAAATTTGGCCCCCATGATTTGCCATTTATTTAAGTGCTTCAAATACATTAAATTGTTATTTTACTTTTACGAAGAATTGATATAAGATATATTTTTCACATATTTATTTGATTTATTTACACTCACTGGCAGTATATGACGTCAGAAGTGACGCTATTTTTATAATTCAATCAAAATCGGTCAAAAATCGGCATTATTCTTATCGTTTTTCGAATGGAAAATATAGAGCGCAGCTTTGAACAAGCAAAATATTTTTGTCACTTATTAGTCTTGGATAGATACATCTCTAATGAAAATATTTTGTTTGTTCAAGAATGTGCTCAATGCTTTCTGAAAGAAAAACTGCTTAGAACAAGCCGTTTTTTGCTGAAAATGGCGGGAAATGGTTAACTTTATGTTGTCATATATCTAAATTGTGGACACTTGAATCAAAATGGAAATTATGAAAAAACATTACATGTATATATGTACAAAGAAAACAAAGAATGACAGTGAAATGATGATGTTTATTTTAGGGGGCCGTTTTAAGCTCAAATCATATATAGTCCTTTGGGTATTTAAAAATGGCCACGACCATCGAGCCTTTTTAAATATTGTTACCTGATCTTAAAACTTAAATTGCATTAAATAAGAATTGAAATAAATATAGAGAAATTTTAATATATTATCCAGAAATTTTACAGATAAAGTTACAACAATATTACATAATATGCATGCATCCGTGTGTGAGTCATAATTTAATTGTAAATCACAACAAAAATTAAACTCTATAATATATAAGTAACTAAACATTTTGCTATGTAAAATCCAAATCTATATATATATATATGCAGTTACAAAAAAGTTACCAGTTTAGTTATAAAAAAGTTATGACTAAGTATAACTTTTTTTGGTATGGGTGAACACATAATTTCTGGATACTCAAAGGCACCTGGTCACTGTTATTGAACATTGCTGAGGATCGGACATTAATTGTTACCGGTAATTAAGAAATAAATATAAAAAAATTTTCTTCTCATCTACGTCAAATTTTTCTTAAAGATTTCTTGGGTATATTACCTCTTGTCCACAAATTTACATTCCCATTGAATATTGATTCACTGTTATAATTTGCTAAACATTTTGTAAGAAAACAAAATTACATTACAGCAGCTATAGCTAGAGTATATCAGGAATTTTAATTAATTAGCAAACTAACTCTCTCTCTCTCTCTCTCTCTCTCTCTCTCTCTCTCGTTATTTATCCATATGAGAGTAAACGCTAGGGCAAATTATCACCATTTAAGATTTAATCAGTTTAATTTGACTTGAATAATAATCAAAAATAAGAAATCATTTTAATTTCAAAGAATACCACGAATTTCGGAAAATTAAAGTTCTTACATTTCCGGTTCTAATATTTATGTGTTCAAGAATAATTTCCTGTTCAGGATGGGTTTTCCTTTGTTTGAAATGCAGAAAAAATGACAAAATCATGCTTCAAAACTAGTTAAGTGGCCGCGAAAATTGTGCATATACTTATTAACTCAACAATGGCGCGCTAAATGATTGGAATCCGTCCAGCAGAGAGGGACATATGGCGCCATATGGGTTGATGCTGTGACTGGGATTTCTGAAGATGATAACAGAGGAGGTTTGTTTTTGGTGCCGAAGAAGGCGTTTTACTCATACATAATCCTCAGAACGTTTTGATTAAGGAGCTGACATTGCTCCGTCTCCAAACTTTTGTCTCAAGAAGGGAAACTCGAATTGCTCATTTTAGTGCAAATTCGAATTTCCTCAGAGTGAAAGTAGGTCCAGTCCGGATCGCTATATGCATTAGATATATACTCATGGCAACCCCTTTTTATGTTATTCTCTTTTTTGGTGCATTCCATAATGAAAAATGAATTCGAGTCCATTTAGATTTTGTAAAACAATTTAATAATCAAAAGATACTGTACAAAAATTTGTTCATGCTAAGTCAGTGCAAGAATGTTGGACTATTCTGTTACATATTCTCTTTATCTATTTACATAATTATAATTTTGTTCATTGTAATTAATAATGTAAAGGGCACAAAAGTTTTTGTTTAAGAGATGTTTTAGATAGTTAGAATTTTGTCGGACTGATTAAATATCTTAAGTGTTTTACCAAACTCATTCATGCTGTGTTTTTTGTTTGTTGTTTCTTGTTACCTCAAACAGGTCATACATCCTTATTTAGCTGTTTGCTGGATTAAGCTATTATAGCTATTTAGCAAATTCAGCTATTTTGACAAAAAGTCATTTTTAAGTATTTAAACTTTGAATATAAAAGCCAAAAAATTGCTGTCCCATCAACTATTGATACACATGTACTACTATCCAATTAAGGTATACTAAAACATTGCAGCATTTAATTAAACGCATTTCATGAAAAACAAATTATTTCGACTAACTGTACACTTCATTGTACATGTTTTGTTGAGGCAGTGAAAAGGATATTACTTCTTAATGTTGTAAATGATTGACAAGCAATTATTTTGTTGACCAAGGTAGACTTTCATTGTGTAGGGATGCACTGTAACTGTTTGTTAATTAACACCTTAACAGCCACCAAATTCTTTTAAGAAATAAACAGCATTTTAAAAAGTTCACTGGGATATGAAGTTGGTTGGTCACGTGATCAAATCCTGTGAAGCCCGAAGGGCTTCTCAGTAGATTTGATCACGTACCAACCAACTTCATATCCCGGTGAACTTTTTAACATTGCTGTTTATTACTTATATTTACGTTTGAAAAAGACAAATCGTTCAGAACTGTTAAAATAACCGAGATTTTATGTTTACAATAATCCAAGCGACAAGCGATAAGCGCGTGCTCTGATCATTGTGACATCACGAAAACGTTCATACAGAATTGAACGTTTTCGCTATTCTATAGGTTCATAAAAGGAAGCATATTTGCAAATGTAAATATTTTATTTTGAATACCATCAAGAGGTTGCAATTTAAAATTCTACTGAATCTCGTGATTTGTAATGACATATATATATATTGTGTTAGACATTCATTCACCTTCATACACATTTTTTTCAAGCTCGAATAAATTGTAAAATTAGTTTTGTATAGCTTAATAGCTTGTTTGTTTGGATTTGAAGTTTAAAGTACAAACTGGCTAAGGCAAATGTTCATATTTTATATCTGCAAGTGGTAGAAGTTGCGGGATACTGTATTAAAATCTGTTGGGTTTTTTTCACATATGGCAAATTTTTAAAAAAAGAAGTAAATCTGTAAACTTTAGTAATTGTGTTAAGTTATTTTTTGCAAGTTCTGTAAAAGTTTTACATAGTACACAATAACATTTAAATAATTTTTTCAGTTCATGTCAAAATCTTTTTCCACACAACCTTTGAAGCATCTGCATCATTGCATTTATCTTACCAAACCTTGTCTGTTGATAACATGTGTAATAGACATTAGTTATGGAGCTCTCTTTTTTTATACTTTGCAGGTCTGGTTAAGAGTCTCCATTCAATTAAAGAAATCGAAATCTATGGAGACCATGTACCTCAACAGAAAACCGCCAACCACTGTGAAATAGCCTATTCCATTGAAAACTATTACATATATACCACCCCAAATCAGTGTGAAAAAAAACAAACATTTTTTTTTTATCAGATCTGCAAAAATTTGACTGTATTAACATGGAAACAAATCAGACGGACCCTTACAGTTTCACTTGGCAGCCCTGTTGAAATAAAACCTAGATGTTGTGTAGTAGGACTTTAACCCAAAGACTTCGATTCCTCTCTGTAATGTCTTTCTGTTGCTTTAAAAACTGCTGCTGACTGTTTTTAGTTTGATTGTTGTTTACGCTTGTTACCATGGATACCAACCAGTGTCAAGTGTGTGGAAACTTCTTCATCACCCTAACCTCCCTCAACAACCACATCGAGACACACAGCAAAAAAGAGCTGTACCACTGCATTCTGGGATTGCGGAACACCATCGCCATGTTGTCACGGCAACCGTTGCCGGAGACAACCTACCAGGACAACATAACCGCGACGGACCTGTCACAAAACCACCATGCCCACACCACCAGCCAATCTGAAAAACCGACCACCAGCAGCGCCGTGTTGTCTATCCCATCATCCTCTGCTGCCTACGAAATCCACACGGGTGCAGATGGTTCACAGCCAGGTCTGATGCATGTGAAAACTGGTGCCTTGGAGAACTCTGTACCCATTACACCACCCAACCAGAACCTGGTCAATTCAGAACCGCACGCCACCGAAACTGGATCTTCGCACCACAATGCGGAGCCTTTGCAGAGTGTGGCAGCTGCTGGGATCGGTTCCATGGATTCTGTTCACTCGGAGCCTACTACCGCGGATATGTTGACCTGTCCGATATGTAAGAAGAAGTTGACGTCGTCCTATACATTGTATCGACACATGCAGAGTCACTATGACAAGCAGGCCGATTCCTGTCAAGTCTGTGGGAAAGAATTTGTCGGTATGTAGATAATTTTACATCCATCATTCTACAGTTCAAACATGCTTCATAATTTTGAATTATATTGTTTTAAGTTTTATAAAAATATGCTGGAAGAGGCAGGATGACCAAAAACTTGAATTATCCCATAGCCTCCTTAATGTACCAGTAAATGATTTGACATTGACTATAATATTTCTATTTCATCGAACAACATGTAGCATGAAAATTTCATGACCCCCTCTCCCCCCACTATCATTTGGCACATTCAAGGTAAAAAGTTTGATGACTTGATGGATGTTTTATATTATTTATAGGTAAGAGAAGTTTGGTTGTACACATGAGGACCCATACAGGAGAGCGGCCTTACAAATGCAACACCTGCGGGAAGCAGTTTGCACAGTACGGCACTCTGTATCGGCACCGCCAGATCCACAACAAAGGGGACGCTGCCAATAATGGTCAGTCAGCCACCACCGCCACCACCTCAACGGCTACTACCGTCCCCTCACTCCCTCCCCCGGACCCCACAGAAAACGCCCCCATGGAGGACCCCACCAATCAGAAACAACACTTACAACAACATCACCACCAGCACCATTCTGCCAGTCTGAAACATCTCAATAACACCACTCCATCTTTGGCGACTGGAGGTCCAAACACGGGTCCAGAGAATGGGCAGGAAATGTCTGCTGAGCACAGGCAAGAGAGGATGGGTTTGCCAACAGTGGAGCACAGGGAAAGTTCAGAGGTTCTTCGACAGCCCGAGAAAACAACCATTCTGAGTGTGCCCAGCACAGAGAACTTGACGCACGACCAACAGGAGATGGGGGAGAGTTCGGCCTACCCAAACACGCAGCATGTGTCTGATACTGACGCAATAAATAATCTGTTGTACCAGCATGTGTTTGGGGACCAGCAGCAATTTCTACAAGGCTATCTCCAGAATCAGCTCTTCGCCCAGACCCTGGCAAGGTTTCCAAACTGGGGTTCAGAATTTGCTCTGATGGCTGGGTATCCTGGATACGCGGGTCTAGATTATAAGAAGCCTGAACAGGATCAAAACTACGATATGGCAGCATTGCCGAATCCGCAGGTGGAGAAAGCTCGAAATAATGATCCAGCAGCGGAACAACTCCACGACACATTTAGTGATAACTCTGTCACCTCTTCCAAGTCGGAACGTCTGGAGTCCTTTTCTAGTCTCACAGAGTCGCTTCTACGCCGCAGAAACCAAAGCCCCGTTGTGACCTCGGTCAATTCTGTGGTCGGTCCAGGAATTCCCTCCACTTCGGCCCTCCCTGACCCTCCAGGTTCTGGGTACCCCTCCACCCTGGGGATTCAGCCTCCACCTCCCCCAAGCTATGAGGCAGCCGTTCAGCAGTCTCTTGGATCACCGGCATTGTTGAACACGCCAATCGTTGAAAACGACCAAAGCCAGAGTTCTTCTTCAGCTGCGGCTGTGAACATGACAGTCGAGCTGTCATGTAAAGTGTGTGCCCAGAAGTTCCAAACCTCTGCTGAGCTCACCAAACACATGAGCATTCACAATGAGAAAAACTTTGTCTGGTGTCAAGTGTGCCACAGTAAGTTCACCACGCCTTTCTCTCTACGTCGCCACATGAAGATTCACACGGGGGAAAGAGACGAGGTGTGCGGTGTGTGCGGTAAACGGTTTATTGATAAGCCCAGACTAGTGGTACACATGCGCACGCATACTGGAGAGAAACCATATGCTTGCTCCATCTGTCCAAAAACCTTCTCCCGGCGGGAAGTGCTGAAACGCCACGAAAAGACGCACTCCACTTTCAAGCCTGTGGATGCCTCCACCCCAAAGTCAACTTACGATGAGTTACCGCGAAAACAGGAGGTAGAAGTGAGGAAGCAAGAAACAGAGCACTCCCAAATGGATTCTGGGATGTATCTGACATTTGATGAAGACAAAGTGGCAATGACGACATATCTACCAAGTGAACAACATCATCATCCTCATCCGGAGCACCAAGATCCAGAGAATATGTCGACAGTCTCTGAGCCAGATAACACCGCCAATGAAAGCCGGTACATGTACACTGGGGAGGGCATTAAGTCCAGCACTCCACCAGTGAATGATGTCATGTACCAACACAACGACGTACCCATCATGCCACAACAGGAAGAGGTGTCAGCAGAAACTAGTGATGTGGAGCAGACTTCTCCGAAAAATCCGGAGAGCCAACAGGAGCAGTCTACAGACACACCCTCAGATTCTGGAAGTGGGAAAGAGGTGGAAATCGACCGGGACTCTCGGGCCATGAACGAAATCAACGACATGTTGATGAGAAACTTCACCAGTAAGGTGGACGGGGCAAAGCCGTACCAGTGTGACGTGTGTAACAGGAAGTACACGATGCAGTCCTGTCTGCGGCGACATATGCTGGTGCACACGGGGCTGAAACCAAACCGATGCCAGGTCTGCGGGAAATCATTTGTTGAGAAACAACAGCTGCTAGTCCATTTCAGGTCAGTTTCATTTACACACATGCCATAATCATTACCACTGCACATCAATTTCAACTGCACATTTCCACAACACAAACACTTCTAATGTCCACAGACAATGCTGCATAGTCTATCCTACTGCACTAATATTTTGTACTGATTTCCACTAGACTGATATTTCAACTGAACTGATATTTCCACTGCATTAGTATTTCCACTGCGCTGATGATATTTCTGCTGTACTCATATTTCAACTGTACTTATGTGTAAGATAATTTATTTTCCAATTTTGGGCCCAGGGGGCATACAAGTAAAAATACAATTTTTAGAAAGAAAGTCCTAAATAAAAGATTACACACACAAAATAGTCCATACACATATATAAACGTGCAGCAGTCGGGTTAATCCTGTGTATACATATATATGCCATTAACATATTAACAATATACATATCCTTGTAGTCAAAATAATAGCTAATACTAATATGAAGATGATATCATGATATGTATAAGTGTTTCACTAGGGGTTTTCACCTATATTGATACAGCAGAACTGATTAGGCCACATAAAATTAATTTTTAGATTCTCATCCCCACCCACCCCTCAAAACATTTTAATGGCTGCTTAACATATGGAGTACCGTTTGATTCCAGTCATGTTTGTTATCATAAGGATACAAATGTCTTCATGCATTGACAGTTTAGTCAAAATTAAATGAAATTAAAAGATTACAAATGGGTTTGTGTACTCACATTAGCATAATAGAGCAGTTGTTATTTATAGAACATGAACGGTGAAAAAGATGTTATTAAAAAAATTAAAAATAATAAATAAAATCTGCCCACCTGCCCCATTTTTTTCGCAAATCAGGATGAGAATCTAAATATTAATTTTATTTGGCCTTGTGTCTAAGAATATTTTTTTTTGATTCATGAACCCTTTTATTTACAGAATACACACAGGAGAGAGACCCCACCAGTGTTCTGTCTGTGGCAAGCGCTTCACACAGTACGGGACCCTACACAACCACATGCAGGTAATTAAAGGGGTTAAAGGTCAGGGTCAAAGGTCATGCAAGGTTTTGTTGGCACATTTCCAAACATCTTCAACATTTCATTTCCTTTTCCACCAATTCTTGGAAAGAACCTGGCTATTGGGCCATAAAACTAAGACAAGTTCGATCTCAATCTCACTATTCCACTAGTCTAGTATATATTCCTTTTGTAAGAGTGAGACTTAGACCGAAAGGGAGCTTGTCCATAAGTTTAATGGCCCCTGGGCCAGTTAATGATGAATGCTAACATCTTAGGACAATATTCAATTCAGACACACATACTGGTCAAAGTTCAAGGTCAGTTTTGAAAGTTTAGTACAAATTGGGATTGTCACTTAGATTTGTTACTCCATGCATAGTTTTTTCTTGTTCAAGCTGAAGGAAAAAATGATCCCTGAAATGATTAAGGCTACTGCTCTGTCATTGTGGCTGAGCATTGTGACTTTCTTATGGTTCCAGGACCATGAAGTTGATGATATTTAAGCTGTTATCTTGCAATATCTGTATATTTATATATACTTGTGTGTAGGATTAATGTATACTTGCTTTGGGATCTGACATCTTAGAAATTATTGGTGAGGGATTTTGTTGTCAACAATTGTGTGTATTAGAATGTGTATGATCCAATTTTCATGGACGGTGCTCTTCACCCACAAATATCGTCAATTCACAAGTTAATCCAAGAAATTATGTCCTTATGAACCTGTAATAGATTGACAATCTAAAATTGGTCCCCATGAGAATTAATGATTCCATAGTTTTCATTTTGTTCTCTGCTTAGTGCATTTCTCTGATAGGCAATACATAGATATTTCTATTCCTAGGTGCATCGTAAGCAGCAGTATAATCAGGCAGTAGCCACAGGCCAGAAGAGCGACGACGAAGGGTCCAGCTTCATCATCAAGAAAGAACTCAGCGAGGAGGAGGAAAGCCTCCCCAAAAAGTCACAGGAGCTAGTCAATGGGGAATCCGGGCCCTCTGATATGGAGAGTACAGCAGAACAAGAGATCCAGTCTGATCTCGCCGTAGCCAAATCTCCTTACACTTCAGATGAAAGCCGAAGTGTCGATATATCCAACAAGATGCGAACAAATGCAGGGGTGACCGAAGAAAGTCAGAACAACTTGTCAGAAGTTGGAAGTGAAGCAGATGGGGAAAATTCAAAAGCAGATTCTGTGGAGAAAGTGGGCATGCATGGAGGGGAGTCGGAATCGACGGACGCTAATGAGAAATCGGATGGAACTGGGGCAGGGGGGTCAAAGACGGACCGGCCTGCCTATGACTTTTTGTACGGGTATCCTACCACTAGCCTTATGTCACTCAACTTACTGGCGAACACGTCGGAGGTTCATCAGAGCTTGATGGAACACATGGCGCAGTTACAGCGAGCTCCAGAGATGCATCAGGGTCTTCTAGAGTACATGGCGCAACTCCAGCGCGCCCGGATGGTTGGGTTGACGGATTACAGTACAGCATTCACGCGTCCGCCCGTGTCATGCACCTACACGTCATCCAGCGACATAGGTCTGAACCTGACAACGTCAGAACACCACACAAAAGTCCTGGGCCTGAGCTGCGATAAGTGTGACGCAAAGTTCCAGGATCAAGAGACTCTGGAGAGTCACATGAAGACGCATGCACTGAAAAATGGAAACGACGCCATGTTGAGTCAGGCCTCCTCGGACGCCACGTCGCCAACAAAGAACGACAAGTTTCACACCTGTAAGACATGTGGGAAAAGTTTCAGCGCATCATTTTGTCTGCGTCGCCACGAGATGATTCACAGTGGAAATAAACCGTACAAGTGCGAGTACTGCCCGAAGGCTTTTGTCGAGAAACAGCACCTCACATGTCACGTGCGCATTCACACGGGGGAAAAACCGTACTCGTGCAGCACGTGCGGTAAAGCCTTTACGCAATACGGGACACTGCACAAGCACCTGCGCACGCACAACAAAAACAAGCCACACAAGTGTCAGTTCTGTGAAAAAGCATACTACGAGCGAAGGCAATTGACCAATCATTTGTTGACACATTTTGAAAACAAAGGGAAGTAAATCTATTGCATATTCCTAGTTTTTGAATTTGACTTGTCAACTGATCAGCTGAAGTTTTAGTTGTTTTGGTTTGTTTTTTATAAGATAAAAAAAAAGGAAATATTTTATTTGATTCAGTAGGGACCATTGTCAAAAATATATATCAGTAAGATTTTGATTTGAAAGCCAAGTTAAATATTTCTGTGCATATATTTTTTGTACTAGTATATTGTATAATACTGCTGTGTAAAAACAATTCTGGTTTTTGAAAAAAAAAGAATTCATTGCCTTGTAAGTGGAAAAGTGTGTAAGATTGTTAATGGTCAAGTTGTTCAAAGAAAAAAAAATTAATGCAGTAGTTGATTGAAATCAATAGAATGTGGAGTTCTTTTTAAAAAGAAATTTGAATTCTGTTCTTTTAAGATATACAATGTTTATCGATTTAGCTGTGACCAAACTTTTTTTAAATAAAACATACATTTCTTATTCTTCATTTACAAAATTGGAGAATTAATTTTTTCCGTGTTGATAAAGCCTAATGAGTTTGTATCATAAAAATATACATTGCGGAAAATTGTTGTAGTTTTTTTTTCTTTATTGAGAGAAAAAATTGGTTTAATAAGTTGTTATTGTTACGGATATTTTAACAGATTTTTTTGTTTTTTTGCTCTTTGTTACATGGTTGATATTCAATGGAATTAAATGATCTGTAATATCCCCTTTTTTATATTATTTTGAAACTTGCCTCAATTAAATGAAGGATTTTTTTTCATTTTTTGATTGTATCTGAAGAGATACATTACTTTTTGTACAATTTTTCTTCTTTTTTTGTTGTATCGACAAAAATCTTGAGTTGATACATTTTCTACAAGGTTGATTTGAAAAATCTCTTTTACATGTATTTTTTCCTTTTTTTTCATAAAGAATAAAACCAACACCTTTTTTATATACAAATTATATTTACATAAGAAATCAGAATGTGTACTTTGTGCAAAGAAAAAAAAACTGTTGTACAAAGATAACTTTTTCCCTTTTCTTCGTTGTCTTAAGGTGTTTTGTTCAACAAATAGAAACATGTCCTTAATTCTATATAACCCTTTATTTTAAATGTCAAAAAAGGGGGAAGAAATCATCCAGAAAGGGGGCGGGGCTATTCTTCCTGTTGGAGCATTTTTGGACTGGGATAAATCTGCTGATAAATTTACATTGTCACATTTTGATGTCATTTTACTTCATGTAGTACCATAAATAAGATTGTATACCCCCTTCCCCCCCCCCCCCAAATCATTGATCCCCTTCCCTCCCCCGAATCATTGAACCTCCCCCACCAGCTATGTGTGTATGTAATGCTGTTAAGCTTCAGCAAAAACATTAAGAAAGATGTCATTTAATTAATGGTGCCAAATTGTTAAGTATATGATTTTTTTTTTTTTTTGTTCACATATCTGTGAATTGGAACAGAAATCTTTGTGTGTTATAGATAGAGTATTTACATTTGTGTGCTATAGTTATATAGATATACATGTATATATACCCCATCTCGCCCTCCCCCTCCCTCCATTTTAAATAATGCCCCATGATACATTTACGATACTTCCATTTTTTCACTCAATCATGTATCTATGACGCAATATTGTAAAGTTTGCGTCATAAGAGGTTTGTATCATATGACGTAGCATATTTTTGTTGGTTGCTATTTATAGTAAAGCCATTGATTGGCTGCTATTTATAGATCTGTTAATTCAAAAACTTGTATGTATTTTTTCAATGTACATGTAATTAGAAATGTGCTGAAACGTCCCTGGAGAAAAATTTACATTTACTGCATTCAGCTTCATTTTGTTTAACCCTGCATTTGTTTTTACCCTAGAAAACATATTTTGGTTTTTGGGAGCATAAGATGGGTGACTTTAAATAGGGGGGGGGGATCAAGACTTGGAAAAGTTTTTCATCATACATGCATTTACTGACATATCTATTGGATGAATTTGAAGCTGAAATTGATCAATTCTGATAGTTTTTCCTTCTACTAGTATATTTTTACATCTCGCATTTATATACTGTGCACTAATCTACCAATGTAGTCCTACTAGTATATTTGCATTGTTGGAAAACTTTCGAAGGTCTCATTTCTATTCACTTACATACCACCGTTTCGAATTTCATACTCAAACTTTATCAACTGTAACAATGATTCTCAAAGGTTTTTTTGTTTTTTTTTAACAAATCAGCTTACACAACTTAAAAACATACTTCCAATATTTTATATGACCCCTTTTCATGTAGGAGCCAAGAAGAAGTGAGACCAACTGTCAGTTTTCCAATGATGTTGCAAATAAATTATTTATTTTCTGGCAACATTCCAATTTTTAAACCTGACTATGACCTTTGTTGACCTCTTACTGATTATATAATCTGCACACACACCTCACTTAAGGTTCATTACCCCCTAGTTCACTAATTATAAATTTGCCTTTTTTATGAAAACAAACACCTTCATTATGACTGAAATGTACAGAACTTAGAAATATTTTGCAGGACAAATTGACAGAGTTGGCTAAAGAATAACAGTCAAAAACCCCAGGAGGAGTTATCTCTCTTGATCAGGGGGTCAATGAACCTTAATCACTCAGGAAGAAGAGCGTTCTGTAGTTTGTAGATAGTTTTCTGTTCATTTCTGCCTGCATATGAGATGAATCTTACAGTACAGTGACCTCAATGTAAAAACACAGAGTCTCCCAGAGTTTTCTTTAAATGTTTGGGCTCCAAAATCACATGGATAAAGATACTTTGTCTTTGTAAGATTTTATTTTTTTTTATTTGACTTGCAATATATAGGAATATATTTTTTTATTCCTTTCACTTGGTATGTCGTTGAAATATTGCAATTTTGTTTTTTTAAATTGTGTTATTTATTGTTTTATGTCGCTTTTGTTAATTCTAGAGCACAGACCTTTGAAATAGTCAGGGGTATATTTTAGATGTACATTAATAATAGTTCAACCAAAGGCAATATTCTTGTATGTTCTTAATGTACGTTTTTTGCAATGATTATTCACAATCCATGAATATTGTGTTCATATTTTGATGACATCATCATTTTCTGTAGAAAACATCACCAGAAAATGCTTAGAACTGCCCTATCACCAATGCATTGTATAACACCTGCTTCCTTCTGCTGATAGATATTTATCTGGTGCTACATCATATATCTATTTTTTTTTTCTTTTAATAGAAAATGGCTACGCATTCGCTCTGTATTTTTTGTTATACATCTTCAGCATTTCGTTTAGTACATGTATAAAAAGTAGATATTAAGACAACAATTTTTTACCCAGGGACGTTTCAGTAGAGTGTATGTGTCCAGTGTTTCGCTTTAATGTTAGACTGTGCATGCTGTAAGTGCCATGTATTCGCCGAGGCCGAGGGCCGAGGACTAAAGCCAGTGCTAGATAGATGTTTGTGACGTAATCATTGTTATCATCCATTCTAGATCTAGTTGTCTCCTTATCAATTAGATATGAATAAATGTTAAGAAAATGTTTGATCAGTCTTTGTCCTTGAATTGCGTCTTTATTAATTTGGTGTGTGGTGGTTTTGTTTTTTGGGGTTTTATTTTGGGGGGGGGTGGCGGAAGGGAATGATGGCTGGTATTTGACATTATTAATTGCAAAACTTGGATCAAGGAGGGGGGGGGGGGGGAAGTCAAGGGGATCTTGGCCTCGCCGGAAAATTCAAATTTATTGAATTAATACTGTAAAATAAAGAAAATAGGCATTGGAACCCTTTCTGGCGGAAAACAGAATTATCCCCCTCGGGGAAAAATATCTGGATCCACGCATGATGCCCAAAGTAGTATTGATCATTTATGGGCCGTTATATTGTCCAGTTGCAACGACTTTGATTATAGAAAATGTGGCTTTATCATAATTAATAGTGGATATCATGAGATCTAGCGTGGTAAAACAATACATATTAAAAAAAAATAAAAAAAAAAAAAAATTTTTTACCCCCCCCCCCCCCCCACCAACCCCAAGTTTGTATTTTTACGACTGTATTGCCCCCCAACCATTACTGCAGATTTTCCAGATCACGTAAGAAGAAAAAAAAATAGTATTTTCGAAGCACCTGCTGTTTTCCGGAAATCGGGCGGTGAACTTTGCGGGCTTTAAATTCTAAAAACTTTTTTGTTTGTGCTTGGAAACATGTAAACAATGCGGACCATCTAGTGCGCGTGTCAAACGCATGATGGCAAAGATCCAATAAATCGAAAAAAGGTAAGCAAATACACGATTAGCTTTCTCTGGCGTTAACAAAAGACCTATGTATTATCAAATTAAATCAAAGTTTTCAATAACCAAAGGGGGCGTGATTTTTAATAATGCCCATTCTACTACGACGATATTAAATTCCTGTTTTGGTTATCACGACTTTTCTTTTTTTTTCAATTCATGCAATCGATTAGAATTTTTGAAATGTCGATAAGGGCTGTATGTATGCAACGCTGTTTGTTTTGCTCCGCCGTGTATCGAGCGAGTCTGTAACAAAAGAAAAGAGTTACAAAGATCAATACATGTATATTAAATGTCAGTAGTGTACATGGCATGTAGTAAATTAGAATTCGCTTATAAATGGCCAATATCAGATCTTTATTGCAGTGAATGGAATGCGTCTCTCTCTCTCTCTCTCTCTCTCTCTCTCTGAGTCTCTCTCTCTCCCGTTCTTTACTGCAGATTAAATTGAAAAAATGGAATGCGTGAATTATTCATTCTCTCCATTAAATTATCGAATAAAATTTTGCGAAAAAATCAAATGCAAATAAATAAACAACTGTTTAAATGTAGTATCTATTATAATCAAAAATCGACACAAAATACATCCCAGGCATTTGGCGTTAAAAAAAAAACCCCTTCAATATATATACGTAGATGTACCTCTTATGACGATACAGATGTACATTTTAGTGCCCCTTCCCCCATTTGTCTCATATTTGTAGCATTCCAGTTGAAGTAGGATCAAGACTTGTCTAAGATAAACAAATGATATCTGTACTAAATCCCATTCTTTAGGTATAGATAAAAATCGGTTAAGAAATGCTAACATATTCAAAAGAATTGATTTTTTTTTAATCGTTTGTACAACTAAAGCATTGATCGTGATTGCAGTTGAAACTCAACACCTCGTGTGCATGCCGCACTTAAAAAACTGCAGATCTGCAACGGATACAGACCTATTTAAATTTTAAAAAAATGTTCGATCAGCATATTCATAGAAAAATAATCAGATGTTTGTTATCGAGGGCATAAGGGGCTATCCGCTAACGCTACAAGCCGGACATGGGGTCAACAGTTTGTTTTTGATCTGGGGTCTCCCCATATCGCATATACAATCAGATAAATAATTTAAATACCTATCCCATTAGTTCCAATTATCCTAAATGCCGGTAATTTGCAAGATATTGTTTGGCATTCTTAAGACAAGACTGAAGTAGATTTAAAGTGTATATGATTTATCTATCCATTTTTTGTTTCGCGGTGGGGTGGAGGGAAGTGGGGAAGTTGGGGTTCTAAAGTACATATAATTAAAGTCAAAGCTTAATTACTCCATTTTTGGAATTTACATTTCTTGTTGATCGATTTAATTCTATAACGTGATAAATAATCTTGTTGTAATTTCTTTTCTTTTTTTAAGTTTTGTTTGGTATAAACAAATTATTTTAATTGTTTAAAGTTTTATAAATTGCGTAGAAAACGTAGTCGATACTTCTTCATTTAAGGTAATGATCCATACCCCACTACATAAATTAAATACCTACAGAATTTTTTCAAATTTCTCAAACATGTATCATGTCCTTGATCAACGAATCGGACCGCCGAACTCTTCATACGCCCAGAAATTGCCCCTTGGATGGACAATAATCGGAGAAACTTGTCTCGGCAAGGTACATCGTTCAAATGCTATAAACGTCATGAAAACTAACCTGACAAGCGAAGGTCGTGTTACACTCTTTAACCCATGCATCAAATTTTACCCAGTTGGCTGGTCCATCGGTATTATAAAAGCTAGGACCATTGCAAAAAATAGAACCAATTGCGGAAAATGGTGCTTTTTCATACATTAAGAATATTAGCCCAAGCCTGAAATTTGACTTTCAGAAAATCATTTTTTGACTGATATCCTATGTAAAATGAACGAATTTATTTTTCAAAACAAACACTTTAATGTTACACGTGCTTATTCATTAACAAATAGATAATTAATTTGTTTACAAATGAGATAAAATGAAACAAATTTTCAAAGAGAATGTAATCTCTTAAAATTTTATTTACCTACAGAATTCTCTGAAATATTGATAATGTTTACCCCTTAAGGCCCTTAATCAATAGAAAATAAAATTACCCAAAGGACCGGCCTTTTTAGGATCACAATGAGCGTATTTTTGGTAAAATTCATTAAAATATATATTTTGAAAAAGGTTCCTTAAAAATAAAATTTTGCATAGTTTTAATCATTTCATCTCTCTAAAAAGTATATTTAGCTTTTTGTTAAATAGAACACATGATTTGAACAAATCGTTGATCAATCTGTATTAAATAAATCGCATAAGATGGTTTTTTTTTAAAGTATTATCGATCGAGATCGGTATTTAGAAATTGCAGTCACATACGCGGAAAACGCTAATTACCTGATATGCTTTCAAGACAAAACCTATATTCATGTATTTTTACTAGTTTTAAAGACTGTTCTAAATAATGAAATAACTTTTCTTCAACTTATAATTTTAATTCAAAAAACAATTTTGAGGAAAATATATTTAATTTCGTTGCTAAGCGTATAGAGTAAAGATCGGGCACGGAAAAGACGTAATAACGCGTGAATTACGTCATGCGTTGTTTTGTGACGTATGGACAATTACCACTATGAAAAAATAATTTCCCATTTCATTTTGCCTGCATGCGTATATTATATGATATTTGATATTTTCTATTTCAGCGTGTAGCAATGCTATAAATGGAGAAAAAGAATGTCGACCAAACCGAGGCCTTCACAACGAATAAAACAAACACAGGGTCTGTCAAAAACGAAAACTGAATTCGACTTACCGCAGAAAATCTCGACTAAGACACAAGCTCAAGGAAGAATTCGACCCAAAACAGTTCCCGCCAAAACGTTACTGAAGGAAAACGCGCGAATTAGCAAAGAATCGTCTGCTGAGAAAAAAACTGAAAGTAAAACGTCTACAGGACAGAGAACCCCCTTAAAGACTTGTGACCAAAAAATCACGACAAGACGTCAGGATAAAACAAAATCATTGGCGATTAAACCAGTGAATGGCGCCGAGAAAAATGAAGAGAAATCGAAAGTTACTGATGCTGAGATTGAATGGAAATCGAAAGTAAATGGAACTGAGATTGAAGAAAAACCGAGAGTCTGTACAAATGAAGTTGAAGAGAAAGAGAGATTGGGCGCTAAAGAGATTAAAAAGAATCAGAAAGAAGATGCCTCTGAGATTGATCAGAAATTCAAAGCAAGTGACGGTAAGACTAATGAAGTAGGCCTACCGAAAGCTGGTGCGAATGAGATTGAAGACAAATGTGGAGTAGATACCACCAATACCGAGCTAGGAGAGAAATCGAAAGTTAATATTATTAATGAAACGTCTAATGAACCAAACGCTGATCCCACGAAATACAAATCCGAACTCGCCAATGGCAAATTGACTGTAACAGAAGAAGACGTTGATCAGCATCCATTCAATTGTCATGGAAATCCTAGCTGTAACGACCAATCTGAAGAAACAGATCTAGAAGTCACAGGAGGGGGTCACTTGGAAGAGCTTGACAAGGGAGGGTCTCCCGTAATTGACCTTAATTCTAGCAACAATGATCCGGGCAATACAAACGCCAACCACAGTGAGGCCCAGACAGAGGAACAAATTGACGTCATTGATTTCGACGGAGTCGGTCGCTATTTTTCTTCATCGGTGGATTCTGACGTCACGACTCCTTGGTTAGGTGGATTGGCAATAGTGAAGAGTGGTGACATCATTTGTTTAGACTTGAATAACGAGCGGATTAAACGATTTGACAAAAACTTCAAAATGGTGTCAAGTATCGATATTCCTTTTGCCTCTTGTGGTATGACCCTCACGTCACATGATGAGATAGCAGTCACGTGTCTGAACGAGATTCATTTTTACAACGTCGGTAAATTCGGAATGAATCGGACTGCTAAATATTTCAGTGTCAATGGAATGGCTCATGGTATTGCGCACGACCGAAACTGGTTCGCCGTGACGTGTGACATCACAGAACCAGACGAGAGCACAATTCGGGTGATTGATGCAACCGGAAGTGAGCGCTACGTCATCGATCCACCCATAGTGTTAGGACTCTCCTTAAAATTGACTTCTTTTATAGAGTTTGACCTGACTCTCGGTTGCATCTTTCTCTCAGACTCAGCACCAAGCCGGGTCGTCTGCATCAATTTTGAAGGTGAAGCATTGTGGGATATTTCCATACCGGGCGGGTCACGTGGATTGGTTTCCATTAACGACGACAATTTGCTAGTCTGTGACCAGTTCAGTGAAAAGGTCCGTCTACTCTCAAAAGACGGTGTCCTTAAATCCTCCGTTATTTCCTCAGAGGACGGCCTCTGTAACCCGGATCTCATTGCCCGTAAACCGGATACCAATGACGTCATCGTATCCTATGGCGGATTCGGAACTATTGGTCTCTTCACCGTGCAGTAATACTTCAATTAAAGTGTGTCTGAAGTCAGGACCGCTTCCTTTCCCCAATTAAAAGGTTATATTGACGCCTCTGTCCCAGTTGTTGAAGGCATTTGTTTGCAAGGCAGCCCTGCAAAGTTATAATTCTGCCTACTTTTTACCATGCTTCCTTGACCCAAATCGTGTAATTTACCCTGGAATGGTCATGAAACGACACTTTTTCTGTATGAATTGTTAAACCAAGCTCTAAATGCCATTTCGTGAGATAATCTTAGATGGAATTCACAGGCGTCCCAAGGGAAATATCCACATAAGCCAGGATCCTTCTATTGCAGAGATTACCTAAAACTTTCATTCACCTGGTAACTCAGAGAATAAGGACAAGCAGCATTTAACCAATCAACTAATGTACTAATATAGACGGGTATCCATCTCTTGGACTGTAAATACTTGATTAAATCCTTTGTACTAACCCAATGTGTTCAAATGTCTACAGCAATAAAAACTTTTACTCTGTCTCAAAGATCTGTGTTTGTATAAAGAAAAAAAAATTCTCTGCGAGAAATTTTGCTATAGATGAAGTAGATACAAGATTCTGAAGAGAAAAAAAATTGTCACCTTTGGTTATTTGATCCAACTACCGCGCTATGCCTCCGGTTTTGTATGAGGCACACATAACCACAAACATCAGTCTATTTAATAATTAAACAAAATTTTTACAATTCCAACTGGGTGCCAAATTTTCTTGCAGCAGACATGATTTGCTGTCAGCAACAGCTGCAAATGTCTCCAAATACTATGTATAGCATAACCACAGTCCGACTTTCGATCTTTATTACACATTTTTTCTATACTAAACATACACAATGTGAAGAGTTACAAGGCAGCATCAGAGAAAATCTATTTACAAAAGTGTTGCAATGCTTAATGTAACAGTAATGTAACGACTATGAATACTATTACATTTCGTTTTTGAGGATAAGGAAAACTTTTTTCATGTAGTTCAAGGCAATATGTAACGAAAAATTAACAATTTCACGTGCATAAATCAACTTTCACCATTTTCTTTTTCAAACAATGAAAATTTTATGTCTGACTGCCAGTGACTGGTTATATGAATGTAATAATTTAAGAAGAAAAATTTTAAATGTTACATTCTGCAAGGAATTCAATATCTACATAAATGAAATAATAACATGTAATCAAAATACACTGTAACATGAAATCATAAATATATAGAGGTATTTCAGTCCCAGGCATAAGAACTATGGGACGATTCGGAACAAAAACGTACCGCATGAATTTGTAACAATTTGTATAGACAACATATTTGTAATCATTCGTCGAGACAGTGGGAGATATAAACAAGTTTCCACAACAATGATGTATGAAAAACACTTTTCGTGACATAAAATGCAATTGCAATTTTGTCACTGAAATCATTTTGGTTTAACATTGGACAACCCTTATATTCCTTCGACCAGGAATACTTGTAACAATCTGCTACAAAACCTGCACAGTATATGTAAAAAGACACAGACATTATACCTAAACTTCATAGAAATAGAGAAATTGTGGTTACTGTGAACTAACCTATTACATTACCAGTACACTCCTATGTAATTCTTTTCTGTAATCCCTTTTGTAATAAACAAGATTACATTTCTGTATTGTAATAATAACTTTGACACAAGATAAAAATGACATTACAGTGTACTTACAAAGTTACACAACATTTCACTGCTTTCTATGATATTGTAATAATACGTAATAAATGATGTACATGTATTTATTTACATTATTTATCAATGTACAATAACTTAATGTTCGACTCCTATAACATGTACCTGTAATTTTCAGGATTGCGATTCTACACATGCCTTAACTTTTTCCTTACAATGCTGAGTGGGATTAAAAGGATGTCACATGACCTCACTTTTATATTACATAATAATAATCTTTCATATACACTTTTCTTATTTACAAATGTACTACTGAAATCACTACAATATATCATTATATTAATAAATCTCAATAAAAATATCTTTTTCAACTATGAAACAATAATGCAAGTTGCCATGTTGATACAAATTTTTACCAAATTTTTTGTAAAAAAAATCAAGGACAAGATCTTCAACTTCACATGTTATTCCAAATGCATCAACTTAATTCTCTCCATTGACTTTCTGAGAAATAATGCAAAACTGGTGTTAAAATAGAGATGCTCTTTGAGATCTTCTGAAATGTTCGTATTAAATGCGAGTCAACAGCTCGCTTCAACAAAATACATATAGCTTGCCCATTTGCGTTTTTTAGCAAGTGCCCCCTCCAATTACACTCTTCAACTGCTGGAGGTTGTGTTTTTAGCAGGACCCCTCTTAAACTCTTTAACTGGTGGCCGCCTCTTTGGGTGTCTCAGCTGGTTCCCCTGCCTCACTCTTGGTCTCATACTCGTACTCGACGTGGTACTTGTTGTAGGAGAAGTAGGGTGTGGAGTCCTCATCACCACGTGGCTCCCTGGTGGTGGTACATGCCACCACATCGTCGCCGAGACCCATCAGCCAAGCCTCACAGTCGGACCGCTGGTCCTCGCTCAGATTCTCCTCGCGCCAGCCCTCAATCCACGACGAGAACTTGTCATGAAGCTTTAGCGAGACTCTCTTGTGGGACTGTAAGCAAGAGTCATCCAATCATCATCATAAATAATCATTGTGAAATTGAAAGCAAGACTTATACATAGTCATTTATTATCATAAGTATGAGAACTTGGTGTGTGGCTTCAAAAACCTCTTTGGTACTAAAAGCACAAGTAATAGATTTGTCTTGTTTAATCTCCGATTCATCAGATGAATTTAATCTTGATTTATGATTTAATCTTTTTCATTCTTACAAAAAAAAATTCTTTGAAAAAAAAACTTTAGAAAAGTCAAAAAAAAAAAATAATCTTTGGTTTCTCAGATCAAAAAATTCAAAATATAATGTGACAGACAGGTACATTATTTTCAATTTGCAAAGGGGAATAATTCAATTTCATATTTGAACTAAAGTTTTTCCCAAGGTCTTTTCAATATGGCAATAAAAGATTCAGTAAATCAATTTTGGAAGCACCTACTGCATCATTGCCTGAT
>WFKH01011926.1:22340270-22368418 GCA_016163765.1 Magallana hongkongensis
GTCCTGGGTTCGAGCCTAGTTGTGGTCATTCCTCCTCTTCTATTACAGTTCTCTTAATTGTTTGTATCAGAGTAACGGGATGGCAAAAATAATGACTCGGATTTGAACCTGGGCCCCCTGAATCTCCAGTCAGGTCAGAGATGCTATTCCAACTGAGCTATCTGGTGCCAGCAATAAAACCTGTCTGACTGTCACATATTCCTCCCCCTAAATGAGATTTTTCCTCGAAGATCAACATCCAAGGTACTAATTTTCCCCTATCAGGAGTTAACCTGTCAGTTACAGTGGTTGATCAGGGCACCAGATTTAACAGGATGGGAGAAATAAATGACAGACCAGACTGGGATTCAAACCCTGGCCCCTGAAACTCTAGTCAGGTGCTCTACCAACTAAACTATCTGGCCCTGGCTATCAAACTGGTAGTACGTAGACCGACACAAAATGAAAAACCAAAATGATGCAGACTCGAGAGCTGTAAAACTTAGATTAGCTCCCTTTTGATCCCAGTCTTACTTTGACACAAGATACATATATACATGTAGTATGTAGTGGGACTACTGTAGGTCAAAATTTAGTGAGCTCATAATAAGTAAAGTTTTATAGTAAATAATTAATATTCTTCTGATTGATAGCTCGATCACCAGGTTGATGATAGTTGAGTCCTTATTCATTAATTTACAATGAAAAAAAGTGCTGAATTCATTTTTTAAAGTTTTAAATGAAGTATTCCCCATTTCTTAAAAAGACATATGAACAATTCCTCAATGCAAATAAAAATGCTAATAACTTAACCTAGTTTTTAAATGCTAGAAGCTTTGCTCTAGATTTGTATACTAAAGTTTATGATGCTTAATTATCAGTTGGAACAGGAAAATTGAGCTTAATTTGTTAGTGGGCTCATTCATGTATCTTTACAGTACGTGTAGTACAAAAATATTTAAAATGATTGACAGATCCACAGGAGGATGCAGACATCAAACTGACTGCAGCACAGAAGGCAAGGGTGGAAAGGAACCGCCAGAGAGCCCTCTTACTGCGACAGTCCAGACTGGCCAAAAAGCCGTATTCCTCCTCTGAATCAAAGTAAGTGCTGTTACAGTATTGTAAAAGTGATTATTTACGCTGGTGATTACGTATGTGTTTTCTATGGTCAAATAATATGCGTGGGTATTAAATCCGCGAATCACGATTTACCACTCGAAAGTTTTGATTTTTTTACCATACATGCGGGGGTATTTTACGCAGTTTTAAGCTTACCGCGTGACTAGTGTAAATTCCCCCCACACATTAATAACCACTTTTACAGTATTAAACCAACTTTTACTTGCGAAATTTTTTTTCAAAAATTGCCATAGCCTCATTGTTGCAAATATTTCACAACAAAGTCACAATGCATTTCTCTGTTACATGATGTATGCTTACACTGGTTATCTTTCTGCATGTTATGGGAATAAAAAATATTGATGGTATATTGTAGGCAAAAAGTGACTCGGACAGTGGACACAGGAGCAGGGTTTTTCCTGGAGGAAGAGGATGAGGAAGAAACACGGTCAAAGAAGACAGAGGTCAAACATCCATTAGGTAAGGTTACTACTATTGAAGGTCAAGGGTGTTCATTCAAAGAAGACAGAGGTCAAACATCAATTAGGTTAGATCAAGGTCACTAGCATTGAAAATCAAAGCAGTTTCATAAAGCAACATTTAAGGAATAACTCAAATTTTAGTTACCCTGTTGGCTCCTTTAATCTAATAAATAATGTAAGGTGATTACCCGTGATCAACTCTTAAACAGACTAGCCTCCAATTACATTTTTCTAAAAAATAAAGGGTTAAGGGGATATGAGAGACCTCAACAATTTATGGGGGTATTTTATTTCAAAATTCTAACTTGTTATATTGCTGTATTTCTGTTTTAAATTAATATATACAATTCTCCCAAAATAGGCACATTGAATTCATTACAAAGATGAGCACATTGAATGCATCATTTGATTATGGTCTTTTACAGGTCCTGTATTGGAGACGGCCAATGACGCCTTAGTGTGCGAGGATTGTGGGAAGGAATTCATGGACTCCTGGCTGTTGACGACCTACAATGTCAATGTTTGTGATGTCTGCAAGTAAGAAGATTTCTCTCTCTTTACTTCTTTCTTTCTCTCTTTGTTGCTATACTTTTTTCTTACATTCCCCTATCTTCCCTTTCCCTCTCTTATCTCTTTTTCTCATCCTTTTCTTTTCTTACCTTCTCTCTCTCTCTCTCTCTCTCTCTTGATTGTTGCAAAAATTAATGATTAATGTAGAACTTTATCATCTTAGAGATTTTTTTGTTTTGTGACCAAGCCTTTTTCAGCATGAAATAAACATATTTGAGACATCAGAGAAACTGGTTCACAACAAGAAATGTTCACGATGATAATGACTTACAAACTTCTTGAAATTTTGTTAGGCAGGAATAAAAGATTAATTTTGTTTTACAGTTTCATAAATCAAATTAGCAAACTGAAGGCAGTTTTTTTTTTTTCACAGAAACTGGTTCTTGTAAGCTTCACAAAATTAAGTTGGACACGAATAAAACTTTGCTTTACAGTTTCAGAAAACTAGTGAGCCAAGGCTTTTTTTTGACAGGGAAGACACAGAGAAGCACCCACTGGTCACAAAGTCAGAGGTCAAGGACACTTACCTCCTGAAGGACGCCGACCTTGAAGTCCGGGATCCACCCCTCAAATTCATCATCAGGAAAAATCCCAGGAACCCCCGATGGGGGGACATGAAGTTGTACTACGGACCTCAGGTCAGTGAATGAAAGTCATAACATTTTCATTGCCCCAAAAATCAAAGGAGACAATGAAGGGAAAATGGGGTGAATTAAAGGGGACAAGGAAGAGGGAAATGAGGGGAATATCTTTACTTTATTCCCCCCCCCCCCCCCAAAAAAAAAGAAGAGAAAAAAAAGAAAAATATTTTTAGGCTAGTATTAAATGTGTAAAGCAGTCATAAGCACCCCTTCAATCTGTAGATTGTCAAATAAATATCAGGAAGATCTTGATCTGTTAAGTGATGAACCTAAATTATTGTGATGTAACAGTGATGAATCATAAGCATACATTTATAAACTAAGTGGATATTTTTACTTACATTTCAATATATTATAGATAAGTATATCATTTGAATGACTTTTTTAAAAATATAAACTCGATATGCATACTTCAGGCCTAGATTGGTTTAAGATGTTGCAATTTGTAATTATTGAGAGTTACTTCCCTTTTGTAGGTATATGATCGAGCAATGGAGGTGTGGGGCTCAGAAGAGGGGCTAGAGAAAGCTCATGATGAGAGGTCCAGCAAAAGGGAAAAAGCAAAGCGGAAGAAGTTTGACAAGAAGGTCAAAGGTCAGTGTAAGATTCTCGCGGTAGACATTATTTTTCAATTCAACTTCATACATGTTACGGTACATCATAAATATGCTCTAAATCTTCTTTAAAGTTTATATCATTGGTAAATAATAGTAAAATTTTAATAAATCATAATTAATAATGAGGTCAAAATTAAAGTATCTGATTTTTAATTGACGGACAAAACAAATGATGATAATAATTGTGTGGAATTATTTATCTTCTCTATCCAAACAACAGAAGGAATGTATTGTTATCCTTGGGTAATGAAGATAGCATTTCTCTAAATGATCCAGTGTCTTAAGATATAATCTCCCTGTTGAAGTCTATCTGAAAAGATAAATGACATAATTTGCATAAGTAATATTCTCACTTTATGGTTTCAGTGACTTGGAGACTTGTTTAATGCAAACAAATTTCTTTTTTGGGGGTGAAGGGGGTTGTCAGCAGCATGGCACATAGCATACATGAAGGTCTTTTTGAGTCCCCGACTGCATCAGCATTTGATGCATCTCAATATGAGAAAGAATCTCAACAGGATGTTAAACATCAATCAATCAATCAGTGTTAACTCAAGTATTAATCCAATCCCTGAACAATCATAAATCCATAGGCCTATTAACATGCAGATAAATAAGAAGGCTGTTTATTGCATGACGAGTCAGTTTTGTGTCGAATTGTGTACTGAGAACGTTATTTTTTAATTACAGAGTTACGATTGGCCGTGAGGAGTAGTTTGGTCAAGGTTAACTCAGGACCCCATGAGCACGAGTACGGCCCCGAATCTTACGACGAGGAATCAGACACCTACAGTGTTTCATGTGAATGTGGACATGTCAGGACTTACGAGAAAATGTGAAATTAATGAAAAATTTGACTAATTTATTGGAAATTAAAATTAAAATTATTTTCTTATTCTCGAAAAGTTTTGTTGTTTTCTTGAAGAAAAATCATTTCTCAGGGATTTATTTTTTATGTTACTTTAAAATAACCATTTCTATATATGTACACAAATGATGGTTTAGGAAAAAAAAGATCATGTTTAACTATTGCAGAAATTGACTGTCACATACATTTTCAATGCATTAAGATAAGAAATTTAAACGAATTAATAAATCTTACGATGTCATTTCTCTATATGAACTAGTCTTGAAAAGGAAGAATAAATTTTTTTGGTTAGAATCATAACCTAGTTTTTGTTATTAATTACACATGTATTTTTAATGGCATGTCACTGTATATATGAAATGTTATGATAAAGGTCCCCATAGGATATACATATATAAAGTTTCTAAAATGAATATAAGTTTCTAAAATCGTCACAAATTGTTTTAATCCTATAAGAGATGTGATATATTTTTGTATGTGAAAATTGAAATATACTAGAGGCATTGGTATAAAGAGGAAAACAAGAGATAAGCTGTCAATGTGACAGCAAACTGGGTTTTCTTTTGTGTGAACAGTATCCATAATCCATTTGTCAACCCTGAATTGATAAACACTATCCCACTATCCCGAGAAATGGAGTACTCTACATCTATAACAGGTGGTATTTTTTTCATAGATAATCAAAAAGCAAAATCCAAGTAATATGCACATCTCTGATATATGTACAATTGATCTGTAAAACAACAACTTCCTATCTTGAAAACTGTAGGAGGAGTTATCCGTTCGCACATCTCTAATATACGTACAATTGACATGCAAAACAACAACTTCCTGTCTTGAAAACTGTAGGAGGGCTTATCCGTACGATAGGGGTACCCTTTTGGCAGCCGCCCGCCAGCCATTTTCACCATTTCAATAACCGGATTTTTCCTTTGGAAAACCCAGTTAAAAACCAACAAATGATTTTTTTTTTTTTTTACAAAAACTCGTTGTTTTTAGAATATATTGTCATTTAACACGTTTAAAATGGAAGTCAAATTTGCTGCAGAGAAACAATACAAATTTACATTTTTTCAACTTTTTAGCTCACCTGAGCTGAAAGCTCAAGTGAGCTTTTCTGATCACATTTTGTCTGTCGTCCGTCTGTCTGTCTGTCTGTCTGTCCGTCTGTCTGTCCGTAAACTTTTCACATTTTCAACATCTTCTCCAGAACCACTGGGCCGATTTCAACCAAACTTAACACAAAGCACCCTTAGGCAAAGGGGATTCAAAGTTGTGAAAATTAAGGACCACGCTTTCTTTAAAGGGGAGATAATTGGCAATTATTGGAAAATTTTGAGAAATTTTCAAAAATCTTCTTCTCAAGAACCATTTGGCCAGGAAAGCTGAAACTTATGTGGAAGCATCCTCAGCTAGTGTAGATTCAAAATTGTGAAAATCATGACCCCCGGGGGTAGGGTGGGGCCACAATGGGGGGTCAAATTTTTACATAGGAATATATAGAGTAAATCTTTAAAAATCTTCTTCTCAAAAAGTAATCAGTCAGGAAAGCTGAAACTTATGTGGAAGCATCCTCAGCTAGTGTAGAATCAAAGTTGTGAAAATCATGACCCCCGGGGGTAGGATGGGGCCACAATGGGGGGTCAAATTTTTACATAGGAATATATAGAGTAAATCTTTTACATCGTCTTCTAAGAAACTAATAAGCAAGGAAAGCTGAAACATATGTGGAAGCATCCTCTGCTAGTGTAGATTCAAAGTTGTGAAAATCATGACCCCCAGGGTAGGGTGAGGCCACAATGGGGGGTTGAATTTTTACATAGGAATATATAGAGTTAATCTTTAAAAATCTTCTTCTCAGAAACTAATCAGCCAGGAAAGCTGAAACTTATGTGGAAGCATCCTCAGCTAGTGTAGAATCAAAGTTGTGAAAATCATGACCCCCGGGGGTGGGATGGGGCCACAATGGGGGGTTGAATTTTTACATAGGAATATATAGAGTAAATTTAATCTTTAAAAATCTTCTTCTCAGAAACTAAACAGCCAGGAAAGCTGAAACTTATGTGGAAGCACCCTCAGCTAGTGTACATGTAGAATCAAAGTTTGTTCAAATCATGACCCCCGGGAGTAGGGTAGTGCCACAATGGGGGTCAAATTTTTACATAGGAATATATAGAGTAAATCTTAAGAAATCTTCTTCTCAGAAACTAATCAGCCAGGAAAGCTGAAACTTATGAGGAAGCATCCTCAGCTAGTGTAAAATTAAAGTTTGTTCAAATCATGACCCCTGGGAGTAGGGTGGTGCCACAATGGGGGGTCAATTTTTTACATAGGAATATATAGTGTAAATCTTTTAAAATCTTCTTCTCAAAACCTAATCAGCCAGGAAAGCTGAAACTTATGTGGAAGCATTCTCAATAAGTGTAGATTCAAAGATGTGAAAATCATGACCCCTGGGGGTAGGGTGGGGCCACAATGGGGATCGAATTTTTACATAGGAATAGAGTAACTCTTTAAAATCTCTAAAACTAAGTAGCTAGGAAAGGTGAAACTTATGTGGAAGTATCCTCAGGTAAGGACTAGGTAGATTTAAGTTTGTTCAAATCATGATCCCTGGGGGTAGGATGGGGTCACAACGGGGAGGGGGGAGGGAGACAAATTTTTGACATAGGAATATATGGAGAAAAATCTTCTACAAAACCATTTGTCTAGAAAATCTGTAACTTTAGTAAAAGCAACCTTGGGTAGTGTAGATTTAAATTCGTTAAAATAAAAATCTTGAGGAGTAGGGTGGGGCCACATTCGGGATCCAATTTTACAAAGGAAAACATTTTTAATTCACAAAAACTGAAATGTTATAATATATATGGTTTTACTTATATGCAAACATTTTGCCAATTTGTGATTCTTTGAAATTGTTAAGACTTTTGCCCCTGGACGATTCTTGGGCCTCACAAGGGGTTCAGAGTTTGATGTAGGTTTATATCCCATGTATAAACAATTGTCTAGAATCTTGTTGAGAACTGCGATGCTCAACATGTGATATGAATATAAAATCATCCTGTTAGAAAAGGGACTTGATTATAAACATAAGAATATCTACATGTATTACTACATTGTCCAGATATTTTGTATTATATACCCTCATGTAAATTTTTTGCTGAAACATATATATGAATTTCTTGCTGATTTTGTTCTGAATATTATCTGAAATTTTTCTGATTTCTATATCTGAAATCTGACTGAAATTGGAATATTCCAGACAGATTTCAGAAAGTGCTGAACAAAAAATCAGCAAAAATTTCAGCAATATTTCAGTATTTTTTCAGCAAATAATACAATTCTGAAATCTGTCTGAAATTGGAACATTCCAGACAGTTTTCAGAATTCAGCAAAGTTCAGAAAAATTTCCAGCAATTACTCAGCAATGTTTCAGCAGTATTTAAGACACAATTCAGCAACAAATCAATAATTCTTCAGCACAATTTCAGCAATAGTTCAGTGCTGTTTCAGCAATATTGCAGCAAATTTTCAGTAAAATTACAACATCTTTTAAGAACATTTTCAGCAATATTACAGAACCTTATCAGCGAATATTCATCACTATTTCAGCACTATTCTATTACCTCTGTAATCTATCAAAAATGAAAAGTACAAATGAATAGGATTTTCAAGCAAATTAAATTTATTCATATTTTTCTAAATATACATTTTTCCCACATCACTTATCTGCCTCTCCCTGAAACTTCTTTAAATGCCTTGCTTCTTGTGCAGTTTGATTTTTTTACCATCCTGAAACAGAAATACAGGAATTTCTGATTTAACATGCAAGATTTTACATGTTTTCTGATAATCATAATGCTATTTTTTTAATAAAGAGATTTATTAACCTTTCATGCAAATTTATACATGCAAGTCAAATAGAATATACATGTACAATATAAATATACATTCCAGTTTTTCTCACCTTTATCATTATTTTGGGAACAGTTTTTGTAGGTCTCAGCTTCCCCTTTATTTTTTCTGCATATGATCAGCAACTATGAGTGGTGCAAAAACAATTTATATACAATGTAAAGTTCCTATGCATCATAAATTACATGAGATTACAGCTTGGCATATTTCATTAAACCATAAGACTTATTTGTAGCATAACTTTAGAATGTGTGTAAAATAGAAACATTGCTTACTGTTCAATCATTAAATTATCTTTAAATACCAAAAAAAAACCATTTATCACATTAATTAAATGTCTCCATATATCAATTAATGGCTTTAAATTTATAGTGTACCTTACCTCCTTTACAAATATCCCGCTATAAAACATCAATTGATGTATAAATCTTTGAATTTTCAAATCCGTCTGCTTGTAGCTTCCATCAAAAGTGCGTCATCATTGGGCGGAAGTGACGTAGTGTACTCAAAACAACTCGATGATAATCCGATATAATTCCGGATTAAAAATAAGTTAATCATTTACAGTTTGTTTAAATATACGCAAAACTGTTGTAAACACCTGGGAAATTTAATCAAATAGCTTTAAAAGCAGACATAGAACTGTCAGAAACTAGTTATCTTTAAATAGTACTCAAGTTGTTACTAGTCAATTTCACCCCCCCTCCCCAATTTTTGGTTTAATTTCTTTTAATTCATTTTGGTAACATTGAAAACAAAAGGTTCGCATTATAGTTACTTTCTATAATTTGTATTGTAATTTTGATAAACAAATCTTCGTATTGATGTAAAAGTATGACTTTTATATATTGAAGTTTAGTGAGCGTTATGTAACGGTGACGAATTGCTTCGATACCTCATTAACAATGGCGGACACTTCAAAGTCCGAGCGAAGTTGCAGGATGAGTGCAGGTGTTTTGGCAGATAAGAAATAAATGATTTTGTGAATAGACCTTTGGGAAATGTCAAGAAACAGTTTTATTACTGCTCATCAACTTTTTGCTACAGCAATGGCATTCGCTCGTAAACGAAATTTTGTGTTTCAACTTGCACACTAAATAAACGAGGTAAATACAGATAAAGCAGAATCACTCGCTGAAACAAATTATATACGGTAGTATTAACTTGTATGTCTGCTAGAGAGAACTAAGTTACAATGAGGAGGTATAATAGTATAACTGTCTTTATAACAGGTTGTAGTTCTGATTGTTTTGTATAGTAGCAACTTCTGAAATGTTTGAGCAAATTATTAAATTATAGTAAAATGACGGTACACATTGGTACGTGAATTCACACATTTTCAGCACCATTTGAAATAATCTGTTAGTGTTATTGTTTTATTTAAATGAAATATTGGTGAAATTGAATTCTTTTCTGAAAAATGCATCAGTTTGGAATATTCAATTGCAGACATATTTCAGCATTTAAATAGCATTAAATTTCATTAAATTAAGAATTGATCAGCATCAAAATTCCAACATTTCAAACAATTGTTTAAAAAAAATTACATCAGGATTTATGCTTAATATAAAGTATTTCAGCAATATTTAGAATAGTTCAGACTGTTTCAGCAACATTCAGAACAGTTCAGACTGTTTCAGCAATATTCAGAATAGTTCAGACTGTTTTAGCACTATACAGATAGAGTTCAGACTGTTTCAGCAATTTTCAAAACAGTTCAGATTTTTCAGACAAATTCAGAACAATTCAGATTTTTCAGACAGTTCAGCAATATTGCTGAAATGTGTTCAGAACTGGTTCAGAGGCACAAAATGGTAGTAAGCAATTTTTCAGATATGATTCAGATATATTTCAGTGAATTTAAGGAAATTTTCAGAAAATTTCTTTCATGAGGGTGTCGATCTCCATTAAGCTGATTTTATCATGCTTATTGTTGCTCAGGTGAGCGATGTGGCCCATGGGCCTCTTGTTTAAAATTAAAATTTATTGAAGATGTCGATTTTAAATATGCAGGTTAATAAATTTATTATATCTTAATGCTTATTCAAGTAATTCAGTTAAATATTTTCAAAGAAATAATTCGTATTCGTGATGATCACGAACGAATCGGAAAAAATCATAGTGCGTGGAAAATGAAATAGATTCGGGTTCGACATACTAAATTATCAAAAACCACAACAACAAACAGACTGGTCCACGTGAAAAAAAAAAAAATTGACAGTGACAAAGTGTTATATAGTGAATTAGAATTATAATGGAAAGACGGAAAGTCGAGTTTAAAGAGGATGTAAAAGATTACTTAGAGGCATCCTTTGCAAACGAAGCTCAGGTGATGAAAACCGATATAGAATTATGATTATTATTACAAATTCATGAAATTGAGATGGTCAGTTGTGTTTATACTGATGTGAGTGTAAAAGTAGTGCGGAATCGAAAGACTTTGTGCACATGTATATCCATCTGTTTATTTTAATTTTCAGTTCTCATCTAAATGATCTTATTCTGGCCAAGAATTTGTCAAGATGCAATGAATAGATCACAATTAGCTTGCCTTTGATTGTTTCAATTTCATTCAAATCATTCAATCAAAAGCACGAGAAAACTTAAGAAACAGATTTTCTTCAGTCAATCTGCAGATCTCATCATTTCAAGATTCTCTTTACATGAAAATATCAGCATCTAAAGCTTACTGCACATGCTAATGTTCATATTTTGAATGTATAAATGCAGAATAAGGAAGAATGCAGATCCTATTTTGATTTGCTACAAGAGAGGCTTGCTTCCCCTCCTATGTTCACGACACTGAGACTGAACACTAATAAACACAGTAGAGAGGAAATACATGCAATTATCAGCCAAGAACTTCAAAAGGTACATGAAACAGTGGAGGTAAAAAATTGGATTGGTGATGGTGACATTGTGACAATCATGCATTTAATATAATTATTTTAAAAACCCTTTGATTAATAGATTTTCTCACAATAATTATTTTTTTATGGGATGTAACTTTTATCTAACTCATGCATGTCTATTATCCCCTTCCAGATTAGGACATTAAAAACCTTACAATTTTTAAAAATAAAAATCACATTCTGTAACAGATCATGCTAGAAAGATCCTTTATTTATTCACATAAAATAGCATTTTGTTATTTTGTGAAGGTTTACATGGACAGAAAATGGGATCCACCCCAGAGTTTTCTCCATCCTGAACTGGATGATGTCCTAGTCATAGCAAACAGGGGCCCTCAGCCAATCAAACAGGTGATTTAAAATGAGTTTTGACTTTCTCATATACTGTTTAAACTGTATTAATTGATTTGATGTACTTTGGGATGAAAGTTTTGAAAGTCTGAATCTGAATAGACAAATTGTCTGATTAGACAGATGTCACTTTAGACTGGTAGTCAGATTAAGCAGATAGTCAGATATTAGACAAACAGTAGGCTGTCAAAATCAACGAAGCTGCAGTGGAGCCTAATTAATCGAGACACCTTCAATAACAAACAAATTATTCAGATAATAAAGCATTGAGATAAATGAATAACAAATTCTAGAATATTTCACTTCATTTTAAATATTAGTTCCAATGAACAAATGATACAATAGGGAAATTGTTCAGATTATTAAAGGCCAACTGTATTTCAAAGTGCAGTTTGAATAGGCAGTAGATATCTCTGACCTAAAAAATGAACTTTTGTTAATCCTGTGAAAAAAATTACTTGTTTTACATATTCTAAAAGGTGGAAAAGGAAGTGATTATTGACCAGAGTTGTGGGATGGCCGTGATGCGTGGGGCAGACATCTTTGTGCAGGGAATTCTGGGAGCACCTACCAGTAATTGTCCTCAAGTTTTTGTTATCAAAAATTTTTTTTGTAAATGTCTTGTTAGCATGTCTTTCACTAGGAAATTTGAAAGAAATTTTCTGGGTAGAGTTTTTGCAAATTGGTTGAAGAAAAAATTTTGTACTGTACAGGAATATTTTCTGCATAAGTATTATAACATGGACTTAAATATATCAAGTACATGCACTATGGTTGTTTTTGCTAACAACAACTGTGATTTGTAAACTTTTGCTTGGCAAATATTTTTTTTTAAATCTTTGTTCAAAATAAAAGATTAAAAAAAACATTTCCATTGCTCCAAAGAATTTCCACAATTGCTGTTTTATTGTACATATTAGAATAAGATAATTTTTTTTTTTGAATTCTCTAAATGTAATTTTAAAATCAATCTCTCTCTCTCTCTCTCTCTCTCTCTCTCTCTCAATTTGGTTGACATTACTTTGATTGACAGACATGATGTCGGGGGACCTGGTATCTGTGGTGGTGGATTTGGAGGGACGGGTTCTTAAAGGGGACACCCAGCCTCTCTCTGGGCCCAGGCTCCATGTGGGAAATGGTGTGGCACAGTTTGACAGGGACACCATCTTCAAAAGCCAACCACCTCCAAGGTATTGCTGTAAAATCTGAAGCTTTGAAATTCAATTAAAATTTTAATTTTTTTTTTAATTGAATGCATGTGTATAAAATGTAACAGTAATTGTTTTAAATTTGCTGTTGTCTTTCCTAATTTTATGGATTAAAGAATGCATGGAGGCAAATTTTTGTTATGTTTTCACTGGAATATTTTTTTTGTTGTTGCAAAAGTAAAGGAGTTCAACTAAATTTATGATTGTCTGCATGTTGATTATTTTTGAAAATCTTTTGTCATGTATATTTTGACTATAGATTTGCAAACATATCCATGTTCACTGTATTTATGGATACATTTCAATCACCTTAATACTAAAGTTTCATGAGGTTCGTGAGAGCCTCATCGTCGTGAATAATTGTCATGGCGAACATGTATTTATTGTATGGTTGTTGTTACAACACATGTCTAGATAAGGTTTGGTCATGAAAGTTAGTCGCCGCAAACCAGTTTATCTTAAGTAAATCGCGAAATTTAGTTGTCGCGAGTAAAAGTTTGTTTACAGTATTGACTGACAGATGTATTGTAACAATGATTGTAGTGGAGTTGGAATTTTGATGACGGAACCCCTCTATAAGGCCCCATGTCTTAGTGACCTTCGACCCGACCTGATTATGGCACAAAACCTGCCATCTATAGTGTGTACTCGTGTCCTTGACCCCAAACCAGGGGAGAGAATCCTGGATATGTGTGCAGCACCTGGGGGCAAGACAATGCACATAGCCAGCAGGATGCAGAACAAGGTAATACTAGCGTTTGTTGAATCTTTTTCTTTCCTTATTCTCATTTAGTATATGTTCATTCTGCTTTTTATGGTTGTACTGAACAAACCACATTGCTTTCCATCCATCTGTCCATGTATCCATCCATCCGTCCATCCATCCATCCATCTGTTCTGTTTGTCTGTCCATACTTCTAACTTTATCCATCCATTCATTTATCCATATAACTTTATTCCTTGCTCTCTTTCTACATACTGGTAATCTGTGGACTTGTTTCCTGACTACTCATATGGCACTCAAATTAATAACACCTAAATGACTAATATACAATAACACAAATGAAATTCATTTTGAGTCTATTTGCACTGTCAGATCTTTGCTTTCTCAAGGAATGTTTATATTTTAAAATGACAAATTGATGGTTTACTTCGATTAATGCTAATAAACCTTTAGCCAAAATACCAGTAGTTGCAGTATACATCTGTTGGAATAAAAAATTTGGGTTTACAAACTGATCTATGGATCTAAAAATTTTCTTGCAGCTATAGCATGCATGTGTAAATAAGTATGCTTTTATTTATAAAAGAAAAACCCCAACAACTTTAAACACATTATCCTTGGAATTTATTAATGGACTTTTTTTGTTGGTAGGGTGAAGTTATAGCCATTGATCGCTCTGATGTCAAGGTGGAAAAAATCAGGTCAAACCTGGAGAGGTGGGCTCTCACCTGTGTGACCTGCCATGCCTGTGATGCTCTCAAGGTCACTGTTGGTCAGCAAGGTAGTACTAATTAACCAAAAGGTCCCTGTCTGGTCACCACCTTATCCCCTGGATTTCATTTCCTTTTCTTCGTCTTTATATTATGAAAGAATTGAAATCTAGTGGGTTCTTACTATGCTTTCATGTGTGTGATGTACATTTTATATTGGGTAATTTACAAAAGCTGCAAAATTTATATTTTGGCCAATTCTTCTTTAATGTTATGCTATCAAATATTTGAGTAACCTGCAATAAATTTTCTAGCATTGATTTTTTTCTTTATTGTACATGTATTAGTAGCCCCATCCGTGGGCATTCAAGATACAAAATTGAATCAGAATTTTCATGCCAAAAGATAAAGTAACAAACACCATATCAGCAAAGACTACTGTAAAATTCCAATGGTTTTAATTTCAACAATGATGGTGGCCAACGGACATACTTTTTTGGAAATTGTTGATTCATCTTCTAGGTGGTTACTCTGCATAGACATGTAACTTAATTTTATTTGATAGGTGGAGAACTAAATTTCCCAGAAATCCCAGTGGAGTATTTTGACCGGATTCTCCTGGACGTTCCATGTAGTGCGCTGGGACAGAGACCATCCATAAGGAACCCGGTGACCCTCAATTCTCTCAAATCCTACCCTGGCTACCAGAGGAAGTTCATACGAAAGGTAGAATTTGTTTAAGAAGTATTTAATTCTTTGCACAGCTGTGTTTTTGTTTATATTCAATCTTTAATTTATCTTTACAGCCTCTAAAACAAATGTAATCTAACTTTTTTCCTTATCAACCATCTTAATTTACCTATGATAGATCGTTACATTCCAAACTAATTTTACAATGTATCCTTATTTTAAATAAATAGTTATATACTTCACAATACAGTACCTCACTTTTACAACATTAGCTACTTTACAATATAACTTTACACTTTACAATATTATTTAGCTTTACAGTCTACCCTTACTTTACCCTGTAACATATCTTTAACAATGTATCCTATTCTTATCCTATTTTTACAGGCTGTTCAACTTCTGAGACCAGGGGGTGTACTTGTGTACAGTACATGTACAATAACTATGGAGGAAAATGAAAAGCAGGCTGTGTGGATGTTAGAAAATTTTCCTGAGTTAATCCTTACTGCCCAGGTAAGCTTATCCAAGTTAATCCTTACAGCCCAGGTAAACTTATCCAAGTTAATTCCTACTACCAGGTAAGCTTATCCAAATTATTCTGTATACTTCCCAAGTAATCTTATTCAAGTTGATCCTTTCTGCTCAGGTAAGCTTTATCAAGTTATTCCCTACTTCCCAGGTAATCTTATTTAAGTTAATCCTTACTGCCCAGGTAATCTTGTTTAAGTTAATCCTTACTGCCCAGGTAATCTTATTCAAGTTAATTCCTACAGTACTGCCCAGGTAATCTCATTCAAGTTAATCCATACTGTCTGGGTAATCTTATTCAAGTTATTCCCTACTACCCAGGTAATCTTATTTAAGTTAATCCTGACTGCCTAGGTTGGCTCCTTACTGCCCATGTAGGCTTATTAAAGTTAATCTTCCTAACTGCTCAAATATGCTTCTCTGATATTAATACTTATTACTCAGATAAGCTTCTCTGAGTTTAACCCTAACTGTTCTGATAAGTTTATAGGTTTCTTGGGCTACTCGGGTTAGCATCTGAGGCCTCAATCAAAAACACTTTCCATTGTTGACAATTTAATACAGTCAAACTTCGTTATCTCGAACTAGATGGGACTGTTTAAAAACTTCGAGATATCCGAGTATTCGAGATATTGAGGGTAAAATATGTAAAAATTGTGGTTGGGACTTACAAATCACTTCGACATATCCATTGTATTCGAGATATCAGTGTTCGAGATATCGAAGTTCAACTGTATATCATTTCTCTTCTTTGATTGGAAAGACGGTCATATGCATGCCGAGATAAACTACTGTTTATCTATAAAGAGGTACATGTATACTTTGCTTATAATAACTATTAATATGATAAAATCAGGTCTATTCTGCTTAAATTCATATCCAGCAGTATCAATTTCATTCAATTCTATTAAAAAAAATGATGTATAAAACATTCTAAAAATGATTTTTAATATTCACAATTAGTGTGCGTTTTTCAACAATTTGGAGACTTTACCACTGGATGTAAATAGCTTTGAATTTTGATTTTTACCCAATTTAGTTAATAAGGTAATTAAAATATAAGCTATTTTTATCATGCTTACACCTTTGGTACCGGACCTTGGTCTTTCCTCATTAATAGGAAAAGATGCAGTTTTGAATATATTAATTGCTAATTGATTACTGAAATTGAAATTTCAGTGTAGTTTGCTTGAAGTAGATTTGACATATATGTAATTATTTGACAAGAATGAAGGTCTAACATTCTACATTTCCTGGCACATTTCAGAATATTTGCCTTTCCTTTTATTTATCAACAATTAAGTACATATATTTCATTTTACAGTGTGTGTGTGTGTGTGTGTGGCTTATAAAGCAAAGCTGAACTGAGCCCTAGATCCCAGTTGACCACTAATAACTCAGTATATCTGGCACAGTGAGGATGGTATTATATCTATGTCATAATTGATAGTTGTAATTAGTATATTTTATATATTTTATATAACTTTACATGTATATACAAACGAAATGTTCTATTAAGCACTAAGTGTAATTTCATGTAACTTTACATGTATCTATACAAACAAAATTTTGTATTAAGTGTAGTAAATGTAATATCATATATACAAAGGCAAATCCCAAAGCTCCAATCCTATTAGTGAGACGTTTTCATACATATTTATGCATATTTGAGTGTGTAATTAATAGCTTCACCAAACATGAAGCCTGCAGCTCTTTTGATTATGGTTTCAGTACTTGATGCACTCATCACAACTTCCTTGGGTTCTCAATCTACTTGTTTGCGTGTTTGTTCCTGTTACACGGAAGTTTAATCTAAAACAGAGGAATTACAAACTAGCAGTAACTAACAAGGGATTTAATGTGAAATATACCCTCTTCCCCCTAGAAAAAACCATGCAAAATGAACATCAAAACAAAATAATAAACACAATAAAATGTGGGATATTATAACAGCATTTGAGGAAATAGATGTGAGTTGTAGTCAGAAAATGTTTTGCATTGATGATCTTTAGGTTTTTTATGCATGTTTTGAAATTTGCGAGTGCTAACACCAATTATGTTTTGGAACAGAAAGATGCATGCATAGAAGGCAAACTGATAAATTGTTAAATTAATTTGAAATTTGAAAAACACTATAAGTTTTTTGTTGTGGAACATTTACACCAATTATCCAGTTATATATAGAACGGTCATTTATCCTAAACTCCTTTTAATGATCGAGAGTTTATATACTGAGTATACATCTGTATACATGTATCTATTGGATAATATATGTGTCGTTTTGCAGAATCTTTCAAAATTTCACAACCAACCTGTCTTTAATTGTACTTTATGTATGTATAAATATGCGGGTTTTTTTTTTCGTATTTCAGCACCCACACCTAGGATCACGTGGACGAAAATGCCCCGGATTATCAGACGACCAGAGACAGATGCTTCAGGTGTTCGATCCGGCGTGTGATTTATCATGTGATGGGTCATGTGACAAAATGGCAGCTTATAATAAAGACACGATAGGATTCTTCATTGCAAAATTTACGAAAATAAAGAAGTGACAAATAAAATACTATGTTGTTTCTTATTTATTAGCTGTTTGGTTTTGAATACAATAGAAATGTACTTTTGTTTCGAGTATTCTTAATCATGAAGATGCCTCAACTCTCACATTGCTATCATTCTGACTATTTTTCGGGTGAATTTTTTTTTTATGGACTTACGCACTTAATAGACCAAAGCTTAGCTTTAAGTTCTTGAGACTATCACGATCGAACCCTTGATCGTACTCATTCGTGGTATCGTTGTGAACATATACCTGGTATGTTTATGTTGTTATAAAATGGATGAATTTGATGAAAGCCAACCGCGCTCTTTCCTAATTAACCAGAATTTGATACAGCAAAACTTTACACCATAGTCATAGTTTTAGCAGGGAAAAAAGTATTGTTTTTCAACCCATATCACATTTTATTATACTGAGCGTCGACGACACACACCTGATCTCAAAAGCGAGTTTGTGTGTTGAATTTCTAGTGTACGACGTAGTTTCCATTTATTTTTACTTTTACTCCTTTATCATCGGTATCGTTTTTATTCCCGTCCTAGTCTTTGCATTGTAGAAATGAATTTATAAAAACTTTCAGCAATATTTTCAACCGTATTAAAAATGAGTTATAGTCATCTGGAAGAACTCTTTAAAACAATAAAATAAATAAAGTACATACTTTGAAAAAATATTTTAACAGCATGCGTTTCATTGAAGAGTCCTATCAGGTGATTCGGATTTTAAATATGACCATTAAAAACCCATACACTTATCGATAAAATATCGCTTTATCTCAGGATATCAGCACTTCATGATCAAGAACATAGCGATTTTATATTATCTGCCAGCATTTATAAATAACACACCCTTGCATTATACATTTTATAAATAAGATGCAAGGACCCTTGTTTGCTTTATTTTGATTATACATTTTATCAAAATGAAAAAAAATTAATTAAAAAAGATTTACATTTCTCGTCTCTCTAGGGCAACAAATAGACAGGTTGCTAGTAATTACAATTTCCATTGATAACAATATGACGTGAATTGATTATTAAATATCTTTTAATACTTTGGATTTCTATTAAAGAAAAATTACACCACAGAAAGGTTATCTATATGTTTTCAAAATAGAGTGTCATTTTATTTTCACAACTACATGCGTATGAAAAAATATTTCTTTGTTGATATAATTGACATTTTTCCGCCTAATTCGTCCATTTTTGTTTAAGGTATCGAGAATACCAAACGAAACCTTTGATTCGCCTCTGAGTTTTTAATACTCGGTAAAAATTCATTTGAGAATATATCATAATTTACTGCAAACGTTTTAGTACCACCAAAATAAAAAAAGAAAAGACGGTTTCTTATGATAGATGTTTAAATGTAGCATTTTGTTAATATCTGCCTGTCAACAGTTTTTAACCCCTGCCCCCCGTGCTTAAGCCATTAAGTGTGTTAAGTGTTTTAGCTAATAGAACTATATTATGGTCTCTAGGGTTATGTTTGGCATTCACCGCCAAAATTGATACAAGCCACTTTCTAAAACCTGTTTAAATGTTTGAAATATTTAAAGCAAAGTCACAAACGACATTATGAGAAAACCTTTAGTGACGCCAACATACTTTGGATGATAACATTTAAGAATATGAAAGTCACATATTAGATACATTCCGTATTTTATTAACTTCTTAAATCCAATTATATAAGTTTAAAATGTATAATATTTTAAAACCTTTCGTGAATAATACTTATAATGTACATGCATTTATAAATTGATGATGCTCATATCTTCGTGTGACGATAAAAGTACATATTAAATTAATCTCATAAAGAATTTCATTTTTTTCCTCTTTAAATTATCCATATAGGTGTATTATTACGATTGTTTTGGATATTATTTTTTCCACCAGAAATGCCAACACTTCATTGAAAACACTCAATGACAGTTGTTATATTCTAGTAGATTCGATTATATTGGAGTCTCTTTTTCTACTTTTCCCACTGGGTACAGAGTTACTTATTTCCTTGGTATCAGAAGACAAAGGCTCTGTAGCCTTGACGCTTCTAGAAACGTCCGAATGTTCATTCCTTCTCGCCACATCGGTTTTAATACTTTCACTATGTGGTGATACTGTTGTTTTTTGTTTTGTTTCACTCAAAAGTTCTTTCGTTGAAGAAGGTTCCCGAGAGCTAGCAGCACTTTGTGGGTTCTGTTTCACCTCTTCCGTTTTGCTGTGAATTTGAACGTGATTTTGTGAATTATCTCGAACAGAGCTAGTAACAACTTCTGGTTCCTTTTTTGTGTCCTGACCTCCTGTTTTCTTCACTTTAGGGTCTATACTACTGCTGCTTGCTGAACTAGTTTTCTTTGATGAAAAATTAGTTGTTCCGGCGGAAATTTCTTTCATACCAGGCGATTGTGATTTCTTTGCATCCGAAATCGGTTTAACTTTTGCAACTGTTTCATTATTTGAAGTTCCTGAAGAGGACTTCATACCTTTTGTGTCTTTCTCTTTAGAGTCTTTAGAACTTTTTGCTGATTTGGCCTTCTTGGGTGACGATTTGGGTGTCCCAGTTGCCTCTTTCTTACCAGGCGATTGAATTTGTTTAGTTTTTGTCACACTCTCATTATTAGAGACTGGTGGGGAGCTCGAGGATTTCTTATCCGATGATTTGTCTGGTATTGTTTTTGAAGTAGGCGTTTTCTTGGACGTACCTGACGGTTCTTTGGCTAATGAAACAGGGGAAGTATGCGACGTGGAGACTTGAGTCGCCACAGCTGGAGATGACATTGAATCTTTTATCTTCGTGTTCGCAGTTGCTCCTGATGAAGCCATTGTCGTTTTCAGGTCTTTCGAATGCGATTGCTGTAGAGTTGTTGTTGATGAGGTTGAAAGTGTTGTGCAAGTTGATGAAGAAGCCGTTGTTATTGATAATGGAGATTGTTCCCTTGTTCTTGATGTATTCGCAAGTGTGTTCGTTTTGCGAAACGTAAATGGGGAGGGCATCCCAGAATTCAAGTTGGTCATGGATGACTTCAAAGGCAGAGTAGCCGCCTTATTCAAAGAGGTACTCGAGGAATGCAAAGAATTCGGATTATTTGTAGTTACCACAGAACTTTGACTGGTGGTAGCATATACCTGTTGAGGGGTCTGTGTTATTTTCTTGTTGACACTTCCGCCTTCTCCTTTTTGTTTTAATGCAAAGACATTTAGATTTGGGACAGACTGGTTCGCTCTAAGACTCTGACTCTTCTGAATATTCACTGCCACTTGTTCTCTCCTTCCAAAGTCAACCATTGTAGAAATGCCTTTTTCTGTGGACGATCGATGTAAGCTTAGTGAACCACTCGAATGACTTCCAACACGAACCCGCTCCGACATTTGTGCTTTTTCACCACTACCAGAAACTCGATTTATCTCTAATGACGATAAACTATTAGATCTTGAACTTTTCCTATCTTCAGTAGACACCTGCTGCCTGTCCAGTTTAAAGATTTTGATCCCATTTCTGTCTCCAACGAACAATTTCTCATTCTTGGTCATGGATAAAGCCACTGGTCGATACAAGCCCGAAGACTTGTTGAGCAAAATGTATAGAAACTCGCCGTTCACAGACACAAGATGCAGACAATCATTGCAACTGTCCGCCACGATTATGTTCAGTAAGGAGTCGCAGCAGACGCCAAACGGCAAGAAAGGCACGGCATCGGGACGATTGAGTTTATCGGCTGTGTACGTAAAGCGGTACCTTCCCCACCGGTCGACGACGATCACCGCCCGCCTCAAATGATCGGAAACCACGATGTCTCCGTTCCCATTTTCGGTAACGAAGGCGGGAAATGAGTACAACTGATTCCCGTGGTTGTCATGCTCCACGGCAGAAATGACGTCCCCGTCCTCGCTGTATCGGGTGACACGGCCCCGAGCGGAGGGGAGGAACAGTCCGACAACAATGTCGCCATTTTCAGCGAAGCAAATGCCGATTGGAAACCAATCGTTCGTGGACATGACTTTTTTAGTGATGACGTCACCGTCAAACCGGGTGTATATCAGTCGCTTGTTTTTCCCGTCTGTAAAGATGAGGTCGTCTTTCGAACCGGCGGCGAGACCACATATCTCTATCTTGACCTCCAGGAGCAGCAGTGTTTGCCCTTTCCGATCCAGTTGGAGAATTTGAGGTCGTCTGCACACCCACACAGTCCCGTCTGCGCTACAACACAGGTGCTGTAAGTTGTCACATGTCATTTCCATCGTCACTGAAGGTGTCACGTGTTGACCTTGACTTTTGCCTTGGGTCATGTTGTACCTGTAACATCTTGGGGACGGTTGGCTCTCTGTGCTGCCAACCGAAGAGTTATCTTGCTCGACATTATACTTAAACGAATGGCGAGGCGCAGTGTTTCCCATGGCGACTGGATATTTTAAATGTGTGTGTAATTTAGATTAATTGTACTTTGTATTACAATTAACGTGGCCTGATGGAGCTGATGTATACGCGTTTATGCGGAACTGTAATTTGTTTCCTGGAGTCAATTATTGGGGAAGTTGGCCTGAAATACAAAGAAATTGTGTCTCTCTCTCATATCAATAGATTTACCACGCTTATAACACGAATTGATGATAAATATATCTTAAATGTTATTCAAGTAACGAAATCAATTTCATTACTATTATGAAATCATTATTCAAATTGCCTGACATGCAATCCATTGTGACAATGCTTCAATAGTGATATATATATATATATATATATACTTATTGGTTTTAAAAACAATCTTAATTTGGCATGTAATAGATATATAAACAAAATGCAAGTACCTTGTTGGGATTATAGATTCTCGAAGAGTACGTCCATGTTTACATGTTTTCACATTAACAGTAAATTAAAATATTTGGCTAAACCGGAAAAAATAGTTTTGAAAAATAGTTCTCCCCTTTCACATCCGGTTATTTCCTTGATTTGAATCCTGTGTGACTTCCTGTAGTTCAATTTCAGTATTGGTTGATGTTTTTCAAACTACGCTACGTACTAGTCTCGACACCTTTTGAAACTGGCACCCTCTTGCCAGATCACGGTTTCGCGATGATTGCCTCCACTTCTAAACTTATTTTTCTTAGTACTGTGTTCTTCTAGAGCAGCTAAAAGTGAAAAATATTGTCCAAAAATTTTGTTCTTGAAATGAGAGTTCAAATAATATAATATAATGGTCTATCTTGTTTGCACTTCAATCATCATTGCGCTTTTACATCACACCCAGGAAACTGCATACTGTTTTGCCGGACTTTACATTACGTAAAGGGTGTACGCAAAATTGTCCTTATTTTTAAATGAAATGTTTATATTGGTCACAAAACATGAGAAAAATAACTTTTGTCTACGTCAGAGTATCTATTATTAGCAAGTACGTGCTCATATTTGTGTGAATTTGTCAACTTCGTCGCTTATTTCCTTGAAAAATTTATGGTTTCAATCGGTTTTGATTTTATTTCCTCGCCATTTGACTCTAATTAAGTTCCCAGCATAGCCCAAATCCTGATTTTATTTATTTTTCCTTTAAAAGATTGCTTTAACTTTCAAATATAAGTAGTAATTCATCTCTGATGCATTGGTCAGAAAACACAAAGAAAAGTTTATTAATCGCCTAATTCGGAACCTTTCAAGAAATTTTAAAAAGCATAAATTGTACGAAAGACTTCCGATAAAGATGCTTTTAAAACTTATTTTTTCCTAGACAGTCTGGAATCACACACAAAAAATGAATCCAATACATGTATTGAGTTAGATATGCATACCGTACGCCTGTACATTCGGCCAGGAAACACCAAATGTATATTTAGCATCCAAATCCCAAATACGGTCTGAAAACATCCGAAACTAATGACATATTTTCCACACTACGTAAACATCGAGATTCAAAACGTATTCAAAAAGTATTTATTCCTTTTGAATCGGGAACATCTACTCTTGAGCCTCTGACTCCGAGAAACTGGAAAAAACACCCACATAAGAATCAGAGAAGGACTTTCACAAAATTATTCCGGCTTGAAACAAAGTACTTCCCATTGAATTTTCAAAGAAATTGGAACTATTCGTTTAAAGAATCCAAAAATTCAACGATAATTGTCTGCTCGGTGTTGTCAAAAGTTAAAAGAGCATGTGAGATTCTTTTTTTTTGGTCAGGAAAAGTAGCGGTAACTTACTAGGCCTTCTTCCAAGAAAACATTTCCCCACTCAGATTGTCTCCAAAAATTCTCATCCCAGCCTTATATTATTAGAAAGTCAAACAAGTTTGTGGGATTCCTTTTTTTCTGGAAACTTACTAGGCCTCCTACCAAGAAAACGTTTTCCCCACTCAGATTGTCTCCAAAACATCCAGTGTCCGGTCGGTTTCTGAAAGTTGATAATCCTAGCTCACTTTCTCAACGTATGGTCATGTTCATTCAACATAAATCTCCATTTAGATTTATAACCATGTACAAGCTGGTTGTCAATATGGGAACGAAATACATGTACGAGACTCAGAGAAGTACTGGCGGATTATTTTATATTAACGTCAAACCTCTTGCCAATTGTAGATAGCATCAAAATCACACACTTCCTTAATGGACGCATTTTTTTCCTTAATATTATGGAGATGTATACTTTATAACTACACGATAGTGTAAAGAAGATATAATTCCTAGTATACTCGAAAAACCTCTCTTCTAGTGCGGATTATATAGATGAATAATCTGCATGCAAATGTATAACTTCCTCATACTAAAATCTATTTTTGAAATTTTCATTTCTGATTCAGTAAAAATATAAAATAATTGGCATGGGCATATAAGGTTTTTTTTTCGATCGGTGTTTATTATTTTTTTCTCGAAAACTTAAGACTAATTATATTCTTAGTTAGAATCATTTCAGGCGTATTTGCAGTACACATCATGTACATGTATAGGAAGTTCGGCGAGTGTTTTTTTTTTTTAACCCTTTCCGTTTTGAAGTGGCTATCAGACACTTCTGCATTGACGTATCGAAAATTTGAGAGGACTTTTTTTTGAAACTAATGACTCTTTAAAGCCCGTGAGAAGTACTTGATGCATAGAACACTGTCTTGCTGAATAACATCTGAATGAGGAGAGACTCGAGTGGATAATTAAGTCAGTAAAGAGATAAGAGATATAATTGCTTTCATTTCATAAGTACGTTTAGAGTACATGTTACCATACATGTACACCCGTAGCTGCAAAAATGTAGCTCTACACGGTAATATTCAGATTGATCAGGAATATCCATTTCTGCAGCTTTATGCAGATATTCGATAGGAACAGTTCGAGATAAAGTTGGTATGGGACTTTATATAAAATTACATCATATTAAAAAATATAATCACTGTTTTAAAATTTTCATGTTTTTACAATATTTGACAAATTCTTTTAAAGATACATCTTCCCAAGTAAAAAATGTAAACGTATTTACAGGTTTCAAACTCGGAGTGGATATTGATAACATGAGAGAAAGGTGAAGGGAGAATGCATGCATTTCATGTAGCATATATGTCAGAGAGAGAGAGAGTATACGTATTTATCATATATGAGAATCAAATGGATAGAAGTGCTGTGGACACTTTCACACAGCCTATACAGTGTCGTTCATCAGGCCGCCCTAATATCGCCAAATCTAATCTCCAACTTGCAACTTGTGATCTCTTAATTACAGGGCTAACCATTGAAAACAAATCTATTCGGGAAAATGGAGAAAAACATTTCAAGAACACCTGCTACATCCTAAAAGAAAAAAGGAGAACATATAGAAATATGGAAAACTAAACTATTTAATGTCGTTGTATGTATGATAATTCTGAGCATATCAAATAATCTTTCAAGTAAGAAAGAAAGTAGTAAAAGAATGCATAGGAAAAGAAAACAGCAGTATGTTAAATGTTTTGAACAATACTGTCCATTCAGAGACACTGAATATTGAGAAAGAATTCATTAAGCTGTTTCATTTTGTTTTTAGTTCACCTGAGCCAGAGGCTCAGGTGGCACGGGACAGTTTTTTTGATACAATTCATTGTAGCCAGGGGATGTGTGTCTTCAGAACTCTGTAACTAGAATTTACTCAGTTCCCATTGAGCACAAATACCCATAATTCACTTGTTATAGGGTCAATCACTTATTTCTAATGAAAATTACTAGTCAAAACCTGTAAAATTGTCTACATACTGGATTTTATGAGATTTTGACCCTTTCATATTTTGCTAATTTTTCATGATTTTTCAGCTTTTTAGACCTCCCCCAGCTAATTCCCTGCAAAGGGTTGACCTTCCGTACCGTGTGTATGTTGCACCATCACATGTCAGAAACTTACCGGTGTATAGTTTACAATGTCCCATCCACCTACTTTTCGTGTTATTTTACCTCCCGTCTGTCACTTGCAATTTCACTGTGTAAAGTCAACACAACAGTCATAGCCGCGGTTTCGCATTTTACTTCTGATTCTCATGTACCTAACATATGGGGCCTACATATTGCATGTCAATTTCAACAAGAGACATCCCTCTAACTAATAATAATCATTAAAAATAATTTCATGAATTTTAGCAACACTCATAAGCCTTCAAGTACAGCAACTCTCAATTTTACAAAAATATTGACCGGTACTTTATCCGAAACTGTCCCTTGCTACCTCAAGTGAGGTTTTTTGATCAAAATTTGTCCGTTGTCTGTCGTCGTAGCTAACTTTTCACATTTTCATTTTCTTCTTCAGAACCACTCGACCAAATTTTACCCAAACTTGGTACAAAGCATTCTTGGGTGAAGGGAATCCAAATTTGTTCAAATAAAGGATAATGTTCTCTTTTAAAGGGTAGATAATTTAGAATTATTACAAACGTTGCCATTCTTTAAAAATTTCAAATACTATTTGGCCAGAAAAGCACGATCCACGGGGGTGGGTGGGGTCACAATGGGGGTTTGAAGGTTAAATTTTTACACGAGAATTAAAAGGGATTTAAAAGAAAATCTTCTTGTTAAAAACTATTTGGCCAAAAATCTGAAACACGTTGAAGCATCCTCAGGTACTAGTAATGTAGATTCAAGACACAATGGTGGGGGGTTAAGAAATAGAGAAAATCTTAAAAACTCTTCCTCTCGAAAACTTATTTGTCAGAAAAGCTGAAAATTGGCTGAAAACATCCTCAGGTAGTGTAGTTTAAGGTTTTTTCAAATCATGATCCCCGGGGGTAGGATGGGGCCACAAAAGGAGGGGGTTGAATTTTTACATAGAAATTAATGGAAAAATCTTTAAAAATCTGCTTATCAAAATCTGAAACAAAAAAAGGGGCTCAATGTTTTACACAATGGTATATGTGTGGAGGATAAAAAGTGAAAATCTTTCTAAACACAGTACCATACTCTACTAAATTGTCAAGATATTTTGTATTTCATACCATAAAGCAGATTTGAACAGAGGTATGGCTCTTTTTAGCTGAGGTGAGCGATGTGGCCCCTGGACATCTTGTTTTGGTTTGATTTTTTTAGTGCATGGGGGATTCATTCATTCATTCATTCATTCATTCATTCATTCATTCATACTTTATTTCCCTCATATGAGGATTATTTCAGAACATACAATTATACATACATGCAACACATATAATTATAAGACAAAGCATAAGTATTTACACACACACACACACACACACACACAAAGGGGTGGGGGTGGGGGTGGGGAGGTCCTACACGGGGGAGGGGGGTACGCACAAAACACAGGTTATGCTGCTAACATTTGGTTAGGTTGAGCTTTGAGGGTCCGATTGTAGCGTGCAGCAGTGTCTCGGATGTATCGAAAGTTAAATATACGAACTGCACGTAGGTCTTTTTCTGGCAGCCATGTGAAATATTTCCCACCTAGAAGGAAGAAGAATATATCATCATCAGTCATGGCACACAGGTTCGCGGAGAGGTGAACGTCGAAGGAGTTGGTGATCTGATCCCACCAGATAATATACTTAATATGTTGTTATTCAAATACATGACTATAGTTAGATATAATTAATTTTTTTATGTAACTTGACCTATTATACAAGGAGAGGATATACATCTGTAGGCTATGCCTGTTGTCCAATCCTATTGAATTTATTCAATAAAATATGTTTAAATTATAATTTTTCTGTTTTTGAATTCAACAAATCCTTAACAAAAGATTCTATTGTTTTTGTTTCAATTAAACAGTTTAAACTAATATTATATTCAGATTAATCAATTAAACAGTGAAAATGAACAAAATATGAGCTT
>WFKH01011926.1:22369636-22380642 GCA_016163765.1 Magallana hongkongensis
ATATATTACCCATCAGATTGATACGATTTCTTTATCCATTAATCCATAAACATAAGCAAAGAAAAATATCAAAATATTTTGGTTTAAAAATTTGAATATTTACCTGTCTTTCATCATAGCTCTTTTTCTTAAGAAGGTTTTTTAAGTCTAAAAATGGCAACGACCGTCCATCTCTTTTAAATGGAGATTTACAGTACATATGCCAGTACTTTATGCGTCATTGTGTTTTTACCCAATTGCATTAAACAATGTTGTTGAAAGTTAAAAAGTGGTTTGTTCAATTGATTCATATATCCTTTTTGGTCATTAAAAAGAAATGTATGCAAATTGATGCAATTTTCATGTACAACAGTCTATCAAAGACAAATATAACAAAAAATAAAATCTTAGATTAATTGTAATTCAGACAATCTTTGAACTAGTTTAAGAAACTATTCATATATTTTTTTTTTTTTACACAGAAATGTAAACACCATCACTCTGTCCGAAATTACAAGACTGCAAGGTGAGCTAAATCTCCAGGAGGAGAAAGACAAAATATTCCAAAGCGAGGCTCAATGGAAAGAAACTCGCAAGCCAAGGTCAGAATCACGATTTCCTGCGTTAATTTGACTTAAAACCTATGGACCGTATGTACATGTATATAAAAAAGTGGGTTTTTTTTTAATTTTAAGATTACCATATCGCATAAAGGTGTACAAATTATATTAATAACTTCTTCATTTTCAAAACAGGTATCCTATGCATTTGAACACTGTAAATTTGTCTAATACAATTATAATTAGAACTGAAAAAAGAAACTTCAATTGCACGTGACAGGGGAGATAATTCAATCCGCACAAAATTGTGTGTGTATTGAGAAATGTTACTATATAAATACACTCTTGATCGTATGAAATTTATCATTTTCCATAAGTAACTATAACTTTATCTGCAATATTCTCTGCAAATGAGACATCATCTATATTTCAGGGCTTCTCCCTTCACATCCTCTGCCTTTACCAAAGGTCGAAAGATGACGTGTAAATCTCCCAAATTCAGGAATTTCCAGGAAAATGAAGATGAATTTTAAACTTGATAACTACAAGTTTACAGACTGCATGAATCCCCCTTACTGAGACCTATCTTCTATCTGTATGTGAAGATGTCCATAATTAATAATTTTTAAGCATCAGCAGGACTATTTTAGGATTAACAGCAATAAACCACCATTTTTATGATGTATAATATGTAGATCAACATGGAATTCATTCATGGAATTTAAAAACCCCCCATAAAACATTCACATCAAATTTTAACCCCATAACTTGTATTGTTTCAATTCTATGTAACTTTTGAAGCATTTGATTTCAAATTCACATTTAAATAAAAGCAAACACACTTTCATACCATCAAATTATAATGTTGTATTTTCAAAATATTTTATTGTTTTGTTTTGTTTCATGTAACATTTCTGAATTTTTTTCTACATGTATCATAGTTCATTATGTTTTGTAATCTCACATTAAAAATCATCCTGTTTAATAAATCTTGAAACATTATTTTATTTCTTTGACAATAATGAGAGCTGCCATTGGCATTTCATTCTCCTTCACAATGAGAATAATTGTGTGCTTCATTTGAGCACAAGATACATATGGAACCTAATGAATGTGTACAACAAGAGCACACGATAAACTTCATGACCGACATACAAAAGTTAAACACAAACAATATACACATGTACGCTACTTTCTCACAAAAAGTGGATTTCTATAAAAATTGAAACCAAAAAATGCAATTGATTATGATATTTCTATAAAATCATTATGAAAACATGTATTTCAAGTGAAACAAGTACAGTTCAACATCCCTCACAAAAAAAACCCCACGTAAAAAACTTTTTTCATCCCTCTCTCCCTCTTTCATTCCATCAATGCAATTTCAACAGATATGTGTAGCTAGAGTTAATATGGCTGGTAGTAGCTCTTGGACTGAACTAGTCAGTAGTCTCTGAAAATTATTAGTCTGTAGTCACTAGCCATTAGTCACTTCCCTAGTCACTTCAAGACTGTCACATTCCAAGCTTTTCTTCCAGGTTAAAGTACACTGTTTCAATATTGGCACTTCTCTAGTTAAAACCACCCTGTGGATGAAGAAAATGAAATTGCTAATTAAAGCAAAATTTTTCAGTGAGTATTTAAAACAATGCTGAAATTTTACAAGTTTGATTTCTTGATGGTAAACTTTCCAGATAAACAGCAGATCTATTTTAACAAATATTTCCATTTATCTACCTTAAAATTGATTCAGAACTATATAATTAGTTCTTGCACAATGTCTTTATAAGTATAATAAACAAAGAAAAACTAAATCATAATATTAATTGTTATATCAAAAGAAACTCTAACAAGAAATTGATACTTGCTGCTAAACTGAAAAGTGAAATAATTGTTTAAACAAGATTCTAGTAGCTTACTGCTCAAATAAACTTGGAATGAGAAATAAACATGAATATTGTATCTTTCCTCTAAATGAGATATTAACTAGTATCTTACAACTTCCCACAATTTGTTATGAAGACTAGAGAAATTTGATTATCTTGACCTTTTTGTACATCTGATTGACACAGATGTTGGGGTCGTCACTGCGTTTCCATGTCTCCGTCCTCATCTTCCTCCTCACCCTCACGTTTCTCCGGTTTCTCGTACGCTTTGTCTGAGGGCGTGACCACAACCCCCTCCCATACACTCATCTCTGTGGCTATGCCTGTAAAAACAGGAAGAATTGGTTGATGAATTACAGTTTTTGTGTTGGACATCATTCTGGCTGGTTTTCTCAAAATGAAATTACATTGTACAAAGCCTATTGACAGCATAGCAAGGGAAGGAACAATCAAACCCAGACAATTCGAAGTACAGGTAACTCTCGATGGCTCGAACTTCGATCGCTCGAAGTTCTTGATCTCTCGAAGAAAGTCTAGGGTCCCGATTTTTTTCCCTATATAACTAAGCAAATTTACTCTTGATTTCTCGAACTCTTGATCTCTCGAAACCCTTGATCCCTCGAAGTCAAACTGCAGTCCCGTTATTCATAATCTATAGTTTTTTACTCTCGATACCTCGAAGTGGCTGTGTATATCCAAGCGTTACCTAATTATTACCTACTTGGTCATTTAAATGGCTCCAGGCGTTAGACGCGGGACCCGTGTCACGGGTTGTTTATTCAGGCGACACTTGTCCTGCCAGGTGATAATTGTTTGATGATTAACCATACCAGTACCTAATCTATAATTAACACCGACCGTTTTACGATAATTTGAAGGCGCAGTGAAAATGATAAATTAATTGAGATGGAACGATAATTTTGAGCCATGGTAAAAATTTTAGAATTATAAAACTGTAGAAATTATGCTTATCATCATCATTGTCATTTTAATGATTATTGCTGAACAAGTTCTTACAGCTGTTGAAGGACCCGTAAAGTGGGAACAATGGGTGATATTCAATTATCTAATTCACGACATGTCGTCTCGCAGTCCAGTAGTACTAAGCAATCTGATCACAATATGATGCATTAAATAAATAATTATAGTGTATCATGGATTTATTCAATATTTGTTTCTATTTAGTTTTTAAAACATCCAGGTCTGTATATTTAACTGAAAAGAAAACATTGTTTAAGCACGTGCCTAAAGGTAAGCACTTAATAAATGGCTTAATCATAACATCCGGTAAGACTAATTTTAAAACCCGTCGGTCAACCCGGAAAACTCCGAACTCTTGAAAACTCGAACTCTTGATACCTCGAAGTTTTTCCTCGGTCCCATGGACTTCGAGTTATCGAGAGTTACCTGTATTACAAATAATTTTCATCTATCTTATCACATGAAATTACATGTACATTATCACATATTCAATAAAATTATGAACATATGAGTTCTAGATTTTTATCTAGAAATTATAAAAATTAAAAGAGTTTTAATATCCAGTTTATTCTATAAAACCTATAGATGTAGAGCCCCACGTTTCCATTCTGATATTTATTATAACATATTTACATTTCTATTAAACTGCTTTTAATAAACCCGATTTCAGTAACACCGGTACTGTTCTTTGGCAATAGTTTGACATAGTTTGGTGAAATATGATGTTTTATTTATGTCACCTAATTGTCTTCCAAATAAAACTTCACTAAACTACCACATTTTGCCCTGCAAAATAGCAGTAACACAATTGTTGTCAAAGGGTTTATAAAGGAACAATATCTCTTGATAATAACATAGATCTGTGAAATATTAAACATAAGAGGTCAGTTTTGAATAGTGTTAGCAGCAATAGTGATTTCTTTAATGGTGAGTGATTTTGGCTTAAAGTGTGGTTAAGCAACATTTCATTTGCATGTTTTACTAGTAAGAATACAGCAATACAACACTCACTGGAGTTCCCTTCCATGCCGAGGATCTGTTTGAAGCCGCCGTGGGTGAGGACTCTGAGCAGTGTCTGGGCGGTGAAACACACCATGTCCTACAATGTACAGGGGACATGATTAAGACAGCAGAGAGAGAGAGAGAGAGACATACAGAGAGAGAGAGAGAGAGAGAGAGAGATACACTCTAGGCAGCAGAACATCATTCCTTCTGTGCACTCATGCACAAGTTTGTTTTGTGATAAAAGGTTTCCAAGAAAAAAATATTTTAGTAACAATTGAAAAGATCAGGCCTGGATTTTTTTTCTACATATTATTTGGCAATTTTGATTTTAAAAATCACACCAGTGGTGGAAACAATATGCAGATATGCAGTCAAAATAAGCTGGGAGGGGGTGGGGGTGGGGGAGAAGCCCTTCAATTTGTTGCTAAAGATTCATAAATTGATTTGACAAGTTAACATCCTAAAATCCTGACCAAGTTTGTCTGTGAAAAAAAATGAACAGAGGGATCTTGTGAGCGAGGTGGGATAGATGGTGTTATTCAGGGTGAGTTGCGATGTCTTCATGTTTGAGTGAGGGTGAGGTTTGCGGTTACAGGGAGATAACTGTCAGATTTTCATTGTGACGTAACACCAACGACCCTTTATTTCAGATATGACATCACGATCTATACGACGTAATAATTGATTTCAGGTTTTTATTTCGCGGGGTTTTGTAGTTTACAGTGAAAAAGTAACAGGACACCAGCATTTTATCAATTTTCACAAAAACGAAGTCCGCAACATATGGTTTTAAATAGTGTTTTAGAAAAATGCTACGATAGGTTTTTCCTGAAATCGGTGGACTTGTATAGGTTTCAAATAGGATGTTTTCGCTTACATTATAGTAGTCCAAAATTTTGACTTCGGTTACATTTTATTTTACATTTAAATAATTCATTAGAAATTAATAGAAACGAATCATGATATAAATAAAGACATTATTTTGAACATTAATAATCCCTATAATAGTCACATATAAAATGTACATATTTTCACGAAATTATTAACATTTCATCAAAATGACAGTTTGAAATCATGAACTTTGACCTTTTGTAGTTATAAAACGGATCCGGCAAAATCATTTGAATTTTATAAGAAAAAAGACTTTAGTATAGTGAACAGAATGGTATGTAACTTTGATACAGTTCCTTAAAAATGCAAGCCACAAACCTTACCTTAAGGATGGGGTGTTAGTCTGGATGGATGGGGCTGTCCTCCTAATTGATTGGATTTTTGAGGTTGGTGTAGGGGGTTATTCAGGATGGGGGTGTCACTTACCTGTTGTTCCAGGGTCATGACGGTGTGGACTCTGACTGTGCCCTGCTCACAGGGATCTGTGATCCCCACTGACCCAGGCAGGAAAAACCCGGCCGCCAACAGCTGAAGACATCTCCTGGGGGACACAGAAACAAAAGATGTTGTTATCAGCTATTTTTGATACTTGCTAAAATTAGATATCTCCTGGGGGACAGAAAATGTAAGGTGTAGTTATCAGCTATACATAAATCATTAAACCTCTTATATCTCAAATATTTCACAGAGAATGAAAGGCAGCTTAATGTAACTACTGATATTTCAATGGCCAAGAAATTAAAGATTACATATACAGGTACATAGACAAACGACTTATCATCCACATTCACTTAATCTGGTAATAACTCAAGGATATCGATAGGTTACTTTGAGAATAAATCATGTAAGGTCATATTAACTGAAAGTTATCACTGACGAATAAAAGTTACAACTGTAAGATATAGTAAACATGATGGATGGCTGGGTCACTTACTTGAAGGCCACATTGATGGACAGAGGTTGCCTTGTTGGATTGTTCATGATGGCGTAGTGAGACTATCAATAGACAGTCAATGGATACACAATATTAATATTAATCAACTATCATTTGCAGTGAATAAATGAAAGCAAAACCTTTAAATCTTTGATAGAAATGATTATTAATCAAATATTCACACCATATATATAACATTCCATTTATTTTTCAAATGTGGCATTAAAAGTAAATAAATTCAGCAATAAAACAAAATTAAAAAAAAACAACAAAAAACCCAACCATTTATCAAACAAGACATACCAGTAGGTCAATTATCCATGAGGTCAGGGGTTCGAATCCCTTGAACCTGTTTTTCAGGTCTCTCAACAGACGAATCAACACCTTGATGCTGAAAAGTAAGCACATGCACATAAACATTCACGGATCTGTCTAAATACAGTAAAAAACAAATAGTTACAGCAAACACACTTATAAAGAAATCATGCTTACAGCGAAGTTAGTTTTACTGCCCTAATCTTAAAATTTAATCATGAATTTATCGGACGTAACAAATTATGATTATAAATAATCAAAATCACTCGTCCCTGGCGCTTTGTTATAACAGTGTTTTACTGTATTGATCAATGCAAGGGCTACTGATATCAGTTTTCACTAATCTAACCACATGGCCATTTTAAATAGAAATCAGTTCAATCATGTCCCCGAAATTTATAACAATAAACCTTCACATTTTAAGGTTAACAGGATCAATTGCATATAAATCAAAAGGGATGAAGTCAAAGAGACTAGAGGCAAAAAGGACGACTAAATAAAATCTATGATATTTAAGTTTATTAAAGGGTTTCATAAAATATTTCAGTGATACTTTTTCTATTTATAGATATTTATTTTAATACAGTTTTGCATATTTTTCTTTCAATTGAAATAAGACTTCTTTTCCATGACATATTGATAACAAACTCATGATTTAACATTAAAACTAGATAACACATAACTTAAATTCCCATTCACTAAATTTCCTTCAACACTAGCGGACTGAAATTAAACAAAAAATCTGATCAGATTTTTTCCCTGTGCATTACCTTGAATGGAATGCGTTTTCCTCAAACCAGCGAGCGTGGCGTATAGCTGCTAGGTGGCTCTGCATGACCTTCCCATCCACTGCAAGGTCAAGGTTATAATTGAAATGTCAAAGCATTTCTAGGGTCGATGATTTGTTATCTATTGAACAGCCTTTTTTAAATGAAAAATTCAGCACACAGTATTTGAAATTGCTGCCAAAAGACAAGACAACTGGTATAAAAAACGCTTTTAATTAACATGTTTAGCTCCTTACATACATGATGTTAATGCGTCCTCAAAAATAGAAACACCCCCCCCCCCCAAAAAAAAAAAAAAAAAAAAAAAAAAACCCCCAAAACCCTGGGATCCGACAGATTGTTACTTACGGTGTAACTCTGGGTCCAGCTTCTTGAGGTTGGGGGGAATGGTGGTGATGAGACACTTGACTGTGGCGTCCGAGGAACTGATTTCAAACCCTGTGTCATTGGTCAGCATGGTCAACACTGGGGGAAGTAAAGAAATTCTTCATTTACCTGTGTTATATTTTTAGTCTGTTTCCAAACAATCTTCATTTCGTTTGTTAAAACTATGTATTTCTTTTGTTGCAAATATCACCCCCAAAATATCTAGATATTTTAATTAATAAAATTTATAAATATTTGGGGGGGTTGGGTTTTTAATGCTACAAAGTGAGTAACATTTTTATCTTTTTTGTTGTAAACTTACTATTTCATATATAGCTGATTAGAAAATTAAACTATTCCCCTTTATAAATTTTTCTATTTCTTCTGCCCATTATCGAAAAATGAATTTGCAGTGTAAGGAAGAGTGATTTCACAAAAAGATTAAAATCATTAAATAGAAGGATGAAAGAGAGATCAGCTCTCCACTCTTCCACATGGATCATCCACCATCATTCAATACCTTCATCCGGGTCCTGTGTTCGAAGATCTTCCACAATCTTGTTTCCAAGAACTGCTACTGCCTCCTCTGTGAAAAAATTTAAAATTTAATTTAAAAATTAAAAAATTTAAGAGCTTCTGATTCTGAATTGTACATTTTGGCAGGCACATCACTACAGACATTTTCACTATTGTTAGAGGAATGTGACTTTGCATTTTAAATGTACATGTATTTTTAAGAGAATTTGACTACAACACACAACAGTTGGGATGATTATTTCTCACACTGACAATTTGAGGTCAAAGAAGGCATTTGATAGGGGTGGACATTTCATAAAACATGGTACTTTTTGTTTGCTCCAGAGGCAAGAAAATGAAAGCAACATATTTATTTTTGACACCCCCCCCCCCCCCCCCCCCCCCCCCCCCCCCCCCGCCCCCCCCCCCCCCCCCCCAAGGGAAACCGATGTCATCTAGCTTATATTGGGACTTACTCTATTTTAAATCAATTCAAATTTCTATTCAAAACCTTATTGAAAACACTGCATTGCGAGATTATGATTCTTCAGATGGTATAATTGGGGTCTACATACTTGTGGGGAGGGTTTTCAGCATGACCACAATGTCGGCCACATTGTTTCCTGCCATCATTGTCCCCTTCTTGAAGGATCCCACTTGTCTCACCTCCTCTATTTGCTAAATTTTAAATAAAAAATTCAAAATTTACACTTTCACATCATTAAAATTAAATTTATTACAATAGAGATAAAATCAATGGAAATAATATTCACAAAAAAGTTCAGGTCTACAAGCCACAGCAACTTTGTTTGGAAATAAAATTGAAATGGAAATAATATTTATTAAGAAAAAAAATTATTTCTAACTTCAGATTTAAAAGTCACGTCAACTGTGTTGTCTAAGTATAGTTAATCACAAGAAAAGTTAGTACAGGTAAATATCGGTATCTCGAACATGGGATATCTCGAATACCCCGCTTATGTCAAAGTCTTCCGACGGTCCCGGCCGTTTTCTCTATATAAATGATTTAATAAACTCCTGATATCTCGAATACGGTAATCTCGAATACCCCGCTTATGTCGAAGTGTTTGAAAAGGCCGAAGCCCTAATTTTACCTGGTTTATCTCGAAGTGGAGCCATTTCCCCGGTCAGTTGAACATAATTGGTGTCATTACTTCACACATTTGCCCGCGGCAATTTTCACACCTTTCAAAACTAGTGGTATATCAAACTGCACAATGTAAGTTAATTAGGATGGTAGCTTGGGTGTTTTTAGATTTAGTACCTTTTTATAAAATTCAAATCAAAACACAGTCACGATTACCGATAATGTGTTTAATAAAACACACTGTGTAGGGAGAATCGATCTAGCATTGATAACTGCCAATTTTATAAAAACAATTAATTACGGAATTGAGTTTTTTTTTCATGTACGCTCCAATAAAAATGAAGCATGATTGGAATACGAAGATTTAGAAGAAAACTTATTTAAATTTAACACAACCAGTCCATGTATTGAACACGCAGGGTGTAAAGTAACTTCCGGTTCATCGTACACAGGTTGTTTCCAATATGAGTACTAAAGCTGTGAGCGTAATGAGTTAATATAAGATACGTTAGTTCCTAAACAAAAATGCAATAAAAATATGTGAATTCTAATTCTTGATTATTGGTTGTTTTTTTTTTTTAAATTTTCAAATCCGTATTTTTCGTTTCCTATGTTATAAATTTCAAACGTTACATTGCAAGTGCTTCTTCCAAGTTCTGAACGTCGATAGTGAAGAGGATGTGAAGTCGTATTATTTACAGAATTATAGTGATTTTATAATTTGATTGCTTTTACAAATATTGCATGATTATATTTCACAAATAAAAACACACAAACTAAAAATATTTAATCAAATGTTGATTATTCGTTTATATATATATATTCAGTATATACCGGTACTAATACACGTGTTGATATAAGAACATCACGGAATTAGAATTGGAAAGCCACTTCGGATATCTCGAACCCCCGGATATCTCGAAGTTTTGTTGAGGTCCCCCCAAGTTCGAGATACCGATATTTACAATAAACATACATGTATAAATGGAAATCTGAAATCTGAAAATTTCAAAGGGGAAAAAATGATACATAATTATGATGATTGACAAGAAAATCAAAAATGAATAGTGCTAGTAAAACAATTTAATTCAATATTATACATAATGCTTTAAATACAAATATCGGAAAAGTTACATGCATATTACTGTCTATTTGTAACTGATTAGCTAACATACATCTATATGTAGAACAAACTGAAATTTAAATATCCAAAAGTTGAACAGAGCAAAAACAGAAAACATTTTTGAAAATTTAATGAACAGGATTTTTTTTCTTCAAAATTTACCATGTGAAATTCTTTTGTTGGTCTTGATTTTTTAAGAATCTAATCAAATGAAGCCAAAGTACTAAAAGTTTTATTTCTTCAACTTCAAATCACTAAAAAGACTTCAATTTGAGCAAGTATTTCATAGTTATCATGAGCTTCTGCTTTTAATCTGGAAGCACTTGAACCAGCTTTACATACACACACTGCATATCAACTGTCATTAGTTAACCTTACAGCTATAAATACTCAGTTGACTTAATGCTGAGTCAAATGAGCTGTAAGCAGGGTCATAGGAGCTGGGATGAGGACCAGTTAACTTTCCGCAGGGGTAAAGAAGCTGGGTCTTAGGGACAGCTGACGTACTGAAGTGTCAACTAAACTGGGGGGAAGGGGTGTGTGTGTGTGTGAAA
>WFKH01011926.1:22402932-22420171 GCA_016163765.1 Magallana hongkongensis
CCCCCCCCCCCCCACCGCCCAAAGAAAAAAGAGAAAAAATAAGAAAAAGGGGAAAAAACCCCAACAAAACAAAACAAAACGAGCACGGAGAATAGGATTAGACAGGGTTTGCCATTAATTAAATGAAGGAAACCATCGTATCCATAAGAGGGCAAAATCGGCGTCCATAGAGTTGAAATTGAAATATTCCTCACGAAAAACTTTCATAAAATCTAATCCTAAAGGAGAAAATCCTGATGGGAATGACTCTGAAAAAAAACTCCAACGTATTGGAAATATTAAACTAACTTCATATCTATTCTCGGAAAATAGATCTAAAATTCAGACATAGAGATAGAGAAACTTGGCTAACTTTGTCGGGGAGTTCCTGATTCCAGAATTTAAATACACCTAAGCCAATTACCTGCAAATTACTAGGATAATCGAAATAGTGTCCAAAATATCATGAATATAACAGAACACTTTAAATAACCCATTACATCAAAGCGTTAATTGTCCATTTGAACAGGCGACTTCCGCAGATCCTAGGGACTCCGGTTAGAACAAACTGAGCAACACTAACTTTTATTTTTTGTAAAAAAAAAAATGAAATTGATTTAACTCAATCGCAATACTGTGGAATGATTAGACATCGTGGTGGCTCAATTTTCGTGGAATTCGTGGGTACCTCTCATCCGCGAATTAACATCCTCTACGAATTAATAAATTAGGGTTCTCAAGTCATATTTCCTTTTGTAGTTATTAGAGAATACACGAAATTACGTAACCACGAATCTTAAGCAATCCACGAAAATTGGCCTCCACGAATTTTAATGATTCCACAGTATTTAATTTTAATAAACAACCATGTTTAATTCAATACAGATGAATGTAAGATGCTGTTGAATTAACGTTCCTCAGTTTTAATCATTCAATCATTTTTTTCTCCAAGTAAATTAAATTCAAATTCAAGTTTGTTCATTAAATTAAAAAAGTTTATTATTCCATAGGTTTTAAAATAATTGTCGCTTGAAAACAACATCTAGCTTTTTTATTTATATTCACTCATTATATCATTCAATTATATTTAGTCTGATACCGCAGATTTCTGTTTACAATTATTTCCCGCAAAAAATCATGACACAATTTATAGTTTTAGTTATAGAGATATTTATATCTTAATTTATGTGGTTTCTTAATTTTGATGAATCTTTGAAATTTTGTTTTAACCCACCCCCTTCCGTTTTTTCAATATTAAGGTCTTCTCGTTATAAGACATCCTTCTTATATTAAGAAATTCATTAAATTTTGACACAGTCAAACAGATCATATAACCAAATGATTCTATCAGTTTAATCAAATTTGATCATCTTGTTTTCGCATCAAAGTCAGGTCAAGGTCACTACCTTTTTTCTTAACTTAAAGGATGATAAAAACAAACGTAGTTATCTGCAGTTATGTAGACATCTGTTTAAGATATGAAGATTCTATTCTTCAATGAAATAATAGAATATCAGAATGTTTATAAGCTTACTACTAAATTTGAATTAATATTTAAACTAAAATTGAATTTGCTTAGCCCGCATTTCTTTTAATTTTCCTAAATTTTGAAGATATTTTGATTATTTTTTTATGCTTCCAATTTTAAAATATTTCTGATTTTTACATATTATGAAGACATTATATAAAGATATAAATTGACAGAAAAGCTAATATATTGACCAATTAATAAGAGAAAAAGTTCGATTTTAGTGATTTTTACACACAAATCTATTAATAGAATGAGCGCTCAAAGAAGCTATACTAAATAAATTAAAATGTAAATTGATAGGCAAATCATATTTTGAAAACATATTCTAAAACCCAAATACCTTAACATTAGTTCACATTAGTTGAATAAAATCCAACAGTAATGTTATTATTTGAAAATCCTAAATAGACTCATGAATCTACTGCAATTCTGAATTGCAAAAACATGTGATGTTTTCCTACGCCAATGTTCTTCCAAAAATATAGTCCTTGTTAGATTCTAAACTTTGATTGCTATTTCTATGCCAAGTTGTATGATAGTAAAAAAGAAAGAAAATATGATACATGTATTTTAATTTTCTTTCATCTTGATTTAATGACCATTTAATCAAATTTACTTTTGACAAGTCGAAAACCAGAAAAGACTAAAAAGAAAATAATTGTTAAAGACCGGGGTTGACCTAGTTGAATATCCACACGGACGGCAATTAAGCATATAAGGAAGCAGGCCACACCCCCAAACTGATAACACTGCAGCTTGAATCTATTATTATATAGCTGAATACCAGAAGCACGTGCTGATCGCATAATAATGAAAGGGTGTGCATAGGTCCTTTCCGTGATTTTCATTCTTTAAGTAATAAGCACCTAAAAATGCACGTACTTCTAAATTGATCACTGCCAAAAAAACATCCCTTGTGTCCTTTTCTTTTTTTATATATATTTTGAGATTTGTTAAAACTTCCATCATAGTACCATAGTAAGCATTATTTTTTCACATACATGTAGGAAAATACTTTAAATTAAAAAACAACAACCCAATTCACTGGTCAGAATAACTCTGCTCAACAACAATGTGGGTTAGGTGCAAGAGGCTAATGCACACGTGGGGAATCCCTCCCGCCAAATGTCAATAAATCAGCCTCCAAATCTGCAAATGTGAAAGAGGTTACCGGGAGGTATTTCAATAAGTAAAATTATATTTACTTGATGATTTAGCATATGGGCCTAATCTGTGATTATCATAAATATTTGAAAAATTTATTCATATACAATTTAGTAAATCAGATGTTAAGATAACAAACTGTAATTCACTGTAGTACATTACAAGCTCAAGTTTCCTTTTGGTTTACCTCTGCCGTAATAAAATTCCCTCCAAAACATTCTTGTAATCCAAATAATGGCGGAAAAGATCACGGAGGGTAAATTGGAACAAAGTGAAATACCTGTACTTATAAATTGGCATTAGAAGAATCGACTAGCGATCCAAGATAGTACACGCAATATGCTGGTGAGACAGATGAAGACTGATGATTTACAGCTAGAGGAGTTTGTTGAACGTTAATTGTGCATGAATTTGTCAGAATAGCAATAATTTGGGAATATCCCCATTGTTTATGCAGACCCAGCAGAAGATGTCCGATATGGTGGAAATCAAATTTTGAACTTCCAAACAGACATATAATACTTCATTGAAGAAGGGGAGAAATTTCGACAGAACTGTTTCACAGAGCTGTATTCTAAACCCAAAACACATCTGTAGTTAAGTTGAATTTTTTCACTAGAATCCGAGATCAGTGGCAAAGGATTGCTTTCATAATTTCTCACTTAATGTGATGACCTATGTTCATAATTTAACACTGCTAGAACCTGTGACCTGGGAGGCCCCATGCGTTAATAGATAAGGGAACTTGATACCATCAGTGTGAAACTGCAGGACTGACTCTCCATCATTACACAAGTGTGTGTTCTTTCTTTTTGTTTATGATAAACGGTGATAATATAGTAATAAATCAATTACAAGGATTAATTCGTTTACTTAGTTTTGAGGTAAGACAAGCTGTCCGCCATTTACTGTGCGTCTATAGCAATAAGCATTTCCGGTAGAGATGTAAACAAAAAGCCGATTTCTAATCTGCCAATCAAATCTGAGGTAATTTGAATTTCTGGATCACTTCAAAATTTAAAATGAGAATTTCTAAAGTGGTAATGCATCAATAATAATTATTTTACTATCTAGAGATACCTTTCAGTTTACTTTAGTTGCATGACAAAATTTAATTTATAGTTTTTGCTGATTAAAGTGTAAACTCAGAAGTGGAAGGTGGCAAGAAAATTGAAATTTCCTCCATTTTCCTCATTGGCTGCTATCTATACCCCAACCCCGGTCTTTAAATTTGCCACTTTGTAAGCAGTTCAATTTTATGGGACAAAAATAGTTTAAACAGTTTACTGTTTATCGTGTGATTTACACCGTTTACAGACGTCGTGGCGAAGACGAAAAAAATTAATAGTAATAGAAACCACGAAACATTAATAGTTCTAACCCTGTCCTACATTTCGGGCAAAACATTTATAAATTCAGGTAAGCAAGTTGAAATGAACAGAATAAATGCATGTAAGTATTCAATTGTAATGTTATCAAAACTTTAACTAAATCTTTGAATGTTTTGAAACGTTGATATATTATAATCTTAATTACATTATATATTTTCATTTTCATAATTAAAAACAAAAGCAGTGGTATATTTATATTATTGATTATTCTTTTCAACTCAAAACACACAATGTTCACTAGATAAATACGAAGAATAAAATGAATACTAGTAGTTATACAAAAATAGCAAAAATGGCCTACTTATATATTTCTTCAGTTTGGTCTTGCAATATTTTACATGTACAAAGAACTGCTAATATGAATGCTAGATGCATTTCATTCTCTTCAATAGAATTTATATCAACTACATTCGGAATTATTGAAGATTATGTGCTTTTGCTTACTAAGCATTATTTTAAGTTCTGCCAATTATATTTATCACATGGTTCCACTCTAATGACCACAGATTTCCATTTAATTGCCCGTGGTACATCACTGATGCCTGCACGGGTCTTTTGAATGGAAAGTGTTAATTGATTAATCATTGGACCAATCATCCAGGCCAGCTATAAGACAGCTTTTTTTCTTAGAATGTATAGCAGAAAAATCATTTAAGTAAAAAAAAAATTAATTTAGAGCATTAGATAGTGAATAATTAAAATCAACTTTACAAGTGAAATGAATGGAAAAAAGAAAGTTAAATTTTCATTCTGTCATTTCTATTCCACATACAAAATAGTGAATATATCTCAGAACACTGTTGGCTGTTTATTTATATACAGTGCCGCCCATTCAAACCCCTATAAGTTTATTTATTCAATCTAAAAACAAAGACCATGCGACAAAATGGTTGTTACACGGTTGCCCCGGGCACCAAAGCGTGCTCTCGTCAAGCCGTGTAACAACCCTTACATAAATATCAATGCTAAATGATTTCTAAGATGAGACATAACCTCAAATTTAGGATATTGCACACACTTACATCTATTGAATTGATAGAAACAGTGTCAAGGTATTTAGTATAGAGATCCCGCCGAGTTCAACATTACTGCATGTAACTGCAAAAGTAATTATTCACCTGTGTATTTATTTCAGTTGCTGTGATGTCTGTGTGGGCTGACACATGCGCATTAATTTCCAAACAATTTACCACGTCAAAAATACGACAAGATGTTGAAAGGTGTGAAATGATGAAATATTACAAAATGACGTACCAATCTGTAATAGAAAGAAGGTACAAGCCCGAACACAGTATAAGAAACAAAAGTATACTGCAATTTCTAAAAAAAAAATACTCTAAAATTTGAAGATGCTATTTCGTACATAGTTGTTTATTATTATTATGTCATGAGCAAGTGTTTATATAATGGAGAAACAAATATTTTACCTTAACATATCACTAACGGCTTTAGAATCTAGAAAATGTACCACGAAAGCGATGGAAAATATGACAATTTTTTTGCAATAACTAATAAAAGAAAATTTAGAAAATAACAAAACAACTAATAATTTATATGATGAAAAAGAAGTATATTTCGATACAAAGTAGAGTTCTTACACGCCCCTTCATTTAAAGTAACACTTGGCAAACAGGCGCGATTTATGGAGAAGGAACACAATTAAGAGAAAAAAAAACAATTAAAGATGCAAAAGTGAGATAGTTCTAAAATTTTTAAATCTTAAACAATGACGATGGAGTGTATTAAACTTGGCAACAGTTTGTTACATAATGACATGTAGAGTCTTGCACATCATTTAGACAAGTTTCTCAAATCATCATAAACCGGCGTCTTTTTTAAAGAAACTATATTTCAGTCTGTGCAGGATTTGAAACTCACAAAATAGTAAACATTAATTTAAGACAAAACTTATATTATCAAAAGTTAATTTTGGTCCAAGAAAATAGCAGACATATATACATCCCCTAACCTACTTAGTAAGAAAATATTTCATCGATATAACAATTTAACAAGAAGGTTAAAAGTATATGAAATGACGCATTATCATTCGGGGGACTGGACGGTCAATAAATTAACTATCAGATTTACTTTAAAATTCAAGACATGACTTTTTTTTAGCCATGAACTATTATTTATAGTCCGTAGCAAGTTATTATTCCGTCGCTTTGCAATTTTTAGTGAAAAAAACATACCTGTAGATTAAGAACAATTTTTAAAAGCGATAAAATATTTCTTCAATGATACAACATCTGTTTTAACCCAGTGAAACTGACAGGAACGAAAACGAAATTCTTACGGAGATTTATGTAGGGAAATGTTTTCCTCTCTTTCTCCATTCGGAAGGAGTCAGGATACCTCGCACAATTTTTAACGTTATCATTCGGGTACTTTTCATGTCGTTTGCAATGCAAAATCCCCGTAGACTTTTTCTTTGGATGTGTATTGAAACCTGAGAATACCTTTCAAAACAGAAACTCTGGACTTTTTCTGAACGAATGAAGTGTTGGCACAAAGGTATTAATAATTATCGGATTATTATATAAGAAGTGGTGGAAGCAGAAAGAGTTTATTTAAGAAAAAATTCTAGTATTTTAGATTTAAAATTTTAATATTTTTTCCATCTTTATAGATAGCTCTTTTTCTAAAGAAAAAGTAGCAAATGTTCATATTTCCAATCCTTACATTCATATTTTATTTTATCAATCATGATTATAAAGCAACGTTACGAACGCATTTATTCATTGTAATTATCTTTTTCTAACGGTTAAATATAATTCTGGTATTGTATCTGAAAAGTTTTGTCGCCTAACTGCATTAAGAACACAAGTCTAGTTGTATTAAAATGTCATAAACTTAAGTATGAAAGGTCATTTGACAAATTATATGACGTCATGAATTCTGGCATACAAATGTTAAATACCTATTTTTATAAATTTTCGTTAACACATTTTACATTTTCCAATGCTATGTTTAATCTTCCTTCAGGTACAAAACTGCTCGATATCAAATTTGCGGATATAACCTGAGTACCCATATGGAAAATTCGAACGATTGCATTTAGAATATACATTCTCGCACAATGTTTTCAAATGACAAAGAATTAGAAATCATTTTAAATTAAATGAATGTCATTTACTAGTAATCACAAATCAGTTTGAGCATTTTGAATAAATTAATCTTAATATGATGAATGTATCGGGATACTTGGAGATTCTCGCCATCGGGAATAAAGGATATATATTTAATTTCAGGTTCTTTGATTTTTCCCTTTCAAAGTCCAAAAGGAGAGTATTAAAATTGAGGTCTTTAGGCCCATTGTCAGGGACGCTTAAATATACGCACATGTAAGTCTTTCAGGGTCCAATGATAAATGTTACAACCGAGACCTGAAGGAACTTTAAGTTTTAATATTTCCGTAAATCAAATGATTTATAAATACTCTGAAAGTAGAAGACTCTGGAAACCTTGGCCTGTGATTTGATGCAGAAGATGACTTTCTGGATTTGAGACAATGCGCACATGTAGAATATCGCATGATATGAGAGGATTCATATGAATGTGACATAACGGCCCAATAAAGGTTCAGTTAGATGAAAAAATATAGAGTATTATTCTTGTAATTAACAGGAAAATATAGCAACTTTATGCATTTTGAATTTAATTATTTAAATAAAAAAAACTGTTTGCATTGGATAAAATCTAATGCTAATTTGAAAACAAAAATATTTAAATATAAAATTACATTCTTTAATTTTTAAAAATATAAATTACAAATAAAAAGCAAATGAAGAATTTTAAAAGTTAAGCATATAACCATATTAATTCGAACTTTTATTGAGTTCAACTCCTCACTTTCAATTAGAAATATCGTAGATGAACGAAGTAAATAAAAAGCCTTAAATAATTTCCTTAAATGTCAGAATTTTTTCTTGTAACATCTGACAAAAGTAACCTTGTACCTGATAAGTGATAACACGATATGAAAAAAGAAATGCTAGAACTGGCACAGAAAAATGCGTATAAACTCGAAAATATCCAAACAAGGAAATTCAACAGATGACCTTTGAACCCATGCAGAGTTTTTATTTATTACTTTGATTCAGGTATATAAGCAAGAGCAGGACACACGAAGTTCGGTATGGTATAACAACTGTATCACCGGACAATCATGCAGAAGTTACTGGTCCTTGGCCTACTGTTAGCCCTCGCCGTAAGTACTACTCATCAACATTGAACAACTAGGTTCATGTTTTGTTACTATGGAGCTTAAATATAAATTGAAATCTTCATTACAAAGAAAACGTTAACGCTTTGATTGATTGATTTTTTTAAATATTTTTCTTTTCTGTTTTTAATGTTTTAAGTATTCTATCGTATTTATATTTGTTTGCATGTTTATAATCTCTAAATGGAAACTATCTGTACAAAATGAAAAACACACCAAACGTTGTATTTGAACGTTAACATAGAAACTTAACATTTTTCTGTTAGAAATGTGTTTTTTTTGTATCAAAAAATAAGATACCAAATACAGTAATTTTAGGACCCCATCTCAAAGTAGATTATTTGAAGAAGTACTTTTAATTGTTTTAGGGGTAAAGTTGAAAGAGGATGAAGGGGTTCGTACACTTAATGACACCTTATTTACAACATACCAATTGGAAATCAATTTGCTCTTTCTTATTGCAGGTAGTAGTCTGCGAATCCGGCGGCCGTCGCTATCGTTACTCATCCGGTAAGACGTTCTAACTCTTGAAATCGCAATAGCAATGAGGATTTTATAGCTCAGCTGATCTTTCAGTCGTCCATTTTCATTCATTTCTAGAAACATTGATTAACAAGTTTTAAATCTATTTTTTGAATGCTGCTAAATTTCAGAAGTGTCCACTTTTCAAATGGAAGAACTTTGATAGTTTAAATTCACACTCTCTATTAATCATTTCAAAACTTTTATTAAGATAGCAAAAATTTGAATGCAGTTTTTATTTGGGTTCATTAATACTCACGTAAACTTTCGATGTAAATTACATGATGTCAGCAAGAGCAGTGTGCAGACTGCCCCGAAAGGTTGGAAAATGTGGAGGAGTATGCATACGTTATTACTATGACCGCAAGAAGAAAGCGTGCAAGAAGTTCAAGTACAGTTGCTGTGGAGGAAATGCAAACAACTTCAAATCTAAGTCTCTCTGCCGTAAAGTGTGCAAGAAACCAAGGAGTGAGTAGCAATTCTACAAATGATGATGTCTAAGGTTATATTGAAACGTGGTTGGAGAAAGAAAACATAAGGGAATTTTTGGAAATGGGATGTAGTGACAAGGAATTTGAAAACATAAAGATGATAATTGACTTTACTGTTTGGTTTTTGGATGATGCTGCGCCCCGTCAAATGGCATTTTATTGGGCTACTCAAATCAAGACGGAAGTACATGTAATTTGATTAGATTTAAAGTAATGCTTATTTACATTTTTGTTTTGAATCGTAGACAATCAATTACAGGGATTTGAATAAGATTTAGTTTTATATTAAAAAACAACAACAAACAAACGTGTAAATGTATATGATTCTGTGCTATAAGGAAAGAACGTATTATTTTATTCTTTTTTTTTCGTTTGTTTTGGTTTACAGTGTCATTTTCAAGCTTGACAGAATTTCGAATTAGAAAAAAATGCGTTATAATTTGGAAATTTCTTGAAAGTTGTTATTAAGGTTTTGAGAAGAGTGATGTATAATTTATGAAGTATTTCTTTTCAATAGCTTGTCCAAGATCGCCGTTTTGTAGGTCCGGGGTTTGCAAGCGGCAATCCTGTCCTAGATACCCAAAAGCAACATGTGTGTAAGTATGAAGAATCCAATATTTATGTAGTCATCGTGAATAGAGATCTGGTTTCTTGTCAATGTATCTATCTATCTATCTATCTATCTATCTATCTATCTATCTATCTATCTATCTATCTATCTATCTTTACAGGGCTGTCTGTCCGTGCCAGGCTCTCTGGTTGTACAAAGGAAGGGACGTCACCAAGAAATGCTACCAGAACTATAACAAAAGTTATGAAAAGAACGATTCCAAAAGCGATGAAAAGAAAGGTTCCAGGAGCAATGAAAAGAAAGATTATTAATTTCATTTTTTTTTTGACTTTTCTGAGCATTGTTTATGTTATTAATCTGGAGTTGTTGTCACACATTTCGATGCTTCTTTTATATGTGGTATAAAAACTAAAAACCACTTGTTTTGGAAAAAAATGTTTAGATTGATAATGAAAATAAACGATGAACAATTCATTCACAATTCTTGATTTCTTTATTATTTCTTATAATAATAATAATAATGTATTTACTCAAATGTAAATCAATGCTTTTTTGTGGAAGTCCCACCCCCCCCACCCCTCCGAAAAAAAAATCACCGACAAGATCAAACAAAAACATTTACCTAAAGTACCCTGTCAATTTTATGATTAGAAATGCTTCAATAATTAGATTTTTTCTGTAATTTGCACTGATAATTTTACTTAATTATGCTTATTCTGATACAGCAGATTTATGATTGCAATTCATTTTTCCAGATAAAAAATCGTGACACAATTTATAGCTTTAGTTATAAAATTTATGCTTTGTTTAATGTAATTTCTTGATTTTGGTGAATCTTTGGAAATAAGTTTTTGAAAAAAACCCCCATTTTTTGAACATTGAAAAAAAATTGTTCAAGTCAATTTATGAGCAATTCAATTTTATAGGACAGAAATTTGATTTCTTTTTACATTTTTGTTTACTGTTTATCATGTGATTAAAAAAGTTCTCGAAGTTCTCGTGGCGGAGCCAAAAAAAAAAAAAAAAAACCAAAAAAAAAAAAAAAAAAAAAAAAAAAAAAAACCCAAAAAACCAACAAAAAAAAAAAAACAAAACAAAAAACCACAGAACATTAATACCTGTCATATATTTTCGATGAATTATTCATAAATTCATATATACAGGTAAGCAGGTTAAAATGAACGGAAGAAATGCCTGTAACTATTCCATTGTTGTGTCATCAAACTAATAACTGAATCTTTTAATATATGTTTTGAAAGTTGATGTATTATTTTCTTCATTACTTGATATATTTTCAATCTCATAATTGAAAGGAAAAGCACTGGTGTATTTATACTACTTGTTTTTCTTTTAAAGAAAAATTATCCTTGATTTTATTGTTTTATATTTCGATAGGAAATACGTCACAATATGGAGATTTCCTATCCTATCTTGAAACATATACCAACAACGATACCAATTCAAACTTTTGTAGAGTTGAACATCTCACTTTTAATTAGTGAATTAAACATAAAATATATGTATAAAATTCCCAAATAACTTTATCTAATATTGACCGATCTTTTTAGAAATTTTCAAGTATAAATAAATAAATAAATATATATATATATATATATATATATATATATATATATTAAGAACAATAAATAAAGTAGCGCAGAATACATACATTGAAAGGCAACCCAAAGAACCAGATAGAGGATCAAAGGGGAAAATTTTAAAATTACTTAAAAAAAAAAAAAAAGCCTGTTATTGAGTAAAAATTTAACTTTCAAAGAATAAATAAGATAATTTTGTCGCATAATATTTGTATTAGAAACAGCGAACGGGATAAGGAATGCATAACATATTTGATAAAATCATCTCCAGTAATAAACGTAAAATTTACATGGCCTTTTTTTTAGTTTTTCTGAAGACGAATTTGTCTTTACTGGATTTGAGACATATGCGCATATAAGTTTTAACAATGCATTGCCTATTACACATGGCTGATGAAAAAAAGTGATGAAATATTTTTAATTTAAAGAAAAAAGAAAGAAAATTAATCTCTAAAATATGGTAATGCATATCATAGTTAAATTTCTAGAAAAAATAAATACAAGAGGCCCATGGGTCACATCACTCACCTGAGCAACAATAGCCATAATTAAATTAGCTTTAAAGAGTCATATAGAAAATATCAGGACAATGTAGTAAAATATGTCCTGTATAAAAATATTTTAAAAATTTTCTCCAGATATTCTTATGTTAAACATTGAGCTCCTTTGGTAACTGGATGATTTCATAGTCATATCACATACTGAGCATTGCAGTTCTCAAGAAGATCTTAAACAAATCTTCACATAAATATAAACCTACCTCAAACTTTGCACCCCTTGTATGGCCCAAGGATTGCTTAGGGGCCACAGTCTAAACAATTTAGAAGCAATAAATGTCAAGATGCTTGCATATTTAAAACATTTGAGTTTTTGAGACTAATTACGTTGATTTTCTTATGTAAAAATTACCCTCCCCCCGCCCCATTGTATCCCCACCATACATCCATGGATCATGATTTAAACAAATTTGAATCTGAACTACCTCGGGATGCTTTTTCACAAGTTACAGTTTTTTCGATCAATTGGTTTTTCAGAAGAAAATTGTTAAAAATTCTTCTCTTTATATTCCTATGTAAAAATTTGACTTTCCCCATTGTGGCCCAACCCTACCTCGTGGACAACTTGAACGAACTTAAATCTACACTACCTGAGGATGCTTGCACACATGTTACAGTCTGTCTGGCCAATGTGTTTATGAGAAGAAGATTTTTATTAATTTTTCTCTTTATATTCCTAGGTAAAAGTTTGACTTCCCCCATTGCGGCCCCACCCAACCCTGGAGATTATAATTTGATCAAACTTGAATCTACACTACCTGTGGATGATATCACGCAAGTTACAGCTTGTCTGACAAATTGGTTTTTGAGAGTAAGGTTTTTAAAGATTTTTCTCTATATATTGTTATGTAAAAATTCGACCCAGCATTGTGGCCCAACCCTATCCCCGGGGATCATGTTTTGATTAAACTTGAATCTACACTACCTGAGGATGCTTCAATACACGTTTTAGCTTTTCTGGCTAATTTGTTTTCCGGCCAATTGGTTTTTAAGAAAATGTTTTTTAAAATAAATTCCAACAAATTTTCATTAATTCTTAACTTGCTCACCTTTAAATAAGGCGTGACACTTCACTTTAATAAACTTGAGCCCTGTTCACCAAATAATGCTTTGTGCCAAATTTGGTTGAGTGTTTCTGGAGAAGAAGTCAAAAATGTGAAAAGTTTACAGACGAACAGACGGATGGACGACATACAAAATGTGATCAGAAAAGCTCACTTGATCTTTCAGCTCAGGTGAGCTTTTCATAAGAATTCATTAAAAATCTTACGTCATATTTATGTTTTGGAGTTAATTTCTAAGCAACAGAAACCCGAATAAATTAGCAGTAATGTTTTTTCTCTCGGGAATATTCCCGTTGTCCTTGAACTAGATGTATAAGATGATGTTTAACAAATGAGCCATTTAGGAAAAATGAGGACAATAACCGCATTTAAATTTCATTTACTTTATTTACTTTAATTCATTAATATGCGGCTACTGCACATCTAATTAATAGTTTTGGTTTGTGGTGTGTGTTTTTTTTTCTTGCAACAAATGATGTGGCGACACAACAAATTCGAAAACATTCCTGAATTCATTGCAAGATTTACACAAGTTTATCAAAATATAATAAGCTGGCAAGAAGTTTCTGAACATGTTAGTTTTAAGGATTTTTCTCTATATATTCCTATGTAAAAATTCGACCTCCCATTGTAGCCCTACCCTACCCCCGCGGATCATGATTTGATCAAACTTGAATTTACACTACCTGAGAATGCTTCCCAACAAGTTACAGCTTGTGTTGCCAATTGGTTTTTGAGATAAAGATTTTAAAAATTTTGCTCTATATAGTCCTATGTAAAAAAAAAAATCGACCCCTAATGTGGCCCAACCATACCCCCGAGGATCATGATTTGAACAAACTTGAATCTACACTACCTGAGGCTTCCATACAAGTTACAGCTTGCCTAGCCAGTTAGTTTTTGAAAAAAGATTCTTAAAGATTTTTCTCTATATATTTCTATGTAAAAATCCGATCCCTCCCCCCCCCCCCATTGTGGCCCAACACTACCCCCGGGGATCATGATTTGAACAAACTAGAATTTTAAACTACCTGAGTGAGAAGAAGCTTTTTGAAAAATACCAACAAATTATCATGTATTCTTAATTATCTCCCCTTTAAAGAAGGCGAGGCCCTTTAATTTTACAAATTTGAATTCCCTTTACCCAATAATGCTTTGTGCCAAGTTTGGTTGAAATTGGCCCATAGTTCTAGAGAAGAAGTCGAAAATGTGAAAAGTTTACAGACGGACAGACAGACGGACGACAGACAAAATGTGATAAGAAAAGCTCACTTGTGGTGGGCTAAAAATAAAGAAAAACAGCAATAATTCATTTCTTGAATATGTATTTGTTCGGTGCATATTAATTTTCATTATATTGCTAAACTCAATTATTTTTTGATCCAAAAATTATGACTCATTTGTTTAGATTATAGAAATTTTTTTCAAATGTGCTTAAAATAATTCAAAACTAAAAATCTTAACAAGAGGATGGATAAAGACCTCTTCCGAAGCCCGAATTTATTGGAAATAATACAAAAATATAGATTGACAACAAATAAATAAAGGAAACGATAATAATTTTCTAAATCTTACATTGGTATAATGAATAATAGAAATGTTCTTGTATCACCTGGCAGAAGCAACCTTGTACGTGATAAAAAAAAAATGAAAAATGAGATGTTAAAAAGAGCACAGAAAAATGCATATAAACTCGAAAATATCCAAAACAAGGAAATTCAACAGATAACCTTTGAACCCATGCAGAGTGTTTTTATTTTTACATGGATTCAGGTATAAAAGCAATAGCAGGGCACAACGAAGTTCGGTATCATATCACAACTATATCAGCTGTCAGTCATGCAGAAGTTACTGGTCCTTGGCTTACTGTTAGCCCTCGCCGTAAGTACTTTCGTTGTTAGTTTTTGTTTCACTTTGTGGAAAGTTTACAGATAGTTTCAAATAAAACATAACATTAAAGAAAGTTTCAAGAGCGCTTACGTTTACTGTGATATACTGATATCTTTTTTTGTAATTCTAATGTTGAAAACGGTATATTTCAAATTACATCTACTTTATTTGGACCTTGGAGTTCAATTAATTTCTTAAATATTTTGTGTTGGTTAAAGGTAAAGTTATTTAAAAATTGAGATGACTAACTTTTGTTTGACATACGTCGTGTCAATATAACGACTTCTTTGTATATATGTACGGTGTTTACCTACATTAAAAATTATCTATCACTTTTAAAAACATATATTTAAAATATTTTAACTGTTACATACATTCAAAGTATTTTTAATACAAACGTTTTTCTTTTTTTTTCAAAAATGAAATGACATAATATACAATAATTTATGTAATATAATAATACTAATTGTAAATTAGTTTATAAAGCAAAGACAATGATAACGTAGTTCTAAGTCGACCATTGCACAAAATTTTCTGAGTGATAAGGCGGTTGGGGTAAAAAAAGAAGAGTATAAAACATTTAAATACACTTCATTTCTACAAACCAATCGGAAATCTTTTTAATTTCAGGTAGTAGTCTGCGAATGCGGCGGCCGTCGCTATCGGTATTCTTCCGGTAAGAAATGAACGCGGTTTTACATATTTACATGTATCAACCTGATTAGAAATGCATTCTTTAGAGTTTTATGAGGGTATGTAGAAAATCAGCATTGAAGAAATGCCTCACTCACTGACATCAGGATTTCAAACATTTTTTTACTTTAAAATGACAATGCACCATTTTTTGCTTCATTAGTGTTTGATGTTAATTACATTTTCAGCAAGGGCAGTGTGCAAACTGCCTCCAAAGGTTGGAAAATGTGGAGGAGTATGCATACGTTATTACTATGACCGCAAAAAGAAAGCGTGCAAGAAGTTCAAGTACAGTTGCTGTGGAGGAAATGCAAACAACTTCAAATCTAAGGCTCACTGTCGTAAAATGTGCAAGAAACCTAGAAGTGAGTACTAAAAGTACAACTGAGTTTTCTAAGGTTATATTGGAACCTGCTACGAGAAATAAAACATAATATTTACATTTTCAACTGTCTTTGTCTATGATAACATTACGAATCAGTTTTGAAGCCTATATCCCAATAATTTCATAAAAGATGAGCGACACAAAATGGGCGTGTCTAATAGCATAACCGAGAAACGGTATTAATACATACATGTGCTACATGTAAAAATGGTGGTTTTAAAATGTTGTTTTAAAGTGTACAAATTGGAAATAATGTAAATATAAGTAATAAGGAATCATTCTTTGAGTATTATGAGGTGATAATTTGGGTCGGAGCGTGGTCAAATCTATCATAAAGCCCTTCGGGCTTTATTGGATTTGACCACGCCTTGACCAAAATTATCACCTCATAATACTCAAAGAATGATGCCTTATTCCTTAAATAAATCAATTACAGCCATATGAATAATTTTACGTCATTTTTAAATATTTAGATTTTCAAGTGTCTTTGTTTGTGATAAAACTACAAATCGATTTTGTAATGTATAGTCCAACACATTTCATCAATGACTATTTTAATATTTAATTGTACAACTGCTGAAAATTATATAAATATAAGTAATAAGGAATAATTCTTTGAACATTATGAGGTGATCAAATACGGCCAGGCGTGATGAAAATTATCATAAAGCCCTTCAGGCTTTATTGGATTTGATCACCCGACCTTTTTTGATCACCTCATAATACATAAAGAATCATTCCTTATTCCTTAAATAAAAAAACCCCAAACATACGTGTATATGAATCTGCGATTTCAGAGCAGCATATTTTCTTATTGGTTATTAGTTTGCTATAGTTTAAAATGTCCTTTTTTTTCTAAATATAAGAGTCTGACAGAATATTAAATTTAAAAAAAAAAGCTTTATATATGTGAGAGTTCATAAAAAAAGATGAAAAAAGGACAATCCTTAGTATTACAATTCATTTCTTTTCAATAGCTTGTCCTAAATCGCCATTCTGTATGCCTGGGGTTTGCAAGCGAATATCGTGTCCTAACTATCCAAAAGCAACATGTGTGTAAGTATAAAAAAAATAAAACATTTATGTAGTCACCACATATAGAAAACATGTAAAACTAATTTTTGTCAGTTTTATCTATCTATCTATCTATCTATCTATCTATCTATCTATCTATCTAT
>WFKH01011926.1:22430171-22452864 GCA_016163765.1 Magallana hongkongensis
TTAATACCATGACGCATTGAACCCGGGATCAAAATAATATGCGATATTTTCAACCTGGGTTCAACATTTCGCTGCGAAATATCAAACCCCCAATATAGTATTGAACCTGGGTTAAAAATAGTATGGCTGCGAAAGATTGACACCCTTTCATATTTTTATTATCATTGAATAGAGGGTTCAAAATATTAAGGCCGCAAAATATTGACCCCCCCACACTGTTGTCATTGCTTTTGGAAAAGGGGTTCAAAATATTGACCATCCCTTCATTTTCCTTTCTTTTTTTAATTAGAGAAAGGGTTTAAAATATTATGACCGCAAAATATTGAAAATATTGAACCCCCCTCCTCATATTTTCCATTCTCATTGGAGTTATAGTCCAATATATTGAAGCCCCCTCTGATTTTCTTTTGCTTATGGAGAGGGGGTATAAAATATTATGGCCGCGAAATGTTAGGGGGAGAGGGTTAATAATATTATGGCTGCAAAATATTGACTCCTCCTATTATTGATAATATTTTGAACCCCTCTCCAATTACCATTTATGCATGTCTGACTTGCTCTCTGTCATATATTTACGTTAAATGGGAACTTTCTTTTCCTAATTCAATGGTTTAATAGCAATAGTTGCTAAAGGATAGTTTTATTGCTCTCTCTCTCTCTATCAATATTAACAATGATTTTACCCTAAATTCCAGACAATGCGCAAATTCTGTAAAACAAAGAACAGCGCTATATGATCTGACATCTTAAAGAATGTTTAAAAACTGTCATCATTAAAAATCTTACAGCGGGCAAACAATTAATTTATTATAACATTTGGCTTAGGTATTAAGCATCCCAAATTGATTTAATTTATTTTAAACATTAATGAATAATACTAGTAATTGATGTAAAATTTGTTATTTACTAAACTATAATTTAGATAAATTTTTTTTTTGTTTATATATCAATTTGTGTAGTTAAATTAAATTAAAGTCTTCAAAGTTTCACCTATCTTTATACCTAAATAGAAAGAGTTTTTATATCATGTCCTATTTTCTTTAAATATAAAAGATGAAGTACTAGGTGAACTGACAAAATTAATTTTGCGATTATAAATAATAAAGGTTATATCCGTGTTTCCTATAAATATTAACAAGGAGAAAAAGCAAACTGACACATTAATTAATTTTGAAATTATGTTAAGTTGGATACTGGCGTGTATATAAACGCGGAACGTTTGAAGTTCTGAAAGATATAGCATATTATCATCGAAGAAATATGCAGAAGCTTTTGGTTCTAGGATTACTGATGGTACTTATACTTACCGTAAGTTCAACATACTCGTTAGTGACAGCTCTTCTGTACATATGTACATGTATGTTGCAAATGTTCTCTTCAATGACGAAAATAGACAATTTTTTTTAAAACAAGTCCTGAAATGCATATCGAATCATATTATCTGATTGAAATTTGAATATTTAATAGTCATTATCTTGTTAACGACAAGAGGGGTCTACAGGCTACAGATGCTTATAAATTACAATTCTTGGAGTATTTTCTATGCCTAACAAATGAAAGGCAATTTATGAATTAATATTTTCTCGACCTTTAAAATTTTAATAGTTTTAAATGTTTTATGATTCAAAATGCATTTCACATGATTTCAAATGGAATAAATCTTAATTGGATAGCCAATGAAAATTTTAATTTATCAAAACTCACTTATAGTTCTAATAGAAGAGAAAAAGATAATGTCCATCCCTCAAGGCGTTGTATAGATCTGACACAATGAAAAACAGACACAAGTCTTAAATTAATGTTGACTTCAAAATCTTTTCAAACACAACATTTCAGGTTATTGTCAGTGGTTCGGATGATAATGGTGATGATCGAGGTCACTCCAAAAACTGTGAGTAAACGTTTATTTCATTGCCTTCAATAACTACTAAAATTGTTGTTTATTTTGTGGTATTTAATATCATTTTATTGTATCATTCACTCCTTTTTTTCTCTGTCTAATATATGAGACATGATACTTCAGAAATTTCAATTTAAGGGGTCTGGATAGTTGTGGACATTTTATAACACTATATTAATCTCCTTAAAAAGAAGAGCTTTGTATAGATATACAACTGCATAGCAAAATATTCAAATTCTAAAGTTAAAATATATGGAATGTTTCTTTATTAAATGATTGTTTATAGCTAAAGACTTCGTATCTAAAAAATTAAGGAAGATCTGATGGCTGATGAATTTGTTGACTATCCAGCCCCATTAAGTCCTAAACTGCATTTTGTTTAACGTATTTAGGTAACACATCAGAATTACTTAAGGAATAAGGAAACATTCTTTGAGTATTATAAGGTTATAATTTTGGTCGGGGCGTGGTCAAATCCAATAAAGCCCGAAGGGATTTGACCGCTCCGACCGAAATTATCACCTCATAATATTCAAAGAATGATTCCTTATTACTTATATTTATGTTATTTCCAATTTGTAAACTTTAAAACAACATTATTTTAAAAGCACTATTTTTTTATGTAGCACATGCTATGTATTATTACGCGGCGCAGCCAATACCGTTTTTCGGTTATGCTATAAGACACGCCCATTTTGTGTTACTCATGTTTTATGAAGTTATTGGGTTTTAGGGTTCAAAATTGATTCGTAATGTTATCACAGACAAAGACAGTTGAAAATGTAAATATCATTCATTGATGCGCGAGTTTTCTTATGTTTAAATAATAACAAAAAGAGCCCTAAAGCGTACAGATGTCGACATAACACGCATGTTTATATCATAGTCAACTGTCTGGTCACCAAGACATTATCAAACGAAAGTCAATAAGACATCGTTAAGGGGCCAAATACACGATTCATTGACAAATTTGTCAAAAGACAAATAGACAGTAATGTGTCGAAAAATTGTGACGTGAAACTATCCAGCAATTATGTTACTTTCTGATACAGTCCAAGGCTTGGTCTATGCAAACACGTTCAAAAGGCATTAACAAGTCATTTACATATCAAAGAATGGGGGAAAAAGAACAAGATTGCTGAGAAAAAAACCCTTATCAGGTTCTTTTTTGTCGTTCGGGTCAAGCTAGATTTAACATTTTTATTGGTTAGATTCAAACTCATGATTATGTTCAAAATATAAACATCCGATTGGCGAAATAAAATCTAAATTTAGAGTCAATTGGAAGCCTTATAAACATAACAGGCTATGTTTTGTGACATAAAAATCAGGTCATTCTTATTAAAAAGAAATAAAATAAAATATGTGCTGATTAAAAAAACCCAAAACATTCATAGAGTGTAAACATTATTAAAGAGCATCATGTAATATAACAATGCTTTTCATTCATTAAAATGATCTAATTATGGTCTAGAAAGTTGTCAAAATGAAATATCCGTAACAATGCGATAACCCTGAGGGTGAAGTCAACCATTTTGATTATTCAGATGACTAATTTTTCTTTCCAGGGAGAGCCATATGCAGACTACCCCCAGACACAGGACCATGTGATGGCATTTGTCCACGTTACTACTACGACTACAAACGACGCACCTGTAGAAGTTTTGATTTTGGATGCTGCGAAGGAAACGCCAACAACTTTAAAACTAGGTCACAATGCCGGGAAGTATGTCAAAGTAAGTGCGTTTTTTCTCATTCTTAAAGCTCAAATATTTGAAATGGCACTCTATCAACTTGGTTTACGTCTGATATTCTCTCCTTTGTACGAAACTTATAAAAACTTAAGGCATACTTTGATCTGCAGACCATTATATATAAAGCATGTTCTAATACAATATCAAAATTGAGTTTCGTTGCGTCATTTAACGGGAAAGTGTTCGTTTTATCCATCTATATATTTATTTTTGATATTTAATATATATATATATTTGTATTTACTAGAATTTCTGCATAGAGCAAGTACTTTTCTATATTTTGCTTAATATTTTTTTGACACAATTTATATTATAGAATGTTTACAGCATTTATTATCAAATATAAAGTAATCAAAATTAATTATGTTTTTTTGCAGACGACAGAGACTGAGAATAGGCCGAATATTGTTAAAAGAAGACAAAAAATCGTAATTTCATTTAAATAAAATAGTGTTGTACATTCTGTTTCTACAATACTTTTGTCAAAATTCATCCCGAGAATATAAAATCTTTGCAGATTTGCAGAAAAAGAAGCTATCGCTAACGAAAAATGTGAAGCACATGCACATTTGAACAATAAAACAATTGCAAAGCTATTCTAATTTTCTCTTGATTTTTTGAATGTATGCCTAAAATATATGTTTGAACTTTATTTTGTTTTTCAATATTTGATAATACGAACAATGATAGTTTGTCAATCGTCACGTTAATATTCATAGCTTACATGACATAACAATAAACACATAAGTTTTATAGTATATAAAGCAGAAAATACAGCAATATTGACGTTAAAATCTACAGTATTTATAGCATGTGCCGAAGATGCTTCACTCGACTGGTTTTGTTTTTGAACTGCATCTGAATAATTTCTATAAAATGTTTTGTAACTATTGGTTATAAGATACATTCATACATAGCAAAGTTAAACCCATCAAAACACCCATGTCTGAAAAAATAGTGTGTTGATAAATATTCAACACAAATATGCATATTTGTGTGTTCATTGAATGGTAACATTATTAATCAAATGATGAGTTTTTTTTATCAAATGCAGAGTACATGTAGAATGATGCACAATTTGAGGCCACACGGATAGTATTGTGCATATCTATGGATCACGCACATATTAGTTTCCACAGCTTGTAGTCAAGACAAAATAGTAGTCAGACGCAGAAAAGTCGGCACAATTTAAGGTCACATGCAACGTAGTGTGGATGTCTTGAAGTCACAACACATAGGAGTGAGCACAACTTAGGTAAAAGCCCAACAGTTGTTTCAACTACTTAAAGTTACACAAGTACTTCGCACGTCTTAAAATTAAATTCAAAGATTGTAATCAAATGCGGAAAAGTATTGCATGACTTTAAGTAACACATAGAGTACATTGTATAATCTTACAGTGTTGATCATACTGCCGGAAACATTGATAAAGTAAAGCGATGTGTTTCTGTGCTAATCTATTGACAATGACATAGTTTAAATAATGTTCCAATACTTTTAGCTATGCTTTCTCGTTATGAGATTCATATGTATACATCATTTTCGTAATCATCAAATCTAGTTCTAGTGTTATTATGCCATATATATAGTTTAAAGTGATTTTGTAAAATTATTGCTTTTTTCTAAGGTCAATATGAAAATTAAGTTATCCGAGAAATAGAATATTCACCGAGCCCTACGGGGTAGTATTCTTGATCACAAACAGCAATACTTGTTTTATTGTATAATTTTGTGACAGGCTAATACAGACATAGACCAAATTGAGTTTTATTAACCAATCAGTTATGTAGGATAACAATATAACAATATATCAATTATACAATACAGTTTTATAACCTATTATCATAACTATTCGTAGCCTATATAAATATATACATGTGTTACCCTATTGATATTTTGACATCCTTACTTGGCTTGTCCATGTTTGTTGGCATCCTTTAAGATTTTTTTACTCTTTGTGTGCAATTTTTTTTATCTTAGGACACCGACATTTTTGTTTTATAGCACTAAATGGAAAGGTTTTTCGGCCATCAATTATAATGGTGATGCTGCTTAAATATTAAGTACTAGTATATTCAAGTTACTTCCGATTTTAAAGAAATCAATTATAAACTGATTGAATACATTTTTGAAAGAAATCAATAAGCTTAATATTCTTTTTTAAATCATTTTTCATGTGTTTAAGATTGATGCCATCACGTATTAAAGATCAATATTTAATGTTCCGGAAAGCGAGGAAAATTCGGTTACTAAGAACTGACACCTGTTCCTCTATCTTTTTGGTTCATGTTTTATGCCATGTTTTTGACAAGCATTGTGTTATATTTTTTAATTTTTTTTAAATTTGTCTACTTTTTCCAGAACAACTGATTCAATTTCAGTTGATCTTGCCAGATATATTCCTTGTTTCGTCAGTAAGCCTCCATGTTTTTTGTCAAATTAAGGAAGACGCCCTAACTCTGGGAGATATAAAGGAGAGGAGGTAATACTGAGCAATAAATTTCAATTATCTTTTGAATAATATCGCAAACTAGAATAACAAATTTTGTTCAGAAGTTTATATTTGATTTTCCAAGACATTCATAGGTTTTCTGGTTTTCTTTTTACAAATAAAAAGAGTGCATAGTATTTCTGCAAAAGATAGCAAAAAAAAATATCAAAAACCAAAAAAAACACCCCAACCCCCCCCCCACCCCCCCCCCCAAAAAAAACCCCAAACAATAAAAAAAAATAATAAAAAATACATTGAAGAGAATGATATTTAATTTGAACCCACCTTTCTGTACTAAGGTATAAAGATTCCTAATCCTTTCAAAACGACGAAGATATTTACAATTCTAACAGAAATTTACGTTATTCAGAATATTTTCTTATTAACTTAAATGTTTATCTAATAGATTGAAGATGTCACTTACATATTAGGCGTCTTAAAAAAAAAATTTAAGTTTCTGATGTTGTTAAAGTTTATTAACTTTAAAACATGAACACAAATTAACAATTTTTTAAAGATGTATAACTAAAATGTGTTGAGAGCAGTCAAATGCCCTGAATACCAATAACAAGATCTCTCTAGATTTCAGACAACACGTAAAATATGCCAGCATGAAATACTTCTTGAACAGAATTGACATTTTGATAAATGTAACTTTATGAATAAATTATATTCTCGTAACTAATTCATTTTATGCATTAATTATATATTTTCTCAACAAGTTTTTACACGCAAAAACAAGGAAATAAAAGCGCTGACTTTTAAACCCCCTCTGAGGTTATATTAGTTTGATAAAGTTGTATATATGTATATATAAGCTCCGTCACTTTTGAATCAAATGATAACGCACGTGTGTCGAAGAAGAATCATGCAGAAGCTACTGCAATTATCATTACTGGTGGCTCTTGCAGTAAGTTCAATTATATCGTTTATATAAAATTTATCAGAAGAAATGTTGGAAATTTTAAATTTAGTTTTAGATGGTACTTATAGATAACTGTTCGTTATGCTCACGGGTAAATTAACATCGTTTGACGATGATTCTTTATGATAACAACAGTATTTTACCTCTGTTTTTGTTTGTTTTTTGGTTTATAACGGGTATTGCGTTAAATCATGAGGAGAGGAATTTAAATAAATGTCATAACAAATGGATATTTTTTCTATATTCTATACTTTAACTCTTCGAGTATGGAATTTATATATTTATTTCTGTTATCTCGACAACGTTTGAACCAAAATGTAATATAGATGAATTATAAATATTAAGTTAATTAATAACGTGCCTTCAAAACTTTACCCACTAAAACTGATGGGACGTAATTGTTTAATCCTAGTCGCTGAAATGTTTTGATCGGTGTATAATTGGCGATTATCAATAAATAATTAGAAATTCGATTATCTATTATAATGCAATTATGGCATCATAGAGAGGGGCTAAGGTACAAATATCAGTGAATTGTTGATTGATAATTTTATCGAAGATGTATTTTTCCTGTATTTTAACGAAGAAAATGCAGCACTTATAAGGTCCACTATGAAGTCGCGCGGACCAGAAAGTACGGGAAATGTTAAGGTCAAGTTCTAGTAAATGAAAGGTGCCTACAGGTTTATGAAATTCTTAATATAAATTCTTTTAATGATGCTTCATAACAATAGCTTTGTTTGATAGGGTGTATCGGGGCTTAAATGTTTGGTAAACGCAATCAAAAATAATGTTTTGAACTGTCACTTTAACAGGTCGAGATCACTAGAGTTTGTGACGTCGGCATAAATTTGCATAATAAATTAGCTGTTTACTTTTATCGACAGACCAGTCAGGTAAATGAGTTGCAAGGGATTGTGGGCTACTACAAATTTCAGTGTATACAAAACATATTGAAAATATATACCATTTTGAATTGTCCGTTGGAAACTCAATTTCAATTATTTTTCAGCATTTATGAAATAAATATGGAAAATTATTTCTGATCTTTCATTGTTACGCTCACATTTAAAAAGGTATTGCTTATGAGGCCTTATATCAAACTACTTAAATACCACATTGTCAAAGTTCAAAATGGGTATGTCCTATTGAATTAGAAGCAGTGAGTACGTTTTTCACGTTTTCGTTATATTTTCAATGCCATTTTAAAAGCGATAAGGAAGAAATTAAGCTTAATAAAGACGAAAATCAAACAAAATCTTAACTTTTGGCTCTAACAGATGAAAATATTTCAATGAAAGTGGGCGCTTAAGATGTAGATTCGGCAGGAAATAGGGCGCACAGGGATAGTGAACATTTCATCGATTAATTTTGCACATTTTTCGAATTTAAACCGTTATTTGGTTTCTTTCGGACATGGAATGGATAGAAAAATTTTTGAAACGCAAAAGGTTTTATTATAATAATAATTTTAATAATTATAATAATTATTTATAATAATAATTTTATCATAATATTGGTCTAAAGATAGCAACACGAGGCAATTGATGGAAAATCCTACTTATTTATAGCTGTTTAAAATGAATTTGTTGTCTATGGGTCTCCTCTCCACAAATTTGAAACGTGTGAAGATGACATATTTCAACATAAAAAATGTAGCTTTTTAAAAAAATGGAGAAATGACCCAGAAATGCCTAATTATGTACTTTTTCAAAATTTTTTTGGAGGATAATAATAAAAGTCAAGAGATATGACAATGTTGTTTTAAAATACTACTACAATGTACATATTGTATATAAAACCGACAAAAGCCACGTGTGTCTGTTGAATCGTAAACACGTAGAAGACCGTCATGCTTTGCAACTCATTCAGTAGATTGGAGAATTTGTTTGTAGTAAATATTGTCACATGTTAAATAATCTATTCATATAAGGTATTGTACCCGAACTGCTCAACAGTGCTGCGAATCGACGGCAACTCAAATCGCTTTAATCTGACAAGACTGAAATCAAAGCGGTCCGGTGAAAGGCTGTGGGCGCATGATTATACTCAATTCTTTTAACTTTTTAAAAACCTCTTTCAAATGTAATGTTTTGCAGATATAATGTCAAATTTTACTCAGATAGTTATAATAAATGATTTCAAAAATTTGACATTCTACCAGGGTTGTCTTCGTCATACTTTTGGTGTTGACATTTCTTGGTCGATCGAAACTAAAGGATGACTGCACTTAAGGACAAGCGATTTTTGCGAGAAAATAAACTTTTAAAAGAAGAATATTTCTTCAAATTGCAGAAATGGTCAACATCCAAACTGCAACTTTACGTAAGTGCGTTAAATAAAAGTATGTTGTTACCTAGTACGAATTTGTTGTCATAGGCAGGGGTCATCATGATTTCTTAAATCTTCATACGATAATGAGGACGTCCACTTTTATACTGACTTTATACATAGTCAGCGCATGTTTGTTTATTGTTCTCCGTTTAACAGTAGTTGTATATTTGCATTATCTAAGTTATGTCAAAGGGAGATTAATAGACAAACATGCGCTCTTGGTTTAAATGAGAAAATACTGCTTCTTCTTACTTTCGCTTTCTCTGTTGTAACCAAGGGTTGATACATGTTGAATATTATAATTCACCACGTGATTTCTCGCCTCAGGTAATTTTGTGAATACAAAAGTCTATCATGTGACGTGTAAGGTAGCATACTATGTGCTAACTAGGACAGTGTTTTCGAACACATTAAGTTGTCAAGCACTAACTAACAAGGGCGTGGTCTTATTGTTGAACCATAGTATATAGTATACTTGTATCATATATAATACAAAGGGTTATTAAGAAAGAGTGATCACATAATTTTTATACATGACATTGTTATTCATGCTATTCTAATTTTAGTACCGTTATGATAATGTCAGCTCCATCTCTCATGCATATTAATATCAATCTTTTGTTCGATCAAGGGCAGATATGCGAAAATTCTCTTTTTTTTCGAAAGTTTTAAGGAAAAAAAAAAGAGTTTATTGTAGCACAGTCTAAAATCTGAATTTATGTTGGAAATTGACAAGACTCATTAATAAAATAAACAAAAGTGACATTAGGTTAAGAAATAAACGCAACAGAAGCGACCGAAGAAGACCCAAAACCCGGCGCTATGTGCACTTATCCTTTACATTGCGGGTATGCATTTTTTCTGCAATACTGGCTACCTACACACCCGCATTAATCACAAAAGAAAGCATTTTTAAACACTGATATATCGTAGCTTACAGCAGGGCATTAACAATTTATTAGTAATTCTTGTAAATTGCTTTAACTTATACTGTTAAAGTTACGAAACAGCTTCCCCCAAAAGTCCCTGTTTATTAGAAAATGATGCCTTTGATTCGTAATTGTAAACATACAAATGGAATTGCACTTCATGTGCGTTTCTAAAAGGAAATATCTTCCACGTGGAATAATTATGGACAGGCCACTGACATGAATCAAAACTGGAACTTACGTTGATCGATCGTTTTAAACTTCAATTCTATGTTTTTGCGAAACCTAAAACCTCAGTCACAACTGGCCATACGTGTTTGGGGATCGTGCGTGTGCTACGGGTTTTGCCAGTCGTGGCTCCTGTGGCTGATCGTAGCGTTAAAAATCGTGTTGAAGTGATTGAGAGTGCAACGGAAGACAAACGGACGTTTGACGTACGGGTCGTAGGTGTCACGTTTAAAGACGAGTGGCACTCGCAACGTGCGATGCACGTAGGCACCGTACTTCCGTCTTACAATTATTGTGCACTAGACGTACGTTTGCCTTGCGAACGGGAGAAATAACATTCGCGTCGTGGGTCACTTGCAAGTCAACCGACGTCTTGCTTTGCCTCAAGAGAGCTGCAAGGACAGTTACATGTATCATTGTTTTCACATAAATAAAGAACATTTGTTCTTTGGGCATGTCATGAAATATATCTACTATAAGCAAGTTAATATTGAGACGTCAAAAGAACTCGTAGAAAAAGAAGACTGTTATTATGTAATTGCTGCTTTGGTGATTAGACTAGCGTAATATTGGACGACAAAAATGAAGAATGTTTTGAAAACATAATTTCTCTTTCGAATCTGATACCATAAATTATTGAAAACTTCTCTGAAATCTAGAAGAAAGTCTGCGCAGAAATCTAATATCAGCGAATTTATTATCAACTGATGATTTTCCTGGCCAATATAATATTTTTAAAAGATTCTACAATTTTGTTAATTATTTGTTGAACTTAACAATATTTTCGAAAAAGCTTTGTCAAAACTTTCAATTGAAAGTAAAAAGCCACAACGAATTACTGTGCCTTTACAAATGTGATTATTAAAAGAGTGACACCGTTTACGCATTTCATTAAAAAATCAAAGTCTACAAATTCTTTTCTGGTATTCTGATTTTGATACAATTATAAAAACAGTTTTATAAAGTGCTAATGGTCATTTGAGATGATAATCAATAATTTCAAAATGGAGAAAATACTCTGTTTACAAAGTGAAATGATCATACTCATGAAAATAAAAACTTTCTTCAGTAGGATGTGTTGAAGTGTTTTGTGTAGTTGGTGTTAGTTAGAAATATCGTTCTGTGCGAAAATATCATTTTTCTTCTTCTTACTCCGAAAATGCGTATGATTCTATCCTAGCACGCTTGCAAGTCAAAGTGATCGGGAAATCTTTTGCCTTTTCCTTACAATCTACTTCAATATTCAGTTCCTTCTTGTCCTGTATTTCTTTTTTGCCTTCCATTTTTTTGGTCAAAAATAACGTACATGTATTTGTTTGTTTAATTTTGGTTTTTAGAAGGGGGTTACTAGAATCTTTGATTTTATTTTGATGAATGGTAAAATCGTCGATTCTCTTTTCCTTATGGTGATTTTTTACATAATCATTTTTTTTTATAAAAAATTTGTTAATGGGCGATTCGCACGCACAACGAGCAATTGGTGTACGCATGACGTAAGTGTGACGTACGTATACCGTGCGTTCAATTTATATGTTGGTGGTGTGCACAAGCGACTTGCAGTCAACGTACGTGTAACGCAAGGGACAAGTGAGACCTCCTTACGTCATCCGTGCAAGTCAAATCGTACGATTATCTTACGGGTTCCTTGAGTGATGCGCAAGTGCAGCGTACGTTTTCAGATCTCGCAAGGAACCCGTGGTGATTGTTGTGCATGTCCAACAGCCACCGTGCGTGCTTCCGGGAAGCGTTCTTCCTTCCAAAATCGTAAGAAGCACTTGCGTGACTCGCACGATTTTAATTAAACTCCGCCCGTAGACCACCCGTGAAAGCACGTACGACCAGTGTTGTGACTAAGGCTTGACGGAAAAAATAGTGTTATATATATATATATATATATATATATATATATATATATATATATATAACACAGTAGGTTAATATAGAACATTTTAATCTTGATTTTCTTGTGAAGAAAATTTTAGGTATATATGTATTATAGTACGCATGATATAGTAATGAGTGGTCTTTGCACGTTTGGTGTCTACCCACATTTTTGTGGGTAGGCAGTTTTCTGATGCTTGGTTTTATTTATGTGTCTACAGTAGGGGGTCTGTCATGTATTTTATGTACATGTGTTGCATAACATTTCCAATTCTTTTGGCCCCCTATCTTGTGTTTTGTGTAGATATTTATTTTCTATATGTGTGTTTAATAGGGGGTCATGGTTGCATTCAGCACCACATGTATTATTACTATTTAACAAGGTTATGAATTTCCCATGTTTTGTATATATCTTTTCGTCATTTACTAATTAAAAAAACATTATTCATTCTTATACATGTGGTCTCTTTTCGCCTGCTTGAACAAAAATCAAGATCACAAGCTCAGTCTCCTTGGCAAGGTTTTATAAAGCAAAGGAATATAGAATACTTTACGCTTTATTCAATGTGTATGATTTGGATTTGGAGTGCAAAAGTTGCACTTAGGTCGTCAGACATGCATGCTGAATTAATAGTGCTACACAGAATATGAATAAGTAACTTTAAATGTACAAAAACACTTAAAACATATGATTTTTCTTCAGATTGTAGTTAGTGGGTCGGATGACGACGATGACGATCGATCGCCAAAAGGATACGGTAAGCTCTTGTTATATTTATTCATTTCCATCTTTGAAATAGATTAAAAACTCCCCGAGCTATCCGGATCCTGTGTATTGTACAGTAAAACACGGTTATAACGAACACGCTTATTATGAATTGACTCTTACAGCGAAGTGATTTTCATTCCCCGTGACTTTATTACATGTTGTAAACTTGACGGATATAACGAATTACGCTTATAACGAAGTAAAATTGCCCGTCCCTGGGACTTCGTTATGAGCGTGTTTTACTGTAAATACTGCGATACGTGATTAGGCGGGAATAAATTTCATACAAATTATTTACATTGGAAATAAACATGATGATATGCATGTCTTAACATGTTTACCCGTTCTTTAAAGATTTATCCAATCACAATTCTCATTTATAGAAGATTACGAGACAAAATATGGTTTGCTTTTTGTTTCAATATAATAAAAGCGAGAGGTCTCATAAAAGTTGATTAGACAATTTGCACTTTTGTTATCAAGGTTATCATCATTTACGTATTTTCTCATTTCTTGTGCAAGATAAATTGCAAAATATGAGCGTTTAATATCTAAACATTGAAAAGGTTTCTGTCATAAATGCAGTAGAATGAACAGACATTTATAAAAAAAAATATGTTAACTTTAACGAGATTATGGAATGTTTTTTACAACCCAAACAATCTTTGCTTCAAGTTGATAGCTCATTTTATGCACAGTACTAATCAGTTAGAATATTTTTGGTTTAGTGAGAGATATATGCAGATTACCCTCTGATATAGGGACTTGTGACAATGGGTGCATACATTATTTTTACGACTACAAAACGCGCACCTGCAAAACGTTTGACTACGGATGTTGCGGGGGTAACGCAAACAATTTTAAAACCAAGGAACTCTGTCAAAAAGTCTGCCAGAAACGATACAGTGAGTATAGATTTTACAACTAAAGAAAAATAGTTGACAATCATATAATGCCTTCTGTAATGAAAGCCAAAAAAAAATATTCATAAAAAGACCTCAAACTTTAAAAAAGAATCCACCTTTTTGACGTTTAAATTTCATGCTTACGATTTTATTGATTTTTACACAAAAGTTGATATTTGTGATATAATTTGACGGGATTTTGAACAATATTACTAGCTTCTTTCTACCGCTGAATAACATGTCTTTTTTTTAGAACCTTGAGAAACTGATAACGATTTGTTGTTGAGATATTTTAAGAACATTGAATTTTTATTTATTAATGGTTTATCTTTTAATTCCATTATATTTAATTCATTGAAAACCAAAATAGTTTTATTTTTAAAGTTTAATAAACCAAAGATAACGTTTAGTTTAAGTTAACTGATTACTTATGAGTTTTATCGAATCTTGCTTTAACGAACGGAATATGGCGCTTTCGCTGCAAAAAACCCTAAAATTTTATACCTAAAGGAGAACAATTTATATAGCATTAAGGCATTTTCTAGTATCGAAAGAAAAAGAATCATCTTTTCAAAATTTGTAACTAAAAACGTTGTGTAGAATATAGTTAAGTTTGAGTCTTTTAAATCCAATTAGTAATATCTTTCTAATTTTTTGAATAGGATGTCTAAAAGTTTACTGTAAAAGAAGAGCCTGTGAAAACGAACGATGTCCGGGGTATCCAAATGCAGTCTGTGTGTAAGTAAAGTATAATCTAAGAGTAAATCCAACAAAATACCGTGGAATCATTAGAATTCGTGGTGGCTTGTTTTTCGTAGTATTCATGGGTATCCCTCCTCCACGAATTTATATCCTCGATAAAAACAAAAAATTAAAAGAGTCAGTTTTCTAAATGAAACTGAAAGTCGACAAATCCAAGAAAATAAGCAAAAAACCGCGCAATCCACGAAAATTTGCCACACTTGTTTAAATGATTTCACAGTCTAAGTTTTATCTCTGAGACTTGCTCACACACGTTGTCACTTCTATCTATCTATCTATCTATCTATCTATCTATCTATCTATCTATCTATCTATCTATCTATCTATCTATCTATCTATCTATCATTTACAGGCCTATCTGCCCATGTCAATCTATCTGGCTGTACCAAGGCGAAGACGTCACTAATAATTGTTATTATGATTAAAAAAATAAATCAATTGCATTATAAATGCTGAAATTGTTTTGTTGTTTTCTTATGTCTTGTAAATGAAAGAATTATACTTGCACTATGCCTCAAATGTAAACTTAGTGGATTTCATAGACTTTATACTGCAGCTTTTTAAGACTTTAAAATTTTTTCAATATCCTAATAAAAGTTCCAATGCCACAAAGAATTGTCATTTTATGAACATTACGTTTTTTCTTTGAGACCTCTAAGTATTTTTTTTGACACAATGAATTCTCCAATGAAAGTGAAAAATAAAGAACTTATTTATTTTGCGAGAATATTTAAATTGTTAAGAATGCTTTTTAAAACAAAGGCATAAATGAGTGTTATACCTCAAGCAATACTTTTTTTTAAGGAGTTTAAACAATTATAAGGTCTCAGGTATATGTGTTCGGTATTTCAATTAGGTTAATTTTACATTGAGAGAAAAAGGTTAAAATGCAAGTTGCTGTATAACATTGACTAACAATTGTGTAATTTATCGTTAAACGGATCTATGATTTTTTGTTTGCAATGTTAGAGGTAAGGGGTGATTAAATTAAGGAGCATTTAAAAATAAGAAAAGAAAAGATTAAAAAAAAACATTATGATAAAAAAAACCGCACGAAAGTAATATATGTTTATAGAATACAGTATTTATGTATGTTTAAAAGAAATATGATAATAATTATTAACACATTTCGGCAAAAGAACATTATTTTTATTATATAAAAACCATGTAAATTAATGGAAATAGGCTACGACATTACTATGATATTAAAAGAAAAACAACATTACAGTGTATAACAATTTAAACTTCAGTGCATAATTTACCTTCAATATCATCGCAAATATGAACCAATACACTTTCACTTATAATATGTTTTATTGTATACATGCTAATATCAAACATATTTTTAAAAAAATCCATATTTATAAAATAGAACACCACTTAATGTATGTATGCTGATCATCATTCGATTTTTCTGTGTATTTCAAATATCTTCGATGCTGTCTGTTCTCCTTAGTTGTTTTCCTATTCTGATTCTTTATACCATAGTCTTACTTAAGTATTGATTCTATGTCCTTTTTTACTCATATCTTTTCTTGTATGACAATGTACTTGTATGTATACCTCTGGAGATTTGTGTTTTTGTGTATTCTATATTTATATGTTCCTCTTGTACCAAATTATTCGGTTTGAGCGAATAAACTGAACTTGAACTTGTAAACCTTTCATGTATCATAATGAGGATAATCAGTAGTTATATGCATTAATGTGGACTCCTTGCAAAACGCACGAAAGATCAAAACAGGGTAAACCTATAAAATACGTTGAAATACGAAAAAAAGATACTGATTTTTTACATTACATATATACTTAGAAGCACAGGTACACAATTAATAGCCACACAATAATAACTTCTGATTACTCGGGTATAAATCTCAACAATTCAACGCACCATCAAATATATGTAGCTATACCTTAAGTTTGTAATAAATATAACAAAGTACCTTTAGTTCATCCCAACGCTTAAGATACACCGTTATAAGATACATGTTATTATATAATGGGAGAAGAACAACCGCTATTGCGTGGAAAATAAACAAAGTATATTCATTAAACATGATTGAAAATGAGCAGTGGAAAAAATATTTGATGTTAAAAAATGTTTTTATATCTCCCGGATTCCAAGAATTTTGCTTTTACGTTAAGTCTTCTTTATCCAACAGAATAAAGGTTTTTTTCTTTCCTCATAATCATGAATAAGAAATTAGCAATAATGTAAGAGCTTTTTGTAAATCTTAAACACATCTGCATTAAGGATTGCATTTACTCAGGGTTTGAGCTTTCAAAAAAATATTTTTATAAAGTTCAATATCTGAAGTCAAAAATAACAATGTTTTTACCAAATACTGTAGATTCCTTATTTTTCGCGAGTACTTAATTCCGCAATTCAACCGTTGTGCATCAAATCGCGAGAATATGAAATCGCGAACACCAGATTTTTATCATAGTTTCTTTAGTATACATCTTTCAGAAAAATAAAAGCGAGATTTTAAAATCCGCGAGATGTGCCTTTCGCGATTTTACGCGGATATTAATTCCTCGCGTTTAATTAGGAATTTACAGTATCGATATTGATATCCATGTTTTGTTTATTTGAGGAATATATGTTACGACAAAGGTAAATTAAAATTGAAACAGAGGAAATTCGGAATAATTTTTTCATTTCCTTATTTTCTCTTAAAAACTTTTTGTAGCCATGTAATTGCAAAAGTTAATTTTCTACTTTTTTTAAATATCATTTTACATATTATATGGTTGTATTATCTCCTATATAATTTTATATCACTTGCTGGCATGCGATGGTAAAAATCTTTAAAATGCATAAAATTAATTCCAGATAGAATATCTTGAAAAATTTGATCATTGAACCTATATAATGTTAATGACAACATAATACAGACAATGAAAATAGTTTTAGATAATCAATGGCATTGAGTTCCTATTAAGTTTTTTGTAAAACTCGATCAAAAATGGGTAGAAATTTGAAAATTGATAGAGGAAATTCAGACTAAAATAAATTTAAAATACGAGCTTAAAACGATTCAATAAAATATGAAATTAGTAAAGCTATTCGTATTTTATCAATTCCGACCAACAAATTGTTTTATCATTTCTAAAAATTGCAAAATAAAGAAAACCTTGGAAAGGATGGACAATTTTGACAAATTTTTCAACAAAAATTCAGAGGTCACTAGCATAAAAAGTAGGTCATTGACCTAGTTATTTGAAAGTAAATGATATAGCACCACAATAGCAGGGCTACAATGTAGAATAAGTAGTTTTTTATTCCTATTAGTGGAATTTTTTCGTCCCTGAATAAACGTAATCCTTAACGTACAAATTGCTTAATTCTGAAAAGGTGTATCATAGAGAGACGGCTGTGTGATTTCTCCCAGTGCTTGGTACGTTGAGTTATCTCCCTCAACGTTGACGTAAATATCAGGGTTAACGGAAGTGTGACCACGATCATCTATCTTTGGTTGATAGGCGACTTCGTTAAGTTCCTGGTATGCCGTAACGTCTTCCACGTTGACGTCATGACCAGTTGTAGGTGGTGCAGTGTCTACAGGTTTATCGTCCTTTGGTTGCTTCTCTTGATGACACTGATAACATCGTTCGTGTTTGCATAATCTGAATAATAATATATATTTAACAGATTCTTTACATAGCAATAGCAGTAAGCAAATATAGACAGAGTTAATGATAAACATTCTCATTAATCCCAAAGAGTTGGATGATAAAAGAAGAGGGCATTATCGCTGTGTATAAATTCGATGTTTAAGCATTGGATTAAATAACACCATAGACAATCCATGTAAATAAAAGCTAATAACACGGGTCAAATAAATGTCAACCTTTTCGGACAGCTTTTCATTGAAGGGAACACATTAATTTACAGGAGATTGCGTAAGATTTCAAACATTGTACTTTTAAAACAAAGGATAATTCAGATAAGGACTTTATTCTTCACTACTACTATTTTCCTTTGACATCTGAAATACAAAAAATCATTTTCATACCTGATTAAACAAGATATCTGTGAGTTAATGCTCACTAGTGATACACCCGCTCTGGTTTTAATATAAAAAATAGCATAGTTTACGTCTACATTTAGAAGAAAATTAACATCAGATTTGTAAAAAACACCCCAACATATGGCATGGCTTAACAAAGAGTGCGATAAAAAAGAGTTTATACAGGGTGTAAAAGAGAACTACCTTATGACATGCCGAAACAAAGATAGTAGTACAATTCTATGCATATGTAAACAGTAGTTGCTGAGGAAACTAGGACGAACATTTGGCACGAACAGGCGCAAGAATAAACAGAAAGTGGACCTCAGATTCCCAAGAAAATAAATCCCACCATTTTTCATGCCAGTACAATTTTAAGCATCTGCAACCAGTAGTTGCTGATAAACTGGATGGAAATTCAATAGGACAGAAAATTTACAGGAAGTTAATGTTGAATTCATACGGAAATGGATCAAACCGTATTGTAAGCCAATACAAAGAATATGCTAAAATTTAAGCATTTCAGAAAACCCCCACGAAATTTTAATACGACAGGCGCACGACGAAACAGTAAGTGGACGTTAGATTCGTTTGAAAATAAATTCCACCATATGGCATGCCAAAACAAAGATTGTGCTTAAATTTCAAGCATCTGTGACCAGTAGATGTCGGGAAAAATGCGTCAAAAATTTGGTACGGAGAGACACACAAGGGTAAAACAGTTTACACCCTCTCCTTCGGAGCGGGGGTAACATAAGCTAGTAAAAAAAAGATTGTAAACTGTTACATTGCTTGAAATAATTCATGATAAATTAGGTTCAATTTGAACTAATCAAGTTTGTAAACATTGGTAATTTAAATTTAAAAACAACCTTACGAAAGTCATACATCTGACAAAAATATGCAAAAAACCCAAAACAAAAACAAACCAAAAACCCCCTTAAAACAAGTATAAGACAAATGTAAACAGACACCTGTAAACAGCTAGTATTTTATATATAAAATTCACTTCTTTAGCTTTTTCATTGTTTTAACAAATTTATTTTAATGTGTCTTTTTGCACATTCGAAAGCTTTGATTTTTATTTGATTTTAAATATATTTTATTCCAATACTCTTACCTGAAGGTGAGAAGAATGATAACGATAACACAGAGGGCAAGCAATGCAGAAACACTGTAAGTAATGGAGCGATGGTCAGCTGACCCAGTGGATGGCAGTGGACACTGTACTTTAAGTTGCAAAAAAGGAATAAAAAATCTGATCATATAGTTAGTAATTTAACGTCAAAGTGTTATGATGTGTGACTTAAGTTTTAATGTATAAATGCTTTCCATGATGTAATAACGTAATAATGTATTATTGATAAAGTGCAAAATAAAACTACCTTTGTCACACTTTTCTCCTTGAAATCCTACGGCACATCCTTCTGGGCATTTTCCGGTCACGTGATGACATTGTTGTTTGTTAATGCAGTTACCACAAGTCAACGAACAAAGGAGTCCATACGTTTTGTTACTACAAGCTACAAGGAAAAGTTTCAAAATGAACACAGATGGTCATTTATTATAAATTTCCAATTACATCGACGGTGCATCTCAACAAAAATTCTAAAACCCCAAAATGTTCATTTGAGTATGCAACATTGATGTATGAAAAGTACGAAGGAGATGATAAGAAGAGAATGGTGTTTAAGAATGATTATTCGGTAACCAAATACAATTTATGCATACTTTCTTTACAGTTGTCCCCCGTGTAACCAGTGTCACAGCCATTAGAACACACTCCAGTCACAATATCACACTCTTCTCTATTCCGACAAATTCCGCAGTCCTCTTGACAATTATTACCATATGTATGACCGTCACATTCTGAACAAAAATTATGATCATATATTTTTACTTGGAGGCTGAATATCTGATAATATTTGAACCATTTCCCTTTCATTTCAGATCTGAAGGCTTGAATACGTAATACTCGTCACTTTTAATTGACAAATCACTATACAGCACAAAATTTTGATTCGTCGATTTTTTGTTTAATTATTAAATAGTATTTAAAATAATGATTTATTAAAATATGATAAATATACAATTAAGTGATGATGGATTATCATATATACATGTACACATAAATGTACATTGTAGCTGTATTTGGACTTAACACAAACAAAAAGACAACATCAATTAAAATCAAAGTACTGAAAGTAATTAAAGCGTGCTTCTTTTCGATCACAAACAAGTTCATTTTATAGGCACAGGATTTTCAAGTACCTTATCTAAGTGATTAATATTTTAATAAAACAAATATCTTCTTTGGTCAGAGTGTAAAGATTAGTAAAATCAAACATGGGCTATATTTTCAGCACTTTGTGACGTAAATATGAAAATTTAAACACTGTAATTACATTTGAATTGAATTGTTATTTCTTTCTTCTTCTTTTACGTTTTTTTTTTAAATCGAACATACCAGTTTCTGAATGCAGAGTGTTGTTCAATTTCGTTTTGAGAGAGAGAAAGAGAAATATGCAATTAAAGGCTCGATGTATATTGACCCGGAAGAAAATGAGTTTCTCTGCCTTTTTTTGATTGTATGTTGCCATGTTGTGAGAAATATTTTCCTAATACTACTGGATACGTGTACTTATGTAAACATGCTTTATAAAATATATATGTACGAGTCAATTTGTTTTTATACAGTATGTACAATTATCCTTCGACAAATACAGTCAACATTTTTTTCTTTATAGTTCCTGTTTTGTATATTATAAATATTTCGGAAAACTGTGAACATTATTTTTTTTCAATTTCTCTCACCCATTTTTTTTTATTGAATTATCTAGATTAATTGAAAAACATAAATTACGTTTCTTTCAATTTCTAAAAAAAATATGAAATTTTGTCTATAGACTCAACCTCCTTTTTTTCAAAAATAAGGATATCTCGGGAAGGGGTATTGAATTGACATGCAGTTCATGTTTATATGTATCATCGAGAATTTCAGTTCAAGTGTTTATAAGCTACACATGTAATGAATGTTATTTTACAATTAATTTGCTAGATTTTTTATCACTGACTACTCATTTCGATGTATTGAATTGATACCAGTACTGATGCACATTTATATATACTTTCAGTTTGTGTTAAAAGTTAAAAAAAATGTACCGAGATAGAAAATAGATAAAATGAAAATGTAAAAGTACCTTTACTGCAATGAGCCCCTTTCCAACCTTTTACACATCCACCAATGCAGTTTCCTGTTTCAGAGCTACAACGTTTTGGATATCTGCAATTGATGCTACAAGTTTCGTTGCAGTTCATTCCGAAAGTTCCAGCTCGACAAGCTACAAAGGTCAATAATCATGACACGACATGTGTTCTTTGTAATTTTAATGTATTTTAATCGAAATATGAGCATTAACTCAAATATAAATCGTATTGACCAAATATAAGGATCTTCAATGGCATATACTTTTACAGAAAAGGATAGGTTATGGATATTACAAGATTTTATTAGAATATATCAATATTTTTTAATATTACATTGCTATTTGATTTTAAATATGATTCACTGTGGAATGACCTTAGCTTGACATTTTGTGAAATTTATTAAAATAATAAAAGATTAATATTCGACATTTTGAAATTTGTAATATTTTGTTTAGCGCAAAACAACAGTTATAACGACGACGAATTGTAAATCAAAGTTTTGTACCTTCAGTGCAAGTATTTCCAATATACCCTGGGTCACATCCATTTACACATGTTCCGTTTATATGATGACACTGTTGTTTATTAAGGCAGT
>WFKH01011926.1:22454729-22467239 GCA_016163765.1 Magallana hongkongensis
TACACATGTTCCGTTTATATGATGACACTGTTGTTTATTAAGGCAGTGTCCACACATGATGCTACAGTTCACTCCAAAAAGCCCACCATCACATTCTATATATAAAAAAGTTAATGCAATTAAAAGAAAAATTTAGTTTGGTTTTTTTTGTTGTTGTTTTTTTGTTTGTTTGTTTTTGCTTGTTTTTTTTTTTGCATCAGGTATTTAAATAGTGTTCTACTACAGAAAGAAACGTTAGAACTTCGTACTGAACATCCTCAAGGTCTTTTCATCAAATGTATAATGAGCGCATTTTTCAAATTTTGAACATACTCAAATGTAGTATAAATGCACTTAGAATAAACAATTTCAGACCGAAATGGCCGATAAGATATGTAATTCAATTTACATGTACGTGTTCTGAGGATCTATCATTCCAAAATATGTCTTCGTATTCAATCTAAAGATACGCGTAAGCAACCACGTTGACAACTCATAAAAGAACACCTACAAACAAACAAACCTAACCAAAATTTAAAAAATGAATAAAAACCAAGGACAAACATATTATAGTTAACTCAATACTAAAGAATACTAATTTGGATCAGTCAATGTTTGGTGAGATTATAATTCTGTTCTTAAAGTGTTGTTATAAAATGTCTTTTAAATGCCCCTTTTAGTATAGTGTATTTCTAGTTAGACTTTTTTCCTTTCCTTTTAAATTCTTCTTATACAACAGTTAGGTTGGAGAAAATATCGCTGATGGTTGAATTAGCCCATTTAGCCCGTATGAACCATTCAATGAAGCATTGTGCATTTTACATAACCAACTCTTAGTTTTTTTTCTTAAATTATTCAAAGAAAGTCAGCTTATATGTGAGATTACTCCCGCTGTCAATCAGTCTAATACAATGGAAATGGCCCGTTATTCCTTTAATTAAAGTTTCTACATCTTGTCACGACAGCCGTCGTGACTGTTCAGTCAAACACAACAGGATTGATTTATATTTTACAATTTTTATATAAAATAAAACCAAACAAATATACATATTATAAACAATAAGATATTTAAGTTTTCTGATGTCCATAGTCTTCGTCACGGGCATGTAGAATAGGAGTGGGTAGATATGGCATGGCGTGAGACAGTGGCGGACAGGTATAACCACGGCGATGGACTGCCAGAAACTGGATAGGGACCTTATTAAATTAAACGATAAACATATTTTGAGTTACATGATTAATATACCTTGCATAAACATAGGCTAAGTCACACGGACTTAAATATATAACATTATGGCAACAGCAGCACGCCATACAATAGCACGAAACCACAGCGAATACGATCACTGCATAACGTTAAGAGTATCACACTACGTAACACAGAAAAACCACGTCAAAACGATATACAAATACTCCGTACTACACGGACAATATACAAGTACACCGAACTACACGGCAAAATACAAGTATATCATGCATTTATATCCCAATATAAAGCACACACACTCGACACGTGACCACACAGGAACTCGCGCGAGCAAGCACCTATGTTTAACAGTTCTACCTCGTAAAACCAGTATATCAAAAGTAACAAAAAATACTTAATATAAATTCCACAGTAATGTAAAAAGACTGAGCCGTAGTTAAATTACAAAAGTATAAAATAGTTTAACTTACCCCTAATAGGAGAAAGGGTTACTCAAAACCTTAGCTGCTCATACCTGTCATGTAGAAAACGTGGCCACTGTCTGTCAGGTCTGCAATGCGGCAGTTTAAATAAAGTAATCAAACAATAGAAAAGAACTGGCCAATACGTACTATAGCTGACACCGTGTCCAGAGAGGTACACTACGGGTATAAAACTAGTTACACAGGAACGTTTAAGAGGGTCCCTACAGGATACTTATATGTAAAGAAAAAATATAATATACCGGTAGATACTGATTTGTGACACATCTTTTAAAAGTCTTTTGACGTAGGACAGTCTGTATGTGTTTTAAATGTCACTTAAAATCGTAAACGTTCACAAGAGAATGCACGCATGGTAAAATTTATAAGCAAATAAATTAAAATTAATTGCACGATGTGAACATTTTGCATTATATATTAAGCCGAATGTAGAATATAGCCAATTTTGGGTTGCTGTTCAAAGATATATTCATTATACAGAAAAACATGAAATTTTGTAAATTATACAAGTACATTGTAACACAGAATCGGCACAAATGGCAATACAATTATACATTGACACACATAGACAATTGTTTCATACAATTCAAAAGACATTCAAAAAAGACAATGCATTTCATACAATTTAGAAATTTAATTTATTACATTTATTCTTAACGGGACAAAGATACGTAATACTTTAAATATATACCTATACAAAATATTCACCTGACCTGTTCAAGGGCTAGGCAGATAGTGCCAGTCCTGTGTAAGGTTTTGGCGGGGAAGAGTGCTGAAGTACAATGTAGTCATGTTACCTAATCTTGGAATTGTCTACGTTAAATATTTTAAACTCTCATGCATAAACAATTACTCTACACATAAATACAAATCCAACACGTACGCCAGTGCAATAATTTAATGCAGAAATATCGTAATATAAATGGTTACATACATGTAGGTACTTTGATAACGGTAATCCCTTTTAAAAAGTCAATTGAATTAAAGTTAAACATTGCAAGGACTGGATGTATTCTTATGTTTTACCTGATAAAATCTCCGTACGGTTCTGTCAGAAGTAGTAGTGTAAACAACAATCGCAAGAAGAGAAAACTATTTATAAATCGCAAATTTAAGTAAGCTGACAATTGAAAATCAAATTCGAATTTATTGTTGTTGATCAGGGTAATGCATACCAAGATATATAATTAAATTGTTATTTCCCATAGAAAAGCAACCTTGGTCATAAGGTCATTACCATACAACTTCAAGACAAATGTCAGAAAAAGAAATTGAAAACCTCTTTCTGTATCATTGTTAAATGATTTTTGTTTTTTACAGAGAGTTTAATTTTTTGATTGATACATAACGAAGTTATCAACAAAGGTTTTGAATACATGTAACTTGCCTTGATCACACATTTGACCTTTGTAACCTGCCTCGCACCCCTGTAAGCAAGCTCCAATTACGTGGTCACATTGAGCTCTATTGAAACAATTTCCACAATTCCTTTGGCATCCGTCTCCATATTTTCTATTGTCACACTCTATAATAAAAGAAATACAAAGGATAGTGTGAACAGTTTGGAAGCTTAAACGAAGATGCTTGTGATGAATTTATACAGTATTGCATGCAACTTTGAGGCTCATTGTGACTTTATTAAAATCTAGGAAAGAAAATTGTAGGGAGATAAACATAAAATGTTTGAAGATGCTTGTGATGAATTTTTACAGTATTGCATGCTCATTATAGCTTTATTAAAATCTACAAAAGAAAATTGTAGGGAGATAAACATAAAATGTTTGAATAAGAATAGTTTGAACGTTTCTTTACTTGAAAAGTGCGGATATAATCCTAAGTTATGCATTTGTTTATTTGTCGTAACAATACAGATGCAATGATTAAGGAAAATATTTATGTGAAGTACAATACAAAAACATTGACGACAATAATGATGACAACAATATCGCAAAGAAATAAAAAAAATGCTTCTGATGTTGATTCCTTCGATGAAGATGAAGATAAGAATGATGATGAATGCTGTATGCCATTTGAAATCTGATAACACTTAAAAAATGATAATAATAATTGAACATAATTATATAAAGACTAACTAAGAAGACATTTTCAGAGACTTTAATTTTAACTGTGTACCCAATTCACACTGGTGCCCTTTGTATCCAGGTTTACATCCCCCCTGACAGGTGCCCGTCTCGATGTGACAGTATCGACAGTTGACGTCAGGACAGGGAATGGAGCAATTCATACCATAGTAACCAGTTGTAGGACATCCTACAAAAGTATGAGTTAATATAAAGTAATGTTTGATTTGACTAATTACAGGGTATGAGTAAAGTTGAATAGTTTTCTGAATTAAAACAATGGCTGTGTTTGTATTTTAATTAAAGACCGAATATTGGCAGGGAAAGCTTTTTTGACACTTTGCTCCTAACAAGGTCACAATGAGTATATGATTGTAATTCTGAATATGCAATCACGACAATTTTTTTTATACATTAGTCACTTGCTTTAGTATGTAAATCAAATAAATAAAAAAAGAGGGATTATCAAAAGCATAAATTGATTAAAAAAATCGAAAACGATTATTAGTGATAAAAGAGGACGCCTGTGTGAAATTTTCCCAGAAAACCTCACATATTTCGATAGACAGACTGATATTAAAGACAAACTAGTATACATTAAATTGTTTACCATAGACTTCTACTTCACAGAGGTCGTTAAATGCGTAATTAGAATAATCACTAGGATATGTCACTTCTGGTAGTCTCTCGTTGTAGTAAATGACGTATTGACCATGAACAAAGCAGGTTGTGTTAAAGACAGCTGGTATCGTCCTTCTTGTGAAGTTTTTGTCTCTGTAGCAAAGTTTTCCCTCTGACTTGTTTGTTGTGTTTGAGACGTATATAGAAAATCCCAGAAACCTCGCTGTATATCTGTTTGATGCACCTAAAATAAGCATCAGTATTTTATAACAATGATTAAGAATTTTGTCGATTCTCTATGCTTTTCTATGGAGAAAAATACATGTAACAAAATGGATGTACAGCGCTAATGTTACAGGTATTCTAAACCACACAATCAACACATCGCCCTTGAAAATAAAAATTCCATTTGTTTACATGTTCTTTTATTTATAAATTTAATTTGGCTGGCATTTTTTAGGAACATACCCCAAGGTACATTGTCTGTCCTGTAATAGATCCGGATGTCGTGGATGCTGCGGATACTGGTCATATTTACCCACCAGGTGGAGGTGCGTTTATTGGCGGCTGACGTTGAACATTGTCCTCCTAGACCAGTCAGAATAGACTTAAGTCCATCAACAGCATTGCTGGCACCAGTATCAGGACGACCATATGGATAATAATAATAATTATATGGGTACTCTTCATGTGCTGGTTTAATAAGTGCCAAATTTTCTGTTGAATAAAAATGAAACCCAAGTGAAAATGATTTTCAGATTATATAGTTATCCGTTGAATAAAGATATGCCGTTTTAAAATGTATGATGATTTCCTGTTCTGCCTAAAAATATCCTAAATATAATATCTTCTTCCTTTACTAAAATTCTGTGCTGGAGTCAGGTTCGGGACTTTCTGATGTCCATTTCCGGGATTTTGATATTGTAAACCAAAACATTTTTTTTATATTGCATGCAATTCTTATTCATACTTGTACAACTGAAAATGATCATTTCCAATTACTGTCTTTTTAGGGGAACTTTTATACGTTGTATTATAGAAAAATATACTATGATAATTTTTCATACGAGGGTGAATAAATGACACATTCTGTATGAAGATTGTCACATTACTAATGCTCGTGTGGGTTCTTTAACCTTGAGTTTTGTCCTGTTTTGTAACACTGTGTTAATTTATGATTAGATATGAATGGACTGTATAAGCTACAACATTAAAACAATGCACATGTGAACTATTATTATATTGGATATAACTCGTTTACACTACCTTTGACAGTATTTACCTAAAAATGAGTTTCATTATTGGACGAACAATTCAACAGATAAGAACAATATGTGAGTGTAAAATTTTTAAAAAAAAAATCTTCATATGCAAATGGGGCATGTTTAAAAGAATGTTAATCGGGTGGCCTATTGAAAATACAAATGTAATAAAGCAGGTAAATGTGGTGGTTTAGTGTTCAAAGAGAGATAACTCTATCTTATCCCCTATTGATTTATGTTCAGTCATTGTCCCTGTATTGTGTGAGACGTTGTTACAAATTTTATAACCAAAAAACATGTTTATAACGTTTGTACAAATAAACCTTAGTCGTTTAGTCACCTTGTTATAACTTTGAGCTAGCAATCAGCTACGTGAATGGCTTAGGTTTATCTCATGACTGATGCTTAATACACTCCCCACTGGAATCACTGTATACAATGTAGGTTCATATACAATACTTTGACTACGGGACACAATTTAAACAAAAAATCGTTTCAAATTTTTAGCTACATTATCCATGAATATTTGACTTGTCACATGTGTTTTCTGTTATCTAATATATATAGATTATTACATGGCAATTTTTATATCGCATTCTACCTTAACCCGAGGTCGCTGTATATCAGCCCGAGAGCCATCAGGCTCGAGGGCTGATATACAGCGACCGAGGGCTAGTATAGGATGCGAAAAAAAAATTGCCATATTATGATTTTTATATCATATACTTATAGAAAATATAAAAGAAGCAATAAAAAAATCATATGATGAATGTTAATTGTTAACATATCGCCCGTGTCTATATATTCCATCTCTAATAAACTTCCCTGATTTTTTTTGCGCCAGCTGTTTGTATACCGAGTTGCCGTCGACGTAATTATTTCACGTCATACTCGGAGTTCGGAGTTGAACGACGCATATCGAACTCTACGTCATAATAGCCGATTTTTAACGGAAAGGGGTGTGATATAACATCCGAAGATTGCCGCAGAGGGGTGTGATATAAATCTTATATCACACCCCTAGGGTTTATATCGCACGGGTAGGCGAATTTTCTGTTTATATCACACAGGGCGGAAAAGGGTATATTTTCTATACGTATACGATATACATGTACATAACATTTTTGAATAAGTTTCTCGTTATGTCACAAATGAGATAATTTTATTACTATGCCCGAAAACTGCTTAATCACACGGAAAACAGTTATATTTCACAGGAAATAGTTATATTGCCCTCCCAAAACTGTTATATCACCCTCGCCTGCATTTATTCTGCATAGTAATTACGTCGGGTTCGAAATTTAAAGAGCCAGTTGCTAAGCAAACGTAAACAGTTACCATAAAACAACGTCTGCGATTCATTTTAAATTCAGAGGTACTTTAATTGTTTAATTGATTATAAAAAAGTTAATAATTACAATGAGAGAAATCAACTCTAGCGTGAGCCAGTGGCGTAGCTAGAACTAGAATGAAGTATAGGCACCAAATAAAGCGAGGGTCTGTGGGCCGCTCAAGGCCCCCAGCGGGTCCAGGGCAGCGCCTTGGTGTGGGGGGGGGGGGGGGGGGTGGGGGGCGAAGCCCCCCGACGGAAAACGGATTTCGTGTTTAAGAGATCACCTTGGAACAAATTCTAGGCACTTTTCATACATAAAATTTTGGTGTTTTTTTTTACGAATATTTTCGTAGTAAAAAGCCAAAACATTTTTTAATACAATCTAATTTGTTTTCACCAGGCAGCATATTATTTCAAGTTTCCGAACACGAACTTGTAGAAGTAGAAATATTGTCCTGTTCATCAGAATTTTAGCAGGCAACTTTTCAGATGTTTTTTCATTACTAGAAATACCTTGAGTATCTGAGCTTTGTCTCATGATTTTAAACATTTCATCCAAAGTTCTTACTTTTGGTTTATTGTCCGAAATTGATTTTCACTGATTGACTACGCAATAACTAGCATCATTGACGTCACATGTACTTTCACTGAGCGATTGATACTACGCAATACCTAGCATCAATGACATCACATACAAACATATATACATACATCACATTAAAATAGAGAACAGACAGATATTTGCTGTGTGGTATTTTAATTTTTTTTTTAAATTAAATGTGCCATTTAAACATTTTTAAATTTTTGGTCTTAAAATAATGTGTAGGCACGTGCCTTAGGTGCCTAACGGCAGCTACGCCACTGTGAGCGTGCTGAAAACAACAAACGTCAACTTGGCCTTTACCGTGGAAAATAAAACAGCCTTACGGAATTTCAGCCAGTCAAATACAGCAACATTAAAACACATCATAATTTAATTTATTGAAATTTACACGCATCGATCGACTTTTTACAAAACGTTTTACATTGATTTGTAAAATATGAACATGTTTAGAAAAATACAGTTGTTAATGAAATAAATACATTCGTAAACCGCTTTGGTTTGTTTAAAAGGCTGTATAACATTTTTGAATAAGTTTTCTCGTTATGTCACAAATGAGATAATTTTATTACTATGCCCCGAAAACTGCTCAATCACGCCGGAAACAGTTATATTGCCCTCCCAGAAACAGTTATATTTCACAGGAAATAGTTTTATTATACTTTCATGTTAAATACTGAAATCTGATTGGTTTAGACGCAGTTTATAATCCGTTCTATTACCCTCAGCGTTAGCAACACACTTGGCAACGGGTAACACAACGAATTATTACATGCGCGTGAATTATGCGCGTACGGTTCGCCGTAGAATTCACGTCATTCCAGCAGTAAAGTTTTCATTAAAAATCAAGACATTCAGTATAATTAAATAAATAGTGCCTGTTTGGGAGGGTAACAGTTGAAATTGACACCCCGAGAAAACCATTGTCAACCGACGCGAAGCTGTAACTGTAAAATGACCCTTGCGTGCAATTATTCTGCATAATATGTTTTACGGTGCTACCGTTAGGGCGAGCGCAGCAAGAATTACACATATATCTTGCATCATTGTCAACTTTGTGATATTTTCACAATTATCAACTAACATCTAAGAATGTGTGTGTGTGTGTGTGTGTGTGTGTGTGTGTGTGTGTGTGTGTGTGAGAGAGAGAGAGAGAGAGAGAGAGAGAGAGAGAGAGAGAGAGAGAGAATATTTGTAAGTTTTAAAAAAATCTTACAAAATACATAACATAGACTTTCTTACCCCTAAAATCGTTCTTTACTTTTGGAGAGAATGGATCAGTCAGTAAAATGTAATTTGTGTTTATTTTGATCAAATGTGTAAACGATAAATATTATTTTTCTTTTGTACCTTGTTGTTATCTTACTTTTTTTCCCGGTTCATAGATTTTGGGCTTTTTTTTCCGTTTATTTTTGCATTCTAAGTACATACGTTGTATCCATGCCCCGGACCAATTTTGTAGGTGTGTTATTTCCCATTTTCCAATTTAATGATTTGACAATGTGCAATATCTACATAGATTTTTTAACTGTGTATTTTTTCTCTTTTTTAATTTAGTTCACAATGACGAGCCAGTATCTCTGATAGCAAGTTTGCCAATATATATTTTTTAATTTCTTTATTTTATTTTCTGTATGCAAAATTAACTTAAAATTAGATCGATATGACAGTAAAGTATAGATCTTGCTAGTATATATATAATCTCCGTAACTAAGCCACCCCCAAAAATAAACACTAATCATCTGAGGCAGGTATCGCAGTTTATACTGAAATAGCGAGAACACGCATTACAGATGTTTGATCCACCTGTAGATTTATCGCGGGAAATATAGCGCAAGATCACTGTGACGTCAAACGTTAAAATCTATATTCATTTGTTTACGTATCTCGACTCAACACGAAGGAATGAAAGTATGTAAAAATTCTCTTAGGTCTCACCAAAGCTTGTGCGATACTCAAAACGTGTCTTCAAACCTCAAGGAACCAATAGTTACGAGTTAAATGTCAGCCATTTTTGGCATAGCACTACGGGAGAAAGCATTAGAGAGCATTATGGGATGTTGCCAATTTTTTTTTCTTGATGAATCTGTAGGTTTAGCTCGTTCTTTTTCGCACGCACTGGTTCTTAGAGCCTGCTTCGCTCGCCGGCGCTGCGCGCCGGAGAGCTGCGCTCGGTATTAATTACGCCGGGTTCAAAATTCAACGAGCCAGTTGCTAAGCAAACGTAAACGTTAACAGTTCCCCGAGAATCAAAAAGTCAGGACAACGTCTGGGATTTGTTTTAAATTCCGAGATACTTTAATTGTTTAGTTGATTAAAAAACTCTGATAAATACAATTAGAGTAATCAACTCAAGCGCGAGCGTTCTGAAAACAACAAACGTCAACTTGGCCTTAAATAGTGATACCAGGGAAAAGAAAACAGCTTTCCGAAATTCAGTCTAGCTAGCCACACTGATTTATTTCAACAAGAGCAGCGATAATGCACATTATCATTGTTTAATTTATTGAAACTAACAAGCACCGATCTACTTTTTACAAAACTTTTTACATTGATTTGTAAAATATAAACATTTTTCAATAAAATATACATGTATATACACTTGTTAATAAAAAATACGCTCGTTCTGATTTATTTAAAAATGTTATATAACATATATTACATGGCCTCGAGGGCGACAATACCAGAATATTTGTCCCTTGGTGACAGGAAAGCCCTGGAGTGTTATATCGGCCTCTGCCTTCGGCATCGGGCTTTCCTGTCACCTCGGGGCAAATATTCTGATATGTCGCCCTCGAAGCCATGTAATATATTATGATATATATATATATATAACATATTTACATTTGAAGATTAAATATTTGTCACCATATATCAATGTAATTATATTTTCACTTACTGGAAATTTACGATGCTATTATTGCATTTCAATAAGAATGAGACAAATTGTACATTTTTCATTACGTTTTTTAAAATAAGTATATAGTTCAAAGAGTAATAAAAGCAAACAGTTCCCGTCAGTAGTTAGGTTTATACATAAACATGTATTTGAAAAAAAGAGAGATGAAAATTGTTTTAATGTTTCGTAAAAGAACACGCCTTAAAACGCCGAAATGTTATCAAAAAAAGTTTAAACAGTGAAAAAGATTAATACTGTCAAATGTCATTTTTAAGGTGAGGGCATTTGATTCAAAAGTAAGAACCTTATGATGATTTATGGAATCATTTCATTGTTACACATGTTTTTCTCGTTGGTAAAACGTCAAGAAAGTACAATAAATATATCCCATGGCAAAAACAGTAAATGTATATGAAAATAATATTTTCCCAATATTTCTTTGCATTAGAAAGCATTTTTTTTTTTTAAAAAGGAAAGTATTTCGTATTGTCGTATGTAAATTGCTCACACAAAGCTAGCTCTCATTGTCTTTTAGAATACATTATTCACAACGAATAAAAAATGAGCATACATATAAATGTTTGCTTACCGTAAGCAGAAGAGAAAGAAAACCATAAAGCAATACAAATATTTGTCACGAACATTTCTTTAAGGCCTTCAAAAACAAAATAACTCGTTGATCTCCCAACATTTTTTGAACTTTTTTTAAGTGCGTAAGACTAATATCTTCCTCGTTCTGAGATCCCCCATTCAAATTTGAGTCATTTGCTGGCTTTCTTTAGTATGGAAGTTTGTGATAAGTGCATGAAAAACTTAAACATGTACTTGTATGTAATACGTTGTTCCGTTTTATATATAGGTTGCGCCTTTCCTTAAGACATGAAAACATTTGCACATTTGAATGGTGGAATTTCTAACAATTTCTGGTAGTTTAATTTTTACAAATACAAGTTCGGTTTTGTTTTGAAATACTTTGTTAAGAAAAAATACACCATAAATGTAAACAAAGAAAGAATAAAATACCGTAGAACGGTAATACCGTGAAAAGGCAAACTGTAGGAGGGGAAATTAGAAAACAAGTTTTCATGTTTGCACGTTGAAATGCTACGGATTTAACTCGTAAAAATTAGTAAAACTTACAATATGTAGCAGCACTTAAAAATACACGTTATACGGTAATGTAAATTAAAAAAAAACAACAACAAATTACAGATAAGAGTTTGATCCATGCGTCCAAAATATAATATTGCTTCTGTTACAGTTTGTCACCTCTATTTTCTATCACAACTATGAATATTAATTGTATTTTAGATATATCATTTTGCTTACAAACAGTTAACTTTCTTTAAATCATGGCGAAATTTTCCAGACGTTTTAAAGCTGAAAAGATTGCAATAGTAAGTAATTTTAAATACAAGCAACTAACGATACTTTATTTTAAATAGAAACAACTTAGAGACAAAATAGATAAGAATTAAAAACTGTCAGATTTGGTATTTTAGTTATCTTTTTCACTACCAAGTCAAAAAAGTACTGACATTCCCATTTTTTACTTATAAACTTAGACATTTACTGACAATGTACTGACATTACTGATAAACTTAGAAAAGTACTGACGTTTTTACTGACGGTACTGAGAAACTTAGAAAAGTACTGACAAACTTAGACAGTACTGATAAACTTAGAGAAGTACTGACACTTTTTACTGACGGTACTGAAAAACTTAGACAAGCACTGATAAGTACTGACCCCATTGTTTTTACTGTTACTGAATGAAATTTTACCTTATCTTTTTCTTTTATGTCATTTCTCACCATAAATTAATTAAGCTACCTAGATACAGTGTAAAGTTAATATAGACTGATATTAATTTTGAAGTATTAACTGGGTCTGTTATATTTAATTGGTTTAACGTTAACAAAAAATTATGATTAGAAAAATTGTCATAATTAAAGAAAGTGTAATATTGGGCTTTATTTGTTACACATAAAATTGTGCTGTACAAATTGGAAGGGGATGGAATTGGAGTTGGATGTTTGCGAATG
>WFKH01011926.1:22468930-22487015 GCA_016163765.1 Magallana hongkongensis
TACACATGTTCCGTTTATATGATGACACTGTTGTTTATTAAGGCAGTTTCCACACATGATGCTACAGTTCACTCCAAAAAGCCCACCATCACATTCTATATATAAAAAAGTTAATGCAATTAAAGAAAAATTTAGTTTGGTTTTTGTTGTTGTTGTTTTTTTGTTTGTTTTTGCTTGTTTTTTTTTTTTTTTGCATCAGGTATTTAAATAGTGTTCTACTGCAGAAAGAGACGTTAGAACTTCGTACTGTTTGTCCTCTACCTAGAAATAAAATGAACATCCTCAATGTCTTTTCATCAAATGTATAATGAGCGCATTTTTCAAATTTTGAACATACTTTACTTTATTTCTCTACTCATGTAAGTATACATTATGCCTTCAAACTACACATTTGAAACCAGCCGTATAACAATATTTTGTCCTGGTTTATTTATTTCTGACTTGACATAAAAAAAACCCCGAAAGCTTTGAATAACTCCGCATGAAATAATCGCAAGACTCCACTGTCATCAGACGCAAGTTCACTTTAACGAAATACAAAGAAACGTAATACTGTGTACCGGGAAATATTCCCCTTGTTTTTTGTTCGCCCCTTTCGCCCTCGTTGCCAGGGGGCGAAGTTAAAACTGAGCGAATTAAAAACAAACAATTTTTTAATAACTGTGTTAATTTAAAAGAGTAGTATGTCGTTAAACTATGTATTTCTAACTGTCTCTGGGCGAATTCAAGACTGGGCGAAACCATTTGGAAGTGTAGAAGGACGAAAATAACACAGGACGAAAATAACCCTGAATACAGTAAATCAGATCAAAAATCTTGTTATAGAATGTGCGACATAAATAATATAAAATAAATACATTTACCAGATTTTGAAATGTAGATATAATGTTAATTTGATCTCTATGTCATACTTATGTTTAGTGGTGTTTAGCTGAATTATTAAGGCATGCGATTTCAGCATTCTTTATTCAATTATAGTTTTGTTTTGATATTTATATTCTAACTTTTATTGTAAATGTTAAAGTTTTAGATTATATAGCGTGTCTTGTAAGTATTTAAAGTGTAATTTCGAAGTGTTTGAGTAGGCGCATTATAATTGTTTTCACTGGCGACCTTAATGGAAAACTATTTTTAATATATAAGGTCACTATGTACATAGCCGATCTAAACATGTCAAGAACATCTTTCGACATCAAACAACAGCTCTGATATATTCTTAAGAGTTGTATTTATGATTCTTTAAGATGTGAAATTGTAAAACTAAAATTATCCTGACAAAACAGCTGAATACGTAAATACAAACATTTAACAGCGCATGTAAAATGCTCTATATACAGATATGCAGCATTAACAATTTACGCGACAAGCTTATTCTAAGATCATAAAACGCTTTTTCTATCATGTTGGCAAGCTTAAGCGCAATACAATGATCAAACCACCAATAGAATTAGACCTTCAATACAGTGTTACCCCTAATCATAAATATTTTTTGCCATTTGTGGTTAAATGAGATTAGTTTACTTGAAAAAAAAATATTTCGAGTTTGACTATTCATTTGCTTTTGATATGAATAAAATTAGAAGGAGAATGAAGAAAGCAAAAGTATGTACATGTACAAATGTATGTGTTTATGTGGTTTTTTTTTTGTATCAGACAATATGAATTTCATGCTTGCTGTATACAGGCATTGGACAGTTTCATACTTTAATACTAATGTTTGTTGCTTGAATTACCTAATAGCCTAATGATTGATTACGGTTCATACCTTCTGTACAATATGTCCCCTTCCACCCCGGTTGACATCCCAGATCACAAATTCCAGAAGATTTGTTACAGCTGTAGCATGTAAAAGGACACTTTCGTAAACAGTTTTCTCCAAAATATCCATCTTGGCACTCTTCAAAGAAAAGCAAAAGAGGCACATATTTTGAGTAATGAGTATTTTTGTCTAATGTTAAAGCTTATTGCTCTCGGAGGAAACAGTATTTAAATTTGTTATCTTCTGTGTCCATTCTGAGCAATCTTCCACAAATTTGTGGTAAATGACCGCTGAAAACAGAATCATTTGGGGTTTTTTAAGTAAAAAAAACCCGGATCTTTGTAAGGATCCAATCGAAAGTAAAAAAAAAAGAAAGTATTGGCAAGTTATTTTTGAATTATCTATAATGTATAAAACAATAAATCTAAGAAAAGGGTTAAAACTTAGCAACAGTAAAATCCCTATGAATTCACTCTTTACGCGAAATAATTAGGATTATTCACACTAGTATCAAATAGTATCGTAAAGTTTCCGGCATCAGGAATTTGTCCTACAAGGAAATTAAATCGATTGTTGTTGTCACTTTTCGGAAATGTTTTCAGTATATTTTTTATATTACTACGTATATAATACATGTGTTACAGTGGCTGCCCACTGGCAATATGCATTTGGCTGGAGTGGAAGGGGGCAATTTTAATTTTTTGATATTTCTAACTATTGTATAAAGAAATCACGCACGTGTGATTTTTTTTCTTGTAAATTAATCAATTTATTTATTGGCTAATAAGATATGCCAGTAAACACTTCTCAGTAGGATTTGAATACATTGTTGTGGTAGGGTAAGTTATATGACATTCCTACTAGCTCTGGCTAGTGGGTTAACCTTTTAGCTCGATCAGTAGAGTGCTGAATTCGCATGCCAGAAAACCCGGGTCCGAACAGAGACAATATTTGTGTAAAGCATTAAGATAAAGAACTCCCCATAATAATTCCTAATTATATCTTTTAAGAACTACGTGAAATTCAAAAAACATTGTCACAAGCGAGCATATGGGTTTTAATAACGCAAACTTAACATTGATAAAATAGATTTTAAGTTAAACATATTCAACTGTTCACTGATTTTAAAGTAATGCTGTATAAATTTGATAGAATTCTCTAAAAACATCGACCCAGCACATGAGTCAACATATACGTTAGTACAATTTTACACATGAACTGTGCTTACTTTGCATGCATTCTGTGCCTTGTAACCCTCTATCACACCCATCCACACAGGTTCCATTTATGTGATGACATGATGAATTATTGAAACATTTTCCACACTGCCTGCTGCAATTCTTACCGAAACGGTAATCATCACAGTTTGAAATGGTAATTACCAAGAAAATGATCATTAAAATAAAATGTAATGAAGTAATATACATAAGTGTACCTTTTGGTTCAATATTGCCCAATTTGGAGATTAGAGCAATTACTAGAATCACGGTACGAAAATTGCTATTCAAAGAAAGTTGCAAATATTAATCATGGATATGCATATAGTTTCTCCATCTACAAATGCTCGGAATTTAAATGATAGTGAATGGAGAGAGAGAGAGAGAGGTTTGTTTTTAAAAGAGTAGCTTGAGTGATAGAGCATTGTTTATTGCAGTTAGATTTGAATAAAATAAACCAATTAAGCTATTCTTGAAATGAAATTATGATGTATTTACAAAAAAATATCCTTGGTAAATTGTATACCTCAGACACTTTGACAACCAACTAAGCCCCATTATGAAAATTCACAATATGAATAATATTTCGTTTTGTTTTGTAAAATAGCTTTGAAATATCGCGACAATGCTTTTGATTTTGCTTCTTTATGTCAATATCGTTTAAGTTTTATCTTTTACGAGTTAACAAAGGAAAAAAACCTAAATTTATATATATAACTCCTAACCTGTATTTCTGAATAAAGCATACATTTATTTAATACCAATTATTTTTTTGATCCATAGTTTTCAATACATAATTTATTTTACAAAATGTGATCCAATTTTCCGGATCCCTACACTAATGTTGTCCTAATCCATATCAACTTTTCTTAAAAATGAGGACGTAGTTCGTAAAAACTTGCATATGGCTTAGTTTAAAAACTAAATGTTGTGCAATTGATTATGAAAAATGTTATTTTTACGATTAATGGAAGAGTATACAATAAATATATAATCATACAATAACTTGATCGGTTAGAATACTATATATGTATATCAAAATACCTGCATCACATTTGAGGCCTTGATACCCCCTATCACAGCCATTAATGCAAGTTCCATCAATATGATTACACTTTTCATTGTCTTCACAGTTTCCACATAAAAAAATGCAATTTTCACCGTACTTATAGTCATCGCATTCTTAAATGTATATCAATAATATTGTAAATTATTAAAGAAAAAACAATTATTCCATTGTAAACTATACATATGATTTGTTGGCTTATAAGTCGTCTTTATTTCACTTGGAACGAATTAGAATCTACACCGTAAAAGACGCTGCTACTATGAAATTCCATAAATGATAGCGATAACATTTTTAAGAATACTTTTAATGATATTTCACTCTATTTTGCACAACCTTTTTTAGGAAAGTCTAATAACACTCCTGGACCAAGTTTTTTTCACAGCAATTTTGATTCAACATTATTTAAACCCTTTAAAATATACTGGACAAGAAAAGCAATATTATTTATAGCTTCCAAAACATTTTTTGCTACACATAATTCTTAACCTTAGTTATATTTACAATAGAGAGTTTGACTAACACTTGATACAAAGTATAAATTCTTATGAACATTCGTATTTTTGTGAAAATAGAACACAAATGAATTGTTTTTTTGCAGCATCGGTCGCTTGAATGGTTCACACTTTTATCTGTTTTTCCTGTAATAAGAATCTGCCAGTTTTTATTATTCATTATTCGAAAACCTTCAAAACTGACTTTGGAGACTAAACTTATATCGTATGTCGTTAACGGTTTACGTAGGTTGAGTTTCTTGTACTAAAATTTCTTAAATTGATAACGTTTGCAGTCTTTAAAGTAAGTCACAGATATTTTTTTAATTTTATTGGCGGAACTATAATCAGTGTCACTGATTCTCTGAGTGAAAATTTTACCATCAATTTTGAGGTTTATACTAACAAAATGATTGCGTATAAAATTTTCAACCTTTTTCATTTTTTTTTTTTACACAAACCAACAGTCTAAAAGTCAATTGAAAGAAAGAAAAAAATTCATTAAGGATGTAAATTAAAGAAGAAACGCTGACTATAATTGAAATACCTTTGTCGCATTTAGAGTCTTGGTACCCACTCACTCAAACTCAATAAATGAGTGCAAATAAAAGTGGGTATTGGAAGAAAAATGAAACAGTGTCCTCTTTGGTGGAATATTGTTTTTTCAAAAGATTAATATATAAGGTTTATTTTTCTCAATTTTTTTTAACATCAAAGAAAGCGTTTTTTTGTGAGCTCATTTCAAACATTGGCCATTTTTCTGTGACTAAAGTGCTAGGAAATATCCGTTACTAATCCACCTGTGACTTGTAAATGCTTCAAAGAGACATAAAAAGGAAAGGATCCTAATAAATTTTATTTTTTATATGAAGTACATTAAATAGCTGCAAACCAGTATTTGGCTTTTGCTGATCCTTCCGATTAAATTTTATCTACTGTCAGCTAAAAGAAATGATCCGAATATGTTTTTACAAAATCAAAAGTCATGTCATATAATCTAATCATACAAACTATTTCATATTTGATAGACAGAGACTAGAACTACAGGTTTGCTCAAATTTTATTCATTTAACTAACACCAAAACATCTAACTGTTTAAAAATAATAAAAAGCATTGATAAATCTTTCAAACAGAGATTAAAAAATAGTACCTCTATTGTAACGAACATTACAGAATTAAACAATTGTTATTTCAAAATTATAAACATATCTAAAAGGTCATCTTGCATAGTATTTATGTTCATCCTAGAAATACAGTGACAGATACTAATCCTATTTTCAATTAATATTGATACTGATGGATATATATCGATTTTATGTTCATTTGTGTATGAAATATTGCACAGAAATAAGTTTAGATACATACATTTTAAAATCAGTTTAATTTCTTAAAGCACATGTTTTGTTTTTTGGAAAATGTAGTACACTTCGAATTAATTACAAAGACATCTATAAAAACCCCCACAACATATTGTTTGTAATATAACAGAGACCAGTGTTGTAATGTTCGTTACAATGTGCAAAATGTATTAAATTTAATTAAATTCTTTATGAAACTTTTTGTTTCTTGTAAATGATGAAACATTTAAAATAGAAATAGCAACTTAAACATCAACAAAACCATATTAGCGCAGAGTAACATATTTAAACTGTTTTTGAATCAACTTTAGGAAATGTCCGTTACCTAAAGATTATCAAGTTTTTTCCCAAAGTTCATTATCGATTAGAAATAACCTTCTAGACTTTCCCGAGGGTTTTGGCTCTTGATTTGGCCATTTTTTTTTGTTAACAAATTAAAAAATTTCGCTCTTAATCATTTATTTGAGTGTGAAAATGTCAATGAAATGTTCGTTACTTTCGTATGAAATATTAATGTACGTTACTCTAGTTTACAAGGATATAATATGAAGATACTCCAGTATGCTCACGTATTTCCTATTGATAAGCATAACATAATTTCAAAAATATATAAATATGTGTTTATACAGGGTTTTTTACAGCCTTTATTTATACTTTTGGTATTGTGTGTTTTAAATTATATTATGTAATTATATATGCGCATTTCCTACGTTGATCTACGATGCGATTTATGAGATAAATCCCACTTGAGTAGCAAGAAACTAATCAAATATGATACTAAAATAAAAATTGAGTGTATGATTTCAATTTAAGTTAGTTATAATTTCAATACTTGTTAAAAATTACCATGCGTGTCTATTGAAATGTTCGTTACAATAGGTAACGGACATTTCATTCTTTTTTGAGATATACTACAACAATATAAATAAACATGTGGATCGTTTATAATATTAGAACTGATCTACATGACTTTTATTTTATGTACGCATTTAAAACTGTTCGATACAAATTATATAAACTAATTAGTCCTTATGAAGGTGTATGCATGCTCACGAGGTCAGACGTTTAGACGGTTTTAGCAGGAATCATGCTGTGTAATTGTCCTTGGCACTAATGGCGGATGTTGATGTACCAACAATTTGTCACGTGTTTTATTTGCATCAAACAATTTGAGCTAGGATTGAAATTACAAAGAATTTCGTAAAATAAGGTAACGAACATTTCGGTAACGAACATTTAGTAAACAAAATTAACGTGCCTAGGCGGCTTCAAAATAAAACTGTAGTGTTTATCAAAGACAGTTTTTGATGGCAACAAATACTGCCATATGTTCAATATTCACTTTGAACAGCTGTTGCATTTACTTTCTCAGTTTCGGCAGTAACGAACATTACAGTCTTAAATCTACGCTCAGACCTTTTTTGTTTTTCGTACTGATATGATTAGACAAAAGGAATTATATTAAATGTTTTAACATTTATGTGGACAAAAAGACCTCGCAATGTTCTTAAAAGGATTTTTTTTATTTTTTAATAGAATGTGCAACTCTTGCGGTGGTTATATATCTAAAGTAACGGAGATTACACCGAAACTGAAGACAATGTTCAAATTAATTTAAGTAATTCTTGGACTAGTGAACTTAACTTTTTGTCTTTTAAATCATTAAATTTTCTAACTGAAAAATAATATGTAGCAACTTATTCTGCACATTGTCCAGTTAACATGACAAAACATCCTCTTCAAAATGTAATATCAAAATGGCGACAGTAACGAACATGTCAGTTTTAGCATTTAATATAGATATCTCGCTGGAAATAAACGAATTCCATTGATCTTTTTATGTGTTTTGGAAACACCTATAGACTAACTTTGTATTACAAAATCAATTACAATTCTGCTGATTTTAATTTTTTTGTAATTTCATGGCGACATTAATTGCACCCATTTATTGAGTTTGAGTGACTATCACATCCATTTATACAAGTTCCATCGATGTGATTACAATGTAGTTTGTTCTTGCAGTTTCCACAAGACTTGCTGCAGTTTTCCCCATACGTATAGCCATCGCATTCTGAAATTTAGGTCACATTCTTTCCATTCAACAGTTAATAATTTTACAACTTGGAAAATTGAAGTTTTTATCAATATCAACCTGTCATCTCTCACTTGTCACTTATTCAGCAAAACAGAAGAATGTTTGCATCTATGACATACATTGCAGCAGTTATAATTCATATCTTTATTACAGATTTAAATGATTGTTTAAATTATGCTTTATGGTGGATGGTGTCATGCGCATTCTGTTTTTTTTCCAATTAGACATTTTTATTAAATATTTAACGACATGCTACTTGTAAAAGCATAGAGGTTAGTTTGTGAGCTTCCTCGGTATATTTAATTAAAAATATGAACTAAACAAATTGTAAAGTTAACAAGCCGTGTCCGGTATTTACACATGAAATAAACTTTTTCTTCATTTTTTAAGTATTAGAATATATCAAAGAGCCAAATCAGGTTTGATAAAATCTATGATACATTGTGCAGCTATTATATTCATTCCTTTAAGAAAATCCTAAATTCTAATAGTGGTTTATAATCACAATCTCGAGGAACGAAAAGAAAGGGTCCACAATACCCATTATATACCGAGGTTTTCTTGCAAATCAATATTGTCTAAAAAGCAGACGTTTAATTTAGATCATGAATCATAAAATCGATAAGTAAATATTTATAAAAATAGACTAGATTTTGATTTTAAATTATAGTATTTAAAAATATTCTTGCCATCTGTGGTTAAGTAGGACTTAAAAACTATTTCGAGTTTGACCGTGCATTTGCTTTTGATATGAATGAAATTAGAATGATCATGGGAAAGTGAAAGTGTGTATGTGTTTGCGTTTGCGTTTGCATCAGACAATCTAAATTTAATTCTTACTGTATACGGGCAATGGGCAGTTCCATAACTGAAATGCTAATGTTTGTTGCTTAAATAACATGATGCCCTAATGATTGATTACGATATATACCTTCTGTACAGTATGTCCCCTTCCATCCCGGATGACATCCGTGATCACAAATTCCAGATCTTTTATTACAACTGTTACAGTTAAGAGGACATTCTTGTATACAGTTTTGACCAAACAATCCATCACGACACTCTACAAAAAGCATAAAAAACATTTTTTTTTTTACTAATTGCCAATTGCCAATTTGTCTGATGTAGACATAAAAAAGAATGTATAATATACAGTGCTATTTGTATATGTATATTACTAGGGGAAAACATTGAGAACTTAAAACACTGATCAATAACCAATCGGTTGTTATGGAAACAGAACAAAGGGGTTCGATAAATTAACATACCTTGATCACACTTATCACCACGATATCCCGCCGCACACCCTTGTAAGCAAGTTCCATTGACGTGGTCACATTGCGTCATGTTTAAACATTGTCCGCATTTTGCTTTGCATCCGTCTCCATGCCATCTATTATCACATTCTGTAGAAATGAAACAAGAACACAATGCTATAATTGTTTTTATATGTATTCAAAATAAGGATTATAAGAGAACAGTCATAAATATTGTAATAAAAATGTCAGAAATATGTATTTTAAAAAAAGACAGAAATGTCAATTCATATTACAACAATTTATTACCTCGAAATTTAATAAATAATCAATAGTTTTATGATAAAATAAAATACGATTCTTATTATTTTTACACTTTAATCTATATCATAATTTAATGACAATACTAGAAATAACGCTTATGAATATAACTTATTTATAATAAATGTTTGAAAAGTAGAAAAGTATAATACTAGTATTTGTATTTTGAGTGTCGCTATACCATACCCAATTCACACTGGTGTCCCCTGTATCCAGGTTTACAATCCTGACAGGTGCCCGTCTCGATATGACAGTATCGACAGTTGACGTCAGGACAGGGGAGGTTACAGTCAATACCATAGTATCCAGGTCTTAGACAACCTAGGCATAATTATAATTTGTATTTATTATTTGTTGACATTATTATATCATGTATTGTGGAAAAATGAATTGATAGCACCAAACAACAGATATTTTCACTATGCATTGTCAATATATAATACATTGTTCACACCTTTCAGTAAATAATTAAATTTAAACTTACCGGGTGTTGAAAATTAATCAACTGAATCAAAATTTATCAATGAATGGAATTAAAATACTAGAATTATTACATACCTATTAATAACAATTTATACAAATTTTATATATTGTTTTTTGAAATTTATATTACGTTTATAAGTTGATTAAAAAACTGCAAATTTAACATTCGTCATCAAAACTATAAGCATAAACATGTTTACCATAGACTTCTACTTCACAGAGGTCGTTAAAGGCGTAAACAGAATATCCACTAGGATATGTAACTTCTGGTAGTCTCTCGTTGTAGAAAATGACGTATTGACCATGTACAAAGCAGGTGGTGTTAAAGACAGCTGGAATGGTACTTCTAGTGAAGTTTCTGTCTTTATAGCACAGTGTTCCCTCTGACGTGTTTGTTGTGTTTGATACGTATATAGAAAATCCCAGAAACCTTGCTGTATACCCGTTTGATGGACCTTCAACAAAGTATACTTTAATCTCATAAAATTTATCACAATAATTTAATTCTGGCCGTAACGCGCTTTCTGATTGGCTAAAAAAAATTTTTTTATATCGTATAAAGAACGTTGCGTAGGTCACAGCAAGACTAATGTCAAAAACAAAGAAAACACAAAAAAAACCTTTGTAATTGAAATGTTGAAAAAAATATACTTTGCCAATTTTTGAAACATGTTATAAATTTCTATCAATGAGAAAATGAGAAAAGTAACATTCGGGCCTTTCTTTCAGATAATGATACATCCCCAGTGTTTTTTTTTTCAAATCTAGTATGTGTAACAAAAGGAACATCCCTCTTTAATACTCTCAAACGTTTAATTCTAAAGACGAACCTAAATGTATATTATATATCAGGAATATATTAGGCCACCCACTTCTAATGACATCCTCTTCCATTAAACTTTTATACTTTAAAGTTTAACTTATTTCATACAACTTCTGTAAGCCTTCTAAATTATATATATATATATATATATATATATATATATATATATATATATATATATATATATATATATATATAATGATATAAGAAACAGAATGAACACTTCATGGCTGACCATAACCCCTGACTTATCATCGACATGACCTTTAAATTTCCTAAAATAACTTATAAATGTGACTACTTTAATGACTTAACATGTAATAAGTTTTGCATTAGTTATATTAATGTTCCGTATTTGTTTGCAGGTAATAACAGAGACTAAAATCATTTTTTGAAATAACACATAAGTATTTTACTGTGTATATATAGAGTACATGTATAATACGATTGTATTCTATTATCAGCACAATTTGAGTTCAAGGTCGTTGGCGTAATATGTATCATAAAAAAGTTTTCCATACACTGAACACAAATATAGCCACTAGTGAATCGGTTATTCTCTGCAAAAACTGTTCCTCGAGAATAGATTGCTCACAAAGATATCATTTTTTTTTAATAAATAATTTTTTTCACGCGTCCTCTTTACATTTTTAACAAGCATTCTACATGCTTTTTACCGTTTCAGTTCTTTACATAAAAACTTTATGTATTGATAACATCACAATTCAATCGAATTAATGCCTCCTTTTTGGAAAAATAGATCCCATAGCATTTGGCATATGGCTTCTGAAAATTGTATCACTACATCAAAAATTTTAATATAGTATATAAAATAGTATTCTAATCTGATCGCTGTCTCTATAATTATTAACTTTTGTGACCAATGTCATGTATGTATTGTGGCCCTTTTGCCTGCTTAAACGATAATTATAATATATCAGCAGATGCATTTTTAATATGCAATTAAATATAACCTTTTTAAATTAATTACGATTGTAAAAATACTACTGTTATATTGGAACGTACCCCAGGGTACATTGTCCGTCCTGTAATAGATCCAGATGTTATGGATGCTATAGATGCTCTCTAGATTGACCCACCAGGTAGCGGTGCGTTGATTCTCAGCTGATGTTGAACACTCTCCTCCAGCACCATGTAAGTTTGATTTGCGTCCATCCACAGCGTTGCCAGCAGTAACCTTAGCATGGATGTATATGTTGTCCTCACTTGCTGGTTTGCGTAGAGCCAGATTAACTGTAAAATAATTTAGATCCTCACTATTTGAGCCTTTTTGTTTAGCAAAAAGTAGTTTCTCACACATGATGAACTATTATCTCATATCTCAGGAGTATCAAGAAAGCATATAAAATCCAGTTTCATGTAAATCCGCAAAAACCCTACATCATTGTTATTATGCATTATACAAAAGAATTAAACAAATCTAGACCAAATAACAAAAACTATCAGAGACAATTTTCCCTGAATAATAAGGTTTTGTACATATCTATTTCGGACATTTACACATTAATCTCCTTAGATCTTATCATACACAGTTTAATATTTATATATCTAAAAAGATTTGGTAGCTGTTTTACGTTGTTTGTATTTGGAACTTAGAAAAGGGTGGCAGGTAAATAAAAATACAACCTAGGTTACATGTGCGTCCTCCAAAACCCGCTTCACATCCCTGTAAACACGTCCCATTAACGTGGTCACAATTGGCCCTGTTTAAACAATGTCCACATTTCCTTTGGCATCGGTAACCGTATGTTCTATTTTGACATTCTATAAAAAAAGAAAAAAAAATTAAAGTATAAAACAAAGTGAAAATTGATGTAGTTGTACAAAGAGAATATAATAGAACACAATGGTAACCTCATTTTCAGGGGCAAGCATGCCGTTTGACCAAAAAATATTATGAGGTAATTATACTAGAAAAAAATTACCCCTTCATCAAATTATTCTCAATTTCCGCAGCAAGGGAGAAAGAATGGATAAACCTGAAACAATTCCATACTAGATCTTTTATGATTAATTCTCACAATACAAGGTCTATTTTAGTAAATTTTGTCTATGATATTCTTTTTTCAACCCAAACGCCTCATCCCGCACTTTATCTTACACATATTTAAATAACAGCATGGCAACGCTTGAAAAATATCTGTACTGGTTTGCATTGCATTAATAACAGTATTTTAAAAAGTTCTTCAAAAGCATAAATTTACATTGTCTTCTCGCTATTTAAAAACAAAAATACTGAATCAGTTAATGGTCCTTATTAGGACCCTTGTGAATATTTCTTGTGCAAACTTAAATCTTCTTTATATCGTGAAATTTATGAAAAGTTTTGTGTTGTAGGCTTATCACATATCAAAATCTTAATAATTTAAACACCCGCTTGATTTTCATTCTTTATTCATAGCTGCGTTTACTTGAGTTTGATCTGGATTGGTTACATGTAGGTGATATTGGTGAAAAAAGACCCTAAACCCGGTCACAACATGGCCTATGGGTGGCAAAAATCTTAAACTCAAGGAATCTGTAGTTTAACTTTCCGTCTGTATTACAATGTATATTCATAAATAATAACTTAAAAGTAATTTTCCTTATTGTCTATGGATTTCCATATTGATAGGCAAGTCCTTGTAAGGACCCTAGCATTATTATTTAATGATATTCTAATATACAGCGAATCAAAAAAATTAATTCAAAGTTTGAATATAACAGGCCAACTTGGTTTATAACTTGAACGTTGTTCTTGAAAATAACTTTTAAAACCATTTTATCGTTCTCATCTTTTTTTAAAATTAGAATCCTTGAAATGAACATAGTTGAAAGTTTGTCACCACAGAATGCTTCTTGCCGGATTTGGTAAAATAATTGCTATGGAGACTTCAGGTATAAGAGAATATAATTTACGAACGAACTGATGGACGTCAGTTGAATTATGATCAGAAAAGCTCACTTTAGCTTTCCGCCAATAACGTAGAAATTATGACCCGAAAATTGAGACTGTGTGAAGAGAAAGTGGTCATTTGTGCTACTTTAATAGCTGTTGAATTAACATAAAACTGTTTACTTTATTAATCTTTTCTTTTATCAATAATGGATAATTTTTTCTACAATATATTTCTAGAAAAGTGAAGGTGCGTACTTGTAAGTGATAGGAAAATATCAATAATTTCTCTATGCATGAGTATTTTGATACAATTTTGATACAATTAACTGGTAATCGTTTGGAACGAATTTTTCGATAGCAACTTGCAAATGTGTAATAAAAAAAGATTGGTGACCTAAAGGGAAAACATTGAAAGCAAATGTTTTAAATTACGTACCCCGATCACACCTCTGACCTTCATAACCCGGATGGCAACCGTCAAAACAAGCTCCATTTACGTGGTGACACTGAGTCATGTTTACACAATTTCCACAGTTTATTTGGGATCCGTCTTCATATTTGTTATTGATACATTCTATGATAGAAAATTACAAGAGTCTAAAATGTTATATGGAAAGCGTGCAATAATTTCGATGCTTTTCGACGATGTTTTATTTACTTGTTTGCATAAGAAAATAGAAATTTTAAGTATAGGAAAATATAACCCATCCAAAAAAACCCCACCAAAAACAACAACAACAAAAACAAAAACAGAAAAACCTAAACAAAACAAAAACAAAACAAAACCCTCATCCTGTTAGACCCTCCATTTCGTAAAAAGATAGATGACGTTACAATCCAAATTGAAATGTATATTAAAACAGTTCAAACGGTGTTAAATTTTAGTTCTACGTGATAACATAAATATATTATCTAAGTGGTTTATTGTAATATTCGGACTGTGACAGCAATGTGTAGTTTTAAGTTTGCATGTGGTAATCTTATCAAATTTAAGACTAAATGCAAAATCAACACATTCTTATCCGTTTGATTATTATTCATGTTTATTAAACTGAATTTTTGTCGGAATTTCAATAAATCAGTTATTATGATCTAATATGAAGTTAGTTCAAAAAATTATACAGCTATTGACTGGGTATGAGGGCAAAATATGATTCATGAAAACACAAATGTTGCCCAAGACCATTTCTGTTGCCAGGTCCAACAAATCATATGCTGCCCAAATCCTGATCAACAATTGCCTTGGTATACCCTTTACTACAGTTGAAAATATAATTTCGTGTAGTAACCAGCCATTCGTGTCGCACATCCCTTCGGCTATTTCACTCTGGCGAGATTAGACGAATATATATTAGTTGTAACGTAGATGATTAACAATTTTTTGTTGGATAGGCAGACCGGTCAGCATCAAAATGTTTAGGCCGATTGAATTACCTATTCGTGCTGTTGGAATTTTTGTAATTAAGAACTATATATCAGAATATATAAAAAGGTGTAACAATATAATCAATATTTTATATGTATAATGGTCATTTAAATCCATAATTTTCAAACTTTTGGTCCCTGAACTGTCACAGTCGAACACTTTTCTTGTGATAATATTTTCTTAGTTTTGGATCAAGGGGCAGGTTTTGTGCCCCAACTCTAGTTTTTTTCAACTTTTGGTAAGAATTTTTTAAAGCAATCACTCTATTATACACTGTAAGCTCTAAAAATAATGACTCTCGTGTCTGATGCAAAAAGGTATTGAATGCTGATATTTTTTTGTATCATTTATAAGCAAAATATTGTTGAAACAAACTGTCAAAATTGAAAAAAAATCCTTAATATTGATCAAAGAGTAGTTATAAATATGCAGAAGTATACAGCCTACCGTGATGACACCGAGAACCTTGATATCCCGGATCACATCCCTCAAAGCAAGTCCCGTTCACGTGGTAACATAGCGTCATGTTCACGCAATGTCCACATTTATTTTCGCATTCTTTCCCATATGTTCTATTGTCACATTCTATAATAAAAACAAATTAAACAGAGGAAGGAAAAGGTGACATATAAACATGTAGTAAACATTCTAATTCAAACAATACTATTCTGTATATAAACATGAAATGATTGGACAGCAGGCACTCTGCCTAACCATGCTCTTTCCCATGTTTTAGTAAATTATCTTTAAAAAAGATATCTTAATCTGCCATAAATTTTGAGAGGAAGTTTTAATTACACGTACGTTCATTGCCGTGCAAAATTAAAAGTTTTATTTGGTGAGTAGCCGTTCCTAGAATGAGCCGCTGAATCAAATGCGTTAAATAAATCCAAAATATCAAAATGTATTGATGTGTTCCTTCTTTTGGCCACTGAACGCAGTCTGTTACATGTATATGACATTTTTATGAACATATATCGTTCAACCAGATGCCTTGTTTTCTCAATTCTTCGAAAAGCACTGTATGCGGTATTATGCATTTCTCGCTCGCAAAGATAAAGTTTTATAAAGAGCTTTAAAAATAGGTGGAAGATAGTTGAAATCATATTGAAAATAAGTGTGTAAAAGGTTATCACCACAGCGACGTCATTATGTAGAAATGACGTCATGAATATTGTAATATTTTGATAAATTAATGTTTTGGAGCAAAATACGGGTGTTTTCCAATGGTTTTTTAACTGGGAAACATCAAGCGTATGCTTGCTCAAGTACTTTTTTTAAATGTGATGTGTATGATTATATGAACAAAACCATATGTAAAATCGTACCTGAGCAGACCTGCGCTTTATGATTCCAAATGCAAAATATGAAGAAAAAATGACGATATTTTCATTTGTTTGATTGCGGGAATTAGCTCATAAAGGTGACGTTAAAGATAAACAGATAACGGACAATGACGACTTATATGAAAATTTAAGTGATAGGCATACTTTGAACAGTGATTTATGAAGATTTGATTTTTATACGATACAGTTTAAAAATTGGTTAAAATTGGGGGCAGATATTTTACCATATCAATTATAGTCCTTTGCCTAGAAAGAAAGTGTCTGGTTGAATGAATAAATGAGAATAATTATGGATGTGTTATATAAAAATACATTAAAACAGAACATTTACAGTCATTACATGCATATCTTTTACAATTGTATGCTATGCTATGTTATGCGATTTTAATGATATGCAATGGTATTTCAATGCAATGCAATGAGATTTGTATGCTATGAGATTTTGAAATGAAGGGATTAATCATATGGTATGCTATGCTATGGTATGCTATAAGATTTGAACAAAATGCCTCCATACACAGAAGAGTTTCAAACATTTCGAAGTAAAATGATAAGAAACCAAAATTTACCTCTAATCTGCAATGTGAACATTCATTCTTTTAAATAAAAGCATTTTAAAGAGGTTCGCTCCTTAGGTTTTGGGTAGCCATTTTGGGTCCCCTCTAGTCTGAAAATTCTGCATCACATATTAATTCTAGTAGTATATTTAATTTTTACAATGCCAAATAAACTATATTGAATAAAATTGTTTTAAAAAAATTACATTTTTACAGAGTTTAGTAAGGGACTATATTTTGTGGCGGAAGGTTTTCAAGAAGGAAATGAACAATTTTCATAACTCACTAGTTTTATAGTACTGTTACTTTAGCTTCCTAATTTTCAGCGCAGACCAAACTTCTAGATAGTTTGTGTATTACGATATATTCATGATAATCTGAAAAACATATTTAAACAATATTTTGATATTTCTATCGATATATTTTGGCATATTTAGCTTATATTTCATAGAAGTTAAGAAAAAATTAACTTCAATTTTGGCCTAAAATTAGCTTATTTCATGCTATATCTCAAATTTTTGAAATGTGACCCCTACTTATTTTACTTTTAAATGAGACATTAAATGTATGTCTATTTGTATGCAAAGTTTTGGAAAGATGACATTACTATAATTTTTTTTATTTGCGTTATATTTTGATTACTCCAAAATTTTGTAACATCTGTTGTTGTGTTCATTGTGTACTGGCCTTTGAAGCCACCAGTAAAGCAAGAATTTTTAAACTTTGACTTAGATTTTACTTTTATAGTCACTACCCGTGTTCAACTTCATACTGTATTAAAATCATAATTATATAATTGTTCAAACTATAAATATTTGTTTGATTTCTTCAAATTATCAGTTTCTACGTCAAATTTTAGCAAAATTTTCAGGAAAATTATCATTTCTGTTTGAGGCCCTATATTTCCAAAAAATGGCATGTGACATGGGTCACAAATAAAATAAATGAACATTTTAGGTCCCCATCTTTATATCTAAGTGGTTT
>WFKH01011926.1:22487115-22524515 GCA_016163765.1 Magallana hongkongensis
TCTGAAAAACATATTTAAACAATATTTTGATATTTCTATCGATATATTTTGGCATATTTAGCTTATATTTCATAGAAGTTAAGAAAAAATTAACTTCAATTTTGGCCTAAAATTAGCTTATTTCATGCTATATCTCAAATTTTTGAAATGTGACCCCTACTTATTTTACTTTTAAATGAGACATTAAATGTATGTCTATTTGTATGCAAAGTTTTGGAAAGATGACATTACTATAATTTTTTTTATTTGCGTTATATTTTGATTACTCCAAAATTTTGTAACATCTGTTGTTGTGTTCATTGTGTACTGGCCTTTGAAGCCACCAGTAAAGCAAGAATTTTTAAACTTTGACTTAGATTTTACTTTTATAGTCACTACCCGTGTTCAACTTCATACTGTATTAAAATCATAATTATATAATTGTTCAAACTATAAATATTTGTTTGATTTCTTCAAATTATCAGTTTCTACGTCAAATTTTAGCAAAATTTTCAGGAAAATTATCATTTCTGTTTGAGGCCCTATATTTCCAAAAAATGGCATGTGACATGGGTCACAAATAAAATAAATGAACATTTTAGGTCCCCATCTTTATATCTAAGTGGTTTTCGGATGATTGACATTACTATTATTTCAGGAGCCAACCTCCTTAAATTGAGTAAAAGTCATATTGTATGCTAAGTTATGATATGATGTGGTATGATATGACGAATAAGAATCTATGAGATTGTATGCTATGGTATGAGATTCCAATGCTATGCTATGAGACTCCAATGCTATGCTATGAAGTTTCAATGCTATGCTATGTTTTGGTGTATGTTTAGAATAAATGAAACTGGTGTTTTATGCGTTTGAAAACAAATCTTTAAAAAGATAAAAACATATATATATATATATATATATATATATATATACGGGGTAATTATGTTAAGGTTTAAAATCTTCTAGAGCAAAGTATGTTTTATCACGCGTTTGATTTGTGTGTGCCATATTTGATTTATGGGTATTTAGTTTTCATATTAAGTTATATTGATATTTTGTTTTTATTAAGATATTAATCTCTTTGTAGAGTTATCTTCCAATTCTATATTAATTCAGATGGACAAGCCATCAAAGAAAATACTTGTTTTACTTGTAAATATCATTTTGTCAAAGGATTTATCAACCCGAGCAAAGATTAATTCGATTTTTTGTTGGAGTAGCGATTTTTATTCAAACACTTAATCGATGTTTGGTAAAACTTTTTTGCACTTTTATGTTTGTTGAAATGTGATAATGTATGTAATTTTGTTGGATATTCATTCAGATAATATAAAAGAAAATCAATTAGAGTTTTTTGCTAAAACTTTTCAAAAGAAATAATTTAAATTTGTTCAGATGTTTATAAGGGGATAAAATGTCTACACCATATATTCTAAACAATTTTTTTCAACAAATGGTTTGCGGTCGTTATTTTGACGTTTGTTTTATTTTTTTTTTCTTGTGAAATACCTTTGTCGCATTTGAAACCCTGGTATCCATTTTCACACCCATTCATACAAGTTCCATCAATGTGATCACATTGTTGATTGTTCTTACAGTTTCCACATGACTTGCTGCAGTTTACTCCATACATATTACCATCACACTCTAAAATGTATATTGATAGAAGAATGTGTATTAATGGAAATAGAGATATGCAAAAAAAAAAAAAAAAATACGTTTACTGTATTATATTTCGAAAATTCGGGACATTTTTTTATCATCACCGCCGCATTATACTATACAAACACACCATATTATTTAATATCAGTAATACAGTAACTTTCCTGTTTTAAACTCACAAGGATAAATTTCTGCATGCCATTCAGTTACTAAAAAGTAACTAAATGATAACTTTAGGGTGCATAAATTATAACTAAAATATGACAGAATAACTAAAAGGTTAATGAATGGCAATGCCCTGTCTTTCGGTCACTTTAAAGACCTTTCAATTAACATTTAGTTTACTGCATGACATGTTTTGATCATGTGATTCAACTCAACCACACGATTAACATACCATATTGACAGTAATTCCCTTTCCATCCAAGATAACATCCTTTATCGCAGACACCAGTAAACATGTTGCAGCTTAAACAAGTCGCATTGCATTTATCTTGACAGTTAGGGCCAAAAAAGCTAGCAGTGCATTCTAATTTTGAAAAAAAACCCCCAAAAAACAACAAAAGTCTATAAGTTTAGTGAGTGAAAGGATACGCTTAAGAGTTAAATCAATTGTTTTATAATTACAAGAACACCGAAGCTAAAAAAAGCAGTGATATAAACAGTAAACGCAATAACCAAACCACAATCTCACGTTCTTTGCACGTGTCTCCTTTATATCCTGGATGACATCCCTTTGAACAAGTTCCATTAATGCGACTGCAATCCGTTTGGTCAGAACAGTTTCCACATTGACTCATACATCCTCGTCCATAAAAACCTACTCCACATTCTGAAACAGATCAGCAATTTAATGCATTAATTTTTTTATGGAAAGATTGAATTTCAAATGCGATTGCGTGGATACGAACTTTCGAAAAAATACATATGAATCATTTTAATGAAATCCAGTTCAATGTACAATTACTAGCCATTGTTAGTATATAAGCATAGTCCGAACATTAAGTTACAAATTAACAGCTTGAAACAATAATAATGTTTATTGTATACTTCAACTGAAAAAAAATATATTTTAATGATTGACAATTTCAACTTTCTAATGCAGTTTAATCTCTTAGTCTAGTATAAATACACTTAGAATAAACAATTTTAGACCGAAATGGCCGATAAGATATGGAATTCAAGTTTACATGTACTGAGGATCTATCTTATCTCTATAACATGTCTTCGTATTCAATCTTAATATTCGCGTGATCAACAACGTAGAGGACCCATAACAGAACACCAACAAACAAACAAACCTAACCAAAATTAAAATGAATAAAAACCAAGGACAAACATGTTAAAGTAAACTCAATACCAAAGAATACCATGTTGGAACAGTCAATGTTTGAGATTATTATGAGATTATAATTCTTATCTTAAAGTGTTGTTAAAAAATGTCTTTTAAATGCCCCTTTTAGTATAGTGGATTTCTAGTTTGACTTTTCCTTTCCTTTATAATGCTTCTTATACAGCAGTTAGGTTGGGGAAAATATCGCTGATGGTTAAATTAGCCCATCTAGCCCGTATAAACTTTCAATGAAGCATTGTGCATTTTACATAACCAACTCTTAGTTTTTTTTTTTCTTAAATTATCCAAAGAAAGTCAGCTTATATGTGAGTTAACTCTGTGTGTCAATCAGTCTAATACAAAGTAAATAGCTCGTTATTCCTTTAATTGAAGTTACTACAACTTTTAAAAGTCTTCTGACGTAGGACAGTCTGTATGTGTTTTTAATGTCACTTAAAATCGTAAACGATCACAAGATATTGCACGCATGGTAAAAGTTATAAGTATAAAAATGAAAAATAATTGCACGATGGAAACATTTTGCATTATACATTCAGCCGAATGTAGAATATAGCCAATTTTGGGTTGTTTTTCAAAAATATATTAATGATACAGAAAAAACTGAAAATTTGTAAATTATACAAGTAACACAGGATCGACACAAATGACAAGACAATTATACATAAACACACATATGCAACGCATTTCATACAATTTATGAACTTTAATTCATTACATTTATTCTTACGGGACAAAAAGATCTAATATTTTTAGTATATTCCTATACAAAATATTCGCCTGACCCGTTCAAGGGCTAGGCGGAGAGTACCAGTCCTGTGTACGATTTTGGATGGGAAGAGTGCTGAATTAGTCATGTGACCCAATCTTGCCATTGTCTACGTTAAAGATTTTAAACTCACATGCATAATCAATCACTCTACACATGTATACAAATCCAACACGTACGCCAGTGCAATAATTTAATGCAGAAATATCGTAATATAAATGGTTACATACATGTAGGTACTTTTACAACGGTAATCCAGTAGTAGTGTAAACAACAATCGCAAGAAGAGATAACTATTTAAGTAAGATTTAAGTAAGCTGACAATTGAGAATCAAATTCGAATTTATTGTTGTTGATCAGGGTAATGCATACCAAGATATATAATTAAATTGTTATTTCCCATAGAAAAGCAACCTTGGTCATAAGTTCATTACCATACAACTTCAAGATGAATGTCGGAAAAAGAAATCGAAAACCTCTTTCTGTATCATTGGTAAATGATTTTTGTTTTTACAGAAAGTTTAATTTTTTGATTGATACATAACAAAGTTATTAACAAACGTGTTGAATACATGTAACTTGCCTTGATCACACATTTGACCTTTGTACCCTGCCTCGCACCCCTGTAAGCAAGCTCCGATTACGTGGTCACATTGCGCTCTATTGAAACAATTTCCACAATTCCTTTGGCATCCGTCTCCATATTTTCTATTGTCACATTCTATGATAAAAGAAATACAAAGGATAGTGTAACCAGTTTGGAAGCTTAAACGAAGATACATGTGTTGTATTTATACAGTATTGCATGCAACTTTGAGGCTCATTATAGCTTTATTAAAATCTAGGAAGGGAAAATTGTAGGGAGATAAACATAAAATGTTTGAATAACCATAATTTGAACGTTCCTTTACTTGAAAGGTGCTGATACAATCCTAAGTTATGCATTTGTTTATTTGTCAATGCATATGCACTGATTAAGGAAACTGTTTATGTAAAGTACGATACAAAAACATTGACTACAATAACGATGATAACAATATTGCAAAGAAATTAAAAACAAATGCATCTGATGTTGATTTCTTTGATGATGATGATGATGATGATGAATGCTGTATGCCATTTGAAATATGATAACCCTAAAAAATGATAATAATAATTAAACATAAAGACAACTTAGAAGACATTTTCAGATACTTTAATTTTAACTGGGTACCCAATTCACACTGGTGCCCTTGGTATCCAGGTTTACAACCACCCTGACAGGTACCCGTCTCGATGTGACAGTATCGACAGTTGACGTCAGGACAGGTAATATCGCAATTGATACCATAGTAACCATGTGCAGGACATCCTACAAAAGTATAAAAGTGAGTTAATATAAAGTAATGTTTGATTTGAGTAATCACAGGGTATGAGTAAAGTTGAATAGTTCTCTGAATTAAAACAATGGTTATGTTTGCATTTTAATTATCGACCGAATATTATGGCAGGGGAAGTTTTTTTTTTTCACTTTCCTCTTAACAAGGTCACAATGAGTATGTTATTGTTATTTTGAATATGCAAACACGACAATTTTTTTTATACATTAGTCACTCGTTTTAGTATGTAAATCAAATAAATCAAAAAAGAGGGATTATCAAAAGCATAAATTTATTTTAAAAGATCGAAAACGTTTACTAGTAATAAAAGAGGACGCCTTTGTAAAATTTTTCCAAAAAACTTCACGTATTTCGAGTGCATTACTTGCGTTTGGGATAAAACTATTAGTGATAGACAGGTTGATATTACATACAAACTAGTATACATTAAATTGTTTACCATAGACTTCTACTTCACAGAGGTCGTTAAAGGCATATACAGAGTAACCACTAGGATAGCTAACTCCTGGTAGTCTCTCGTTGTAGTAAATGACGTATTGACCATGAACAAAGCAGGTGGTGGTAAAGACAGCTGGTATCGTGCTTCTTGTGAAGTTTCTGTCTTTGTAGCAAAGTTTTCCCTCCGACTTGTTTGTTGTGTTTGAGACATATATAGAAAATCCCAGAAACCTCGTTGTATATCCGTTTGATGCATCTAAAATAATCAACAGTATTTTATTACAATGATTAAGAATTTTGTCGATTCTCAATGCTTTCCTATGGAGAAAAATACATGTAACAAAATGGATGTACAGCGCTAATGTTACAGGTATTCTAAACCACACAATCAACACATCGTCCTTGAAAATAAAAATTCCATTTGTTTACAAGTTCTTTTATTTATAAATTTAATTTTTTTAGGAACATACCCCAAGGTATATTGTCTGTCCTGTAATAGATCCGGATGTCGTGGATGCTGCGGATACTGGTCATATTTACCCACCAGGTGGAGGTGCGTTGATTGTAGGCTGACAATGAACATTGTCCTCCAAGACCAGTCAGATCAGACTTAAGTCCATCAACAGCATTGCTGGCACCAGTATCAAGAGGACCATATATATATGGGTACTCTTCATGTGCTGTTTTATTTAGTGCCAAATTTTCTGTTGAATAAAAATAAAAACCCAAGTGAAAATGATTTTCAGATTATATAATTATCCGTTGAATAAAGATATGCCGTTTTAAAATGTTTCATGATTTCCTGTTCTGCTTAAAAATATCCTAAATATAATATCTTCTTCCTTTATTAAAATTCTGAGCTGGAGTCAGGCTTCGGGACTTTCTGATGTCCATTTCCGGGATTTTGATATTGTAAACCAATGCATTTTTTTTTTATATTGCATGCAATTCTTATTCATAATGGTACAACTGAAAATGATAATTTACAATTACTGTCTGTTTAGGGGCACTTTTATACGTTGTATTATAGAAAAATATACTATGATAATTTAAATATACTATGATAATTTTTCATACGAGGGTGAATAAATGACACATTCTGTATGAAGGTTGTCACATTACTAATGCTCGTGTGGGTTCTTTAACCTTGGGTTTTGTCCTGTTTGTAACACTGTGTTAATTTATGATTAGATATGAATGGACTGTGTAAGCTACAACATTAAAACAATGCACATGTGAACTATTATTATATTGGATGTAACTCGTTTACACTACCTTTGACAGTATTTACCTAAAAATTAGTTTCATTATTGGACGAACAATTCAACAGATAAGAACAATATGTGAGTGTAAAAAATAATTAAAAAAAAAACCGGCATATGCAAATGGAGCATGTTTAAAAGAGTGTTAATCGGGTGACCCATTGAAAATACAAATGTAATAAAGCAGGTAAATGAGGTGGTTCAGTGCTCAAAGAGAGATAACTCTATCTTATCCCCTATTGCTTTATGTTCAGTCATTGTCCCTGTATTGTGTGAGACGTTGTTACAATTTTTATAACCGAAAAACATGTTTATAACGTTTGTACAAATAAACCTTAGTCATTTAGTCACCTTTTTATAACTCTGAGCTAGCAATCAGCTACGTGAATGGCTTAGGTTTATCTCATGACTGATGCTTAATACACTCCCCACTGGAATCACTGTATACAATGTAGGTTCATATACAATACCTTGACTACGGGACAAAATTTAAACAAAAAATCGTTTCAAATTTTTAGCTAAATTTTCCATGAATATTTGGAATATTTGACTTGTCACATGCGTTTTCTGTTATCTAATATATATAGATTCTTACATGGCAATTTTTATATCGCATTCTATATTACTTTATCACTTTATATCAACCCGAGAGCCATCAGGCTCGAGGGCTGATATACAGCGACCGAGGGCTAATATAGGATGCGATAAAAAAAAATTGCCATATTATGATTTTTATATCATATAATAATAGAACATATCAAAGAAACAATAAAAATACATCATATGATGAATGATTATTGTTAACAAATCGCTCCGTGTCTATATATTCCATCTCTAATAAACTTCCCTGATTTTTTTGCGCCAGCTGTTTGTATACCGAGTTGCCGTCGACGTATCATTTGACGTCATACTCGTAGATCGGAGTTGAACGGCGCATACCGAACTCTACGTCATAATAGCCGATGATTAACGGAAAGGGTGTGATATAACATCCGAAGATTGCCGCAGAGGGGTGTGATATAAATCTTATATCACACCCCTAGGGTTTATATCGCACGGGTAGGCGAATTTTCTGTTTATATCGCACAGGGCGGAAAAGGGTATATTTTCTATAAGTATACGATATACATGTACATAACAATTTTGAATAAGTTTTCTCGTTATGTCACAAATGAGATAATTTTATTACTATGCCCGAAAACTGCTTAATCACACCGAAAACGGTTATATTTCACAGGAAATAGTTATATTGCCCTCCCAAAACTGTTATATCACCCTCGCGTGCATTTATTCTGCATATTAATTACGTCGGGTTCGAAATTTAAAGAGCCAGTTGCGAAGCAAACGTAAACAGTTACCATTAAACAACGTCTGCGATTCATTTTAAATTCAGAGGTACTTTAATTGTTTAATTGATTATAAAAAAGTTAATAATTACAATGAGAGAAATCAACTCTAGCGTGAGGCAGAGCGTGCTGAAAACAACAAACGTCAACTTGGCCTTTACCGTGGAAAATAAAACAGCCTTACGAAATTTCAGCCAGTCCAATACAGCAACATTAAAACACATCATTATTTAATTTTTTGAAATTTACACGCATCGATCGACTTTTTACAAAACGTTTTGAATTGATTTGTAAAATATGAACATGTTTAGAAAAATACAGTTGTTAATGAAATAAATACATTCGAAAACCGCTTTGGTTTGTTAAAAATGTTGTATAACATTTTTGAGTAAGTTTTCTCGTTATGTCACAAATGAGATAATTTTATTACTATGCCCCGAAAACTGCTCAATCACGCCGGAAACAGTTATATTGCCCTCCCGGAAACAGTTATATGTCACAGGAAATAGTTTTATTATACTTTCATGTAAAATACTGAAATCTGATTGGTTTAGACGCAATTTATAATCCGTTCTATTACCCTCACATTAGCAACACACTTGGCGACGGGTAACACAAAGAATTATTACATGCGCGTGAATTATGCGCGTACGGTTCGCCGTAGAATTCACGTCATTCCAACAGTAAAGTTTTCTTTAAAAATTAAGACATTCAGTATAACTAAATAAATAGTGCCTGTTTGGGAGGGTAACAGTTGAAATTGACACCACGAGAAAACCATTGTCAACCGACGCGAAGCTGTAACTGTAATATGACCCTTGCGTGCAATTATTCTGCATAATATGTTTTACGGTGCTACCGTTGGGGCGAGCGCAGCAAGAATTACACATATATTTTGCATCATTGTCAACTTTGTGATATTTTCACAATTATCAACTAACATTTAAGAATGTGTGTGTGTGTGTGTGTGTGTGTGTGTGTGTGTGTGTGAGAGAGAGAGAGAGAGAGAGAGAGAGAGAGAGAGAGAGAGAGTATTTGTAAGTTTAAAAAAAATCTTACAAAATACATAACATAGACTTGCTTACCCCTAAAATCGTTCTTTACTTTTGGAGAGAATGGATCAGTCAGTAAAATGTAATTTGTGTTTAATTTGATCAAATGTGTAAACGATAAATATTATTTTTCTTTTGTACCTTGTTGTTATCTTACTTTTTTTTCCCGGTTCATAGATTTTGGGCTTTTTTTGGGTGTATTTTTGCATGCTAAATACATACGTTGTATCCATGCCCCGGGCCAATTTTGTAGGTGTGTTATTTCCCATTTTCCAATTTAATGATTTGACAATGTGCAATATCTACAAAGATTTTTTAACTGTGTATTTTTTCTCTTTTTTTACTTAGTTCACAATGACGAGCCAGTATCTCTGATAGCAATTTTGTCAATATATTTTTTTAATTTCTTTCTTTATTTTACTTTCTGTATGCAAAATTAACTTAAAATTAGATCGATATGCCAGTAAAGTATAGATCTTGCTTGTATATATATATAATCTCTCTATCTAAGCCCCCCAAAAATTAAACACTAATCATCTGAGGCAGGTATCGCAGTTTATACTGAAATAGCGAGAACACGCGTTACAGATGTTTGATCCACCAGTAGATTTATCGCGGGAAATATAGCGCAAGATCACTGTGACGTCAAACGTTAAAATCTATATTCATTTGTTTAGGTATCTCGACTAAATACGAAGGAATGAAAGTATGTAAAAAATCTCTTGGGTCTCACCAAAGCTTGTGCGATACTCAAAACGTGTCCTCAAACCTCAAGGAACCGATAGTTACGAGTTTAATGTCAGCCATTTTTGGCATAGCACTACGGGAGAAACCATTAGAGAGCATTATGGGATGTTGCCAAATTTTTTTCTTGATGAATCTGTAGGTTTAGCTCGTTCTTTTTCGCGCGCACTGGTTCTTAGAGCTTGCTTCGATCTCCGGCGCTGCGCGCCGGAGAGCTGCGCTCGCTATTAATTACGTCGGGTTTGAAATTCAACGACCCAGTTGCTAAGCAAACGTAAACGTTAACAGTTCCCCGAAAATCAAAAAGTCAGGACAACGTCTGGGATTCGTTTTAAATTCCGAGATACTTTAATTGTTTAAAATTGATTAAAAAACTTTGATCAATACAGTTAGAGTAATCAACACAAGCGCGAGCGTTCTGAAAACAACAAACGTCAACTTGGCCTTAAATAACGATACCAGGGAAAAGAAAACAGCTTTCCGAAATTCAGTCTAGCTAGCCACACTGATTTATTTCAACAAGAGCAGCGTTAATGCACATTATCATTGTTTAATTTATTGAAACTAACAAGCACCGATCGACTTTTTACAAAACATTTTACATTGATTTGTAAAATATGAACATTTTAAATAAAATATACATGTATATATACACTTGTTAATAAAAAATACGCTCGTAAACCGTTCTGATTTATAAAAAAATGTTATATAACATATATTACATGGCTTCGAGGGCGACAATACCAGAATATTTGTCCCTCGGTGACAGCAAAGCCCTGGAGTGTTATATCGGCCTCTGCCTTCGGCATCGGGCTTTCCTGTCACCTCAGGGCAAATATTCTGGTATGTCGCCCTCAAAGCCATGTAATATATTATGATATATATAAAATATTTACTTTAGAAGATTAAATATTCGTCACCATATATCAATGTAATTATATTTTCATTTACTGTAAATTTACGATGTTATTATTGCATTTCAATAAGAATGAGACAAATTGTACATTTTTCATTACGTTTTTTTAACTAAATATATAGTTCAAAGAGTAATAAAAGCAAACAGTTCCCATCAGTAGTTAGGTTTATACATAAACATGTATTTGAAAAAAAAAAAGATGAAAATTGTTTTAATGTTTCGTAAAAGAACGCGCCTTAAAACGCCAAAATGTTATCTACAAAAGTTTAAACAGTGAAAAAGATTAATATTGTCAAATGTCATTTCTAAGGTGAGGGCATTTGATTCAAAAGTAAAAACCATGATGATTTATGGAATTATTTCATTGTTATACATGGTTTTCTCGTTGGTAAAACGTCAAGAAAGTACAATAAGTATACCCCATGGCAAAAACAGTAAATGTCTATGAAAATAATAATTTCCCAATATTTCATTGCATTAGAAAGCATTTTATTTTTAAAAAGGAAAGTATTTCGTATTGTCGTATGTAAATTGTTCACACAAAGCTAGCTCTCATTGTCTTTTAGAATACATTATTCACAACGAATAAAAAATGAGCATACATATAAATGTTTGCTTACCGTAAGCAGAAGAGAAAGAAAACCATAAAGCAATACAAATATTTGTCACGAACATTTCTTTAAGGCCTTCAAAAACAAAATAACTCGTTGATCTCCCAACATTTTTTGAACTTTTTTTTAAGTGCGTAAGACTAATTTCTTCCTGGTTCTGGGATCCTCATTCAAATTTGAGTCATTTGCTGGCTTTTTTTAGTGTGGAAATTTGTGATAAGAGCATGAAAAACTTAAACATGTACTTGTATGTAATACGTTGTTTCGTTTTATATATAGGTTGCGCCTTTCCTTAAGACATGAAAACATTTGCACATTTGAATGGTGGATTTTCTAACAATTTCTGGTAGATTGACTTTTACAAATACAAGTTCGGTTTTGTTTTGAAATACTTTGTTAAGAAAAAATGCACCATAAATATAAACTAAGAAAGAATAAAATACCATAGAACGGTAATACCGTGAAAAGGCAAACTGTAGGAGGGAAAATTAGAAAACAAGTTTTCATGTTTGCACGTTTAAATGCTACGGATTTAACTCGTAAAAATTAGTAAAACTTACAATATGTAGGAGCACTAAAAAATACACGTTGTACGATAATGTAAATTAAAAAAAACAACAACAAATTACATATAAGAGTTTGATCCATGCGTCCAAAATATAATATTGCTTCTGTTACAGTTTGTCACCTCTATTTTCTATCACAAATATGAATATTAATTGTATTTTAGATATATCATTTTGCTTACAAACAGTTACACAGGGGATTTCGCCACATATAATTCTCATATCAAAATGATATGATTCTTATATCATTGCGCTGATATGAGATGATAAAAAAAGGGCATCATATCAGAATCATATCATAGGTATCATATGAGATTCATATAATTCTGATGTGAGAATTATATATTAAGGGCATCATATCAGAATTATATGATCTTTCATATAATAACTATATAATTCTTATATGATAATCATGTAATATTGACATCATATGAGAATCATATGAATAGAATATATGTGCATACTTTGGCTTTGCAGCGCAAAATATTCCCCCTATTTGACACATGTTAAACATTAGAAGTAGATAAGATACATAGAATGTGTGCTATCTATATGTTTCACATGCAAATACGTGCAAAATAAATGCTTCTAAATGTGTTCAGTCTTCAAAATCATTTGCTGATACTTGCTGCTCTAACCTCCTTTACTTGTTATCCAATTTTCACATCAATGGATCTTGAGGAAAATTTCATTCGTTTTGCTTTCCAAGCCACTAAAATTATAGCTAGAGAAAAAACAAAACAATTTTCAGAATTTAAATAAATTTAATTCCTGCAAATCATAACATATAGATGTTTATTCTTCTTGTTCTTTGGTACTTCAATAGTTTTCTGAAAAAGAAACATATTTTGACACTCAGAAATTCAAATATCAGTTTTTATAATTTGTAAATTAACACAATGCTATAGTAGCTCCTATATTCGACAATATAGAAGAGAGAGAGAGGAGAGAGAGAGAGAGAGAGAGAGAGAGAGAATTTTCAACATCAGTATTAATTGATATAGTAAAGTATTACCCAAAGTTCATTTAGCCCTTCAAGTCTGTCTGTCCACTTCTCCCTTTCTGATGTGTAAACCATAACACAAGACAAGTTTGGATTTTATCCTGAAATGTTAATGCAAACTTCAATATAACCATGCTTAAGACAAAGAGCACAAAGGTTTTTAAAATCAATATTTTAAAGAGCAAAATTGTTCGTGTGTTGTCACCTCTTAAGTGAGCTTTCAAAAGGTTTAAACAAAATTTGAAGGAATCTGGGAATTTTTAATATAGGTGTTAACAATACAGTCAGATTTCTATTCAAATTAATTTTCACTATTTGTCGTATCCTACCAGATTCAGAACAGGACACAGCCTTTCTATGAACTCGAGAAGAATGTCTGGATCTTGGAATTATAATCATAAAGTCTTCAGACTACATCCAACGAAGTTTGTGTACTATAATAGCCATTTGCTGAAAAATATAAAACAAACTTTAAAATGATTAATATAAACATAGTTTAAATACATTCATACATGTATTAAAAATAATATTTACTTTTATACTACAATATTACTGAAGGTTTAGTAGAAATATATGTCATGCTACTGTTTTGAAGATGTGAACAAATTGTGAATGACCTGTTTTAATTAACATGTAATAAAATAACACTACATTCATATGACTGACTGGTCATTTCCAGCAAATATCTGTCTTGAGCTAACTTGTTAAAGAAGAAAAATACAATAAACTCATTAATACATATGTGAAATTTACTAATCTGTTTGTAAAGTAAATTAAGTTTTTAAATAAAATAAATTACATAAATAATTTCAATAAATAGATATATACAAAATTTTATGCTTGATATGCGACATCAGATAATCAGTCATTCCCTGTTGATTTCCAACAGCTGCGAGAAAGACCTACTCGTTGCTTTACGTCGAGCTTTGCTCTAGTTTTCGGCTACTTTCATTTTTAAAGTTTTTAGTGATCAAAATGCGCCTTATCTTGCATAAATTGACATATATTTCAAGTTGGTGATTATTTTACTAAAGTGTTGTTCTGACTAAATCAAATTTAGCCATGCATAGTTGCACAGATCTGTATCTCTGCGGGAAATTTGTTTACACAGACAGGTCTAGACTACCGTTTGAAATTGTAAAATTGTTATATAAATGTTTCACACCATATTAAGCTACTGTATTTCCTCATACATTTATATAAAACACTCTGATCCTCCCCAGGGAAGGAATAGAGTGGTTTTTGTAAATAAAAATGCTGAATGATCTCGATCGTCGGTCAATTCGAATTTTCTTAGAAAAACTCAGCAACAGCTCTGTAGCATGTGTAGATTAACTCGCTAGCTACCGTCAGTTGAGTAATTTTAATCGCTAATAAATGAAAAAACCAGGACTTGTAGAATTCTTACCTTTCATCTGAAATCACCCTGCAGTTTCTGATTTCTTCTGCTTTCGTGACGTAAAAGTATGACGTATACATGTGAACGACAAAATCGAAGCCGATTCAGGCTTTATTCCGGAAATGTTCACACCTGGCTAAGTTGATTTGCTGATATGATTTTAAAAAATATAATTATAAACTATATGCTGATTTAGTTATTTTATTCATAAAACCAGAATATAGGAAGTAATTAAAATGTATACACTGTTTACTCACTTTACTTGAAAGCAATTATAGAAAAAACACTGGCTCATTGAATATTTTTAAATTCTCTTGTACATTCAAACAAATTTTCATATCAAACCAATAATCATCATGACGCAAGGTATCTAAAATGATTTTCACACAATTCCTTTGGAAATATTTTGAGATAAATCACAATCATACAATTATCATATGATTCTTATATAATTTTGATATGATTATATTATGATATGATTCTCATATGAAGTAATTATCATATAATTTAAATCATATCAGAATTATATGATAGGGATTATATAATTCTTATATGAATCAATTTTTATATCATTCTTATGTGATTTCAATATCATTCTGATATGAAAAGCACTTCATATCAGCATCATATGTGGCGAAATTGCCTATGTAACTTTCTTTAAATCATGGCGAAATTTTCCGGACGTTTTAAAGCCGAAAAGATTGCAATAGTAAGTAATTTTAAATACAAGCAACTAACGATACTGTATTTTAAATAGAAACAACTTAGAGATAAAATAGATAAGAATTAAAAACTGTCAGATTTGGTATTTTAGTTATCTCTTTTGACCAGCAGGTGGTTCATTTGGTTGCAACTAAGCATGTAACAATACAATTAAATTCAAAAAACTGAGATGAAACTAAAACTAGAAAATGACGTGTTTAGTTTAATGATATAAATCCATAGCAAAGCTACACAGTATTATAGAAAAAAAACCAAAGTTTGGATAATGTTAATTTTCCATTGCATATACAATGAACACCAAGATTATCTACTGAATTTATTTTTTTTATATTGCTTATCATAAAGACTACATGTACTGAACTAAGTAATACATGTAACACCACCGATTTTGTATTGTTATTTAAGGTGGAATGCTACATCGTCACAACATGTCTGACATTCTTCTGAACCGCCATTTTGTTCCGGATTGATATTATTATGTCGTGGTACAAAATAGCTATACACCGTTTAATTGAACTCAATGAGATAGGAATGCAATCATCAAACCGTTCAAACTTGTTCGTGTGTCCAGCTTATAACTAACATTGATTATCAGCTGTTTTGCACGGAAAACGTGAAATCTCAATAATAAACTGTTTCCCTGCTATTGGCAATACATTTTTGTCATGTCATCTGCAGCACAATATCATACATACGTGACGGATTGTCGACAAAGGTAAGCAGATATAATATTTTCATTTAAACTTTCTATGTATGATGAATATAAAATCGATCCCTTGAATTTATACTAACTGCCCATATGTAAAACATTTGCAATAAGAGACTTGCATTTGAAGTAAATCGAAAGGTAAGGGATATGTTTGACATTGTTCTAACTTATTTTAATTTAAAAAAGTTTTAGGTAGCAATAGCAGTGGAAGATTTGCTAGCCAAATGAGAGGAGAACAGAATTCTGAAAAGGAGCATGTTTTTCATTACCACAAGTACATGTGTATCACTATGGACAACTAAAGTATTATTAATATGCATACGGTTGTTTATAATTGCTATTATATATTAAAAAGTGAAAGGCATTTAAATACTAAGATTTTGTTTTAAAGAGTTGAATATATACAATACATTCATAAAAAATATTATTTGTCAGGTTCAAACGTTATTATAAGCACTATTAACCTTATATTCACATATTTAGCATGAACTTGTTCCTTTTCTTTTTTCCTCGTAATTTTTATTAATGAAGAAAACAGTACCAAGATATTTGAGATCAGGTAAAATACAAAAATACAACTTTTTAAATAGGTTTTTTTTCAATACCAAGATGTTTGTAATAGTTCAGTATTTCATTTAATGTTTCAATTTCATTCAATTTCTTTTCATCTCATTAGCCAACGAATATTGTTCATATTTTCAGATTTTTCTAAGATACCTTCCAGCAGTTTGCCTTAAAAGATTTTTTTTTTTATATTTTAGTTTCATATTGATGTGGATTCCAATGCAAATAAACAATCTTCATTCATGTTAATTTTGTTTTTCATTTCAAAACTTTATAACATTTCACTTTCATAAGAATTTTAAAATAGGAATGTTTGAAAATTTGACAAATAAGGAGTTATCTGGAAGAGAGTGATATTTTAAAAATTTTCTAGAAAAGAGAGTATTGTACTTTGGGGTCTTATAGTGTTGAAAACTGAGTCTACTATTAGTAACAAATGCATTCAATAAAAATCTCCTACACTTATTTGGTGTAGAGATCCACCTTAAATATCTTTTTAAAATTAGCAAATTTAAATTCACTTTAATTCCATCAGAATTTCTTCTGCCCCATTAAACGATTCATTTTTTGAGGAACAGTTTGCATGTTGAAGAATAACATTGTTTAAAACTGGATGAGGGTTTGAATATTCCTTTAAAAGGACACTTGAAAATTATTAAAGGTGAGATTTAAAAAAAGTGGTGTTTGTGTGGGTTAAAGGCACTTCTTTTTTTTTTTTTTATATCATAATACTAATGAATTGTCAGTTGTGACGTTCTGGTTTTTTGACAAATAATTATTACATTACGATGAATACCTTTAACTTCTTACTTTATTCGTTTTCTAAGGTATACATTATGTGCATTTAGCTTGACAGGATTTACATGGAAGTAAATTTCTACTTTTATTTGATTTGTTTCCTCATCTTGTTTCATGTAGAGATTCACGTCTTAATTTTTTTTAATATTTGGTGTTACATATGCACTGTATCAAAATTCATCTTTGAGTCATATTTGTAAAAAAAAAAAATGGATCTCAGTAAATTTACATTGGTAAACTTTCTACTAAATTTTGTTTGTTAATTGTTGAATTCTTTTTAAAATAAATCAACTTTCTTCCACAAATGTTTGAAACATTACTTACAAATCCTATTTTTAGGACCAGGAAGGATGTAACATCTTTAAGTTAAACTGGGAAATGGAAATAGGAGATATAAATTAATTTTATATCAACTTAACGCGAAAGTGATGGTTGAAACGTGGATAACATTGATAGATGTTACAAACAAAATAACGCATAGTTAATGCTAGACTACTCTGCTCTGTCTCTTGTGATTAGAAAATTGAACCTTTTATCTTTTATAAAATTAAATTAATGTTTACCTTTTGAGATAAATATATTATGTTAAAGGTTAACAAACTCTTTTAAAGAGTACAGTTAACGGTTTGGAATTCTTATTAAGGTGGAATAACACCTGGAAAAAGTCACTCAAATTAACAGTAGATGTTCTGATTATGAAAGATTAAGATAGATTTCTTGATAGATAAACTGTACATATGTCAATTAAGAGAAAAAATTGCAGTTTGGGGATAAAAAAATGAATATCTAAAAAATTCAATTCAGTAAGTAACAACAAAAGCCCCTGCGGGATTCGAACTCGAGATGTACGGACCACAATCCCTACAGTTTATCCACTCGGCTATGCAGTAAGTTACATGTTGGCGTCGATAAAATACTTTTAATAAAACGAAATGTCTTTTCGATCAGCCATTTTATGACAATGTGTTGTTCCACCTTAAGGATGATGTCTCATAACTCATATCAGCATACTCTTGTTATCAGCTGAATTTAAAACAGAATAAATATTTCGAACGAAAGTAATTTTATTGAAGTCTTTATGCAATCATACTTTAGACTGACATTCAAATACTTCTCTACTCTTTATCCTAAATCTTGTCATGCACTGTTTCTTGATCCTTCAATGTAACAACTAGGTTCGGGGATAAACAGGAAAGATATTTCCATCGCTAATAAGAGATGGAAAACTATCTATAAATGCAAGATTGTTAAAAATGGCGCTGCCTCAAGATATTATAGATTCTTGCAAAATAAAAATCGATAATCGATAAACTGTTATAGTTTTGAATTATGGGTAACCCAATGAAACGCTGATAGGGTAGTGTTTTATGTGCCCAAAATCGTATTTTTTTTTCTTCGTCTGTTTTTTTCTTAAGACTTTGGTTCTAAGATTTGTTTTAAATATATTATTTATTTGACAAGTTTTGTTAAATAAGTCTTGTTACACACCCCAAAATCAATGCATTGAACTGACTCTAACTAATTGCAGTTGATTACCCCCCCCCCCCTATTGAAAGGTTTTTTCTTTGCAAAACGGGCGACATAAACATGGAAATTTTGCTTTTACTTACATAAATTTACTATACTTATATAGTAAAAACTATATGATATTTTAGATTTCAACTATATTTAATCTTTTCAATTAATTCACCGTTGCGTTTCCTATTTCACCTATTATTCATTTAAACAAGAATGCTTTCTATGGTGATTCATCCCTGTTTGAAGATAGTGAAAAAAGAAATCAATGAACGAAACAAACATATTATTCAAAGCTATTTGTATATAAGTTGATTTTTTGTAAGCTAATTAATACTCTTAAATAAGTTGTTAGATGTTATAGAGAAATGCGTACATTCATACGCACACAGGTTGTTTTTAATCCAGTAAAAACTGGATCATGTAAATTTTTAAGATCAGCTTTTTTTGTTTCTTTCAATCAATTATCTTATAAAATAGAGTACAAAATAAATAGCTATACTGCATGGAATATTTAAACACATTTCAAACCTAATAATATAACTGATATTTTTTAAAATAAATGTCCTGGCTTTTTTGTTTGCCATAAGCATGTTTTACAAGGATTTATCCTATTCATTTCCATAATAAACTTTGAGCCCTGATAGAAGCCCCATTTTGCTGGAAAACATATTTTTACGATCTCTCTATTTTATATATTTTTTATTTTTATCAAAAACGGTCAACAATGACAATAACAACTGTCACGCCGGATTTCATAAAAAAGCTTATTTTAACTTTTAGCATAAGTGAGTTAAAAAAATACAAAAAATACACAAAATACCATACATATAATGAAAAAAATACAAATTAATATTAAAAAACAAACTAAAAAAGGGTTGCGTAAAAGTAAAAAAAAAAAATAAAGATCAATTTTTACAAATAGGAATAGGGTTTACAATTCAGAAATGTTTGTTAAACATGCAGATATATACATTTCTTGAAATACAAATCTAAAATTTTTTGTATGTACAAGGATGAAGTTAGCTATCATTTTAATCCCATGACGCTTGAGTTCTGAATACATGTACTTTAATCAGTTTTACCTTGATATACCAAATATAAATTGCTTCAAAAGTGTTGAAAGAAAATATTAAATTGCAAATATAATGCAAATAAAAGTAGACATTGGTAAGGGAAATACAACAATGTAACTACTTTTTAAAATTTCATCTTATCTTACATTGTAACTAAGTAAACGTTGTTTGAATGGAACTTAATTGCTTATATGCTTTCTATATGACTATATTACAGATCTCATATTAGGCGACAATCTATCGTAAAAATACATTTAAATCATCCGTATTGGTAACTACATAAATTTATATGAAACTTGGTTACAAGCATTCGAGCAAAAGAGAGAAGTAAAATATGTACATGTAACATTTTACAGTTTATGTTTAAACAGTTTGTTCCCATGGATCTGGAACAGTTCTTTTTTTTCTTGCACAAATTAGACGTTTAATCATTTATTTTAATAATTCCTTTAGTTTCTCTGTAAATAAAGAAATAAAGATTCAAAATATCACGCATTTCCTTCGATGTATACAATAAATCTGAACGTTTTGAGTACCTGCAAATATTTAATTTATCATATGAGTAACTATTTATGCAAGAACCTGAACTTAGATGTTGACGTTAAGTGCTTACTTTATCACGAGAACAATCTGTTGACATTGTTTTTTCTGACATTTATAACTCAGATTCCCTCACTTTAGTATGCCGAAATCTCTCAAGCAAACTCTTTTTCTAAAAAAAACAAGAAGAAACAAAATTCAAACTGGTTTATTATCTCTAGTAATTTCAATAGAATTGATTTTCAAAAAGTTCGAAAATTTAATATAAATCGAAGTTCTTTTAGAATTGCAAAGCAAGCCTTTAACATAAAAAAAGAAAGAAAAAACCCAAATGCATGTAACAAAACACTATGAATATTTCCTGCATACTTTAATAAAAGTGTTAGATAACTTTACCACTCACCTTGGGTTTCATCAATGGTTTATTGGATTTAGACGTCGACGAACTTTGTGAGTTAAGAGTAGTTTCCTTTGTTCCTCGTTCAGCAGAACTGAATATTGTACTCAAAATCGGGTATTTATTCCTTACACCCTGCCTCACCTGTCAAGAAATTGCAATTGAAAAATCAATATTTTTGCTAACGGAGAAATAAATGAAATTTCTATAAATGCTTTTTCCAAGAAATAACTGAATTAGGTTTATATTTAAATAAAAAATTATATTATTCCATTGAATGGTTATCATCATTTTTATAAATGTGTATGTATAGGTACATTTTTTAATTGTATTATAGATTTAACAAGAGGCCTACATGCCTTCACGTCACCTAAGTACCATAGGCTTTAGATTTACCTGTCAAAAAGCCTCATGTTGTTTGCATTTTAAGCTTCCATTTCGAGCCTAGACCCTTATCCAAAACACCTGTGACAAGTATCCCCACTTTTATTTTTTGACGTTTGGAAACATATTCATAGATTAGGAGGAGGGGAGTCAGAAAAAAAATTGAATTATCTATACTTTAACTACAGGGACCAAAAATGTAAAATTTTAGTAAGAAAAGGCCTGCATGCCTTTTATTCTAATTATATAATATTCACAGCTTCATTTAAAATGCACATCAGAATACAATACTTGGAAAATAAAGTACGTTTTAGAGAGAAAAGAAGAATATTTAAAAAAACAATTTATACATTTTCACTCTATGGTCATATTGGGCCAATCCTAGACTCTAAACTCTGACCTAAGGGCCATGAATTTCAAACTTTTGGTAAAAGGCTTCATGGACATTATAACAATGCTTTTATTTTTTTCCACATGTGTAAGAAGAGAGACGAGCAATTTTGAATATTTGGCGTTCTTTGCATTTATCGTCCCGCCCATGAAGCCCAAGCGGTGGTAAAGTCATGAATTTCATAATTTAGATTTTTCTTATCATGGAGATGCTTCAAACTAAAAATGGTAGCGATTGACTTTTTCAAGAAGTTAAAAATGTAAAACTGTTAACGGACGACAGACGACTGACGACGCACGACGGTGGAAGAAATCAATAACAATAGGTCACCCGACTGATTTAGGTGACCTAAAAGCTTACCTTTTTGTTCAAAAGAACGTGTGAAACAAAAATGAAAAAACCCTGAAAAAATATTCATTAAAAAATTGTTATATGTAAATAAAACTACAAGATTCTGATATTTAAAACAACCATTTAAATGAAATTTAAAAAAAAAAATCTTTTTAAGAAAAGTACCCTAAACATTTCAGTGTTTAAATAAAACAACCCTCCATACACCGAACAAACATATTTTATGCATATCTAACCTGCAGTGAGTTTGCAATGACAAACAAATACTGAAACACAACTGCATTTTCGTTAACTGCAAGGATTCCGAACAGCCAAGTTACTCCTAGAGCTGGCAAAAGTGTCCCGAGTGACCGCAGACCGGATCTGGTAAAATATTATCAAAAATAACTTTAACAAAAGCGTTTTACAAATATCATATATTTAAGTTCGATTCAGTGTTTAAAGATACACGTATGTTAGATGGCTACAAAAATCAATATGTATTTAATGTTTGTGAATACAAACATTTGTTTTTAATGTTAAACGTTATGTTTGATTTTAGATGATCAAATTATGTTGAAGTTGAAACATATACACTGATTGAAAAACTGTTTTTACAATGCTAGTAAACCCAATGATATGATTATGAAGGTTCTTCTTGGTTTGACTCACGAAGCTTTCCTCTGTAGTGAAGACCTTGCGACTATGCTAGAGGCAAACAGCACCCTCAAAAGTGAAACAATTATAAGAATGTTGATCTGAAAGAAACAAAATTATTTTTTCAAAAAGAAAGCATTAAATTTCAATTCAATGGCAAACAATTAAACACAATTGCCACGAAAGGTAGCGAATTTTCCTGAAACTTTGACGACTTTGATGTGCAAGACACAAACATCCATAAATAAATCAATTTTGGTTGTAACGTCATTTTTGATTGGCTTAAGGTCAAGATCTAGTAACTGAAAGGTTCCTACAGGTCCATAAAACTTAAGATATAATTTCTTTCAATGATGCTTTATAACAATAGCTTTGTTTGATAGGGTGTACCGGGGCTAAACTTTTTGGTAAACACAATGAAAAATCATGTTTTAAACTGTCATTTTCAATGAAATATGAAGGAACTGAGGAACAAATTTCGGAGTTTTCTCCATTTTTGACTAATAAAGTATATCTAGAATGCCTACAGTCTTCCCCAAAATGGAATTAAACAAGATCATGACCTCCTCTTTAAATGATGTTAAATTGACTATAGGTATCGGGATTACTTTTCCAATAATTTAACATAGAATGTCAAGAAATTGTTTAATTTTCTACATAATTCCATGAAAGCCGTAAAGTACGGGAAAAAGATTCTTCAAATCAATTATGACGTCATAATGGTTCTAGTACCAAAAAAACCCCACTCTGGAATCATTTACTAGATCTTGACCTTAAAAATTGTTTTAAATCATATAAAGAATGTTGCCTAGGTCACAGTTAAACTAATAAATATTGAATTGATTCTTTAAAAATTTGGATTTTTTGTTGAAGAACTTACCACACTAATAAGACAGACTGGAATAATAAACAAATAAAGAGAGCCACTTTCGATAGACAGCCAGCAACTAAAACGTTCAAAAAGAATAATTCATAAACTACGGAGGTCAGTGGTAAACATGTGTATGTCAATAAATACATTATTCAAGTTTAAACGTAAAGGAAGATACATTCTTTAGTTCTTGCATAAACAATACACTTACTACGACTTTAGGTGGTATCCTTTTCCCCAAAATGCTCCAAGATTTGTTACAGTCATAATGACCGGTATACCTGCAAAAAAACCGCTATGAGGATGAAAAAACCTTTTTTTAATACTTACATCTTATCCCATATATGTATTTTACGCAACTGTTCGACAATTTTTTGATTCAATACATATAGTATTCAAAGGGCAACTTAAATCGCTTAAACACCCAACTCCTTAAAATTACAGAAACAACGTCAAATGGACTAAAAATAAATAATTACAACGATTTTACGTATAAGGTTTAACAAATTAAAGCTGAACACCGCCTTTAAATAGGCCATATTTCTCTTTTATCACGGCTATCCCTACAACCCCTATATATGCTGCAGACCTCTTAGCAGTTAAAAGTATTTCGCTGAAGAGGTCTCACCTGTGTTGACGTACGTCATGCCTCGCGGTGTTACTTAGTCGCGATGGAATGATCAAATTTTACGCACTTTCGTTTAGCCAGAAGAATACTAACATCAAATAAACAGGTAAACTCATTATTTACAAACAGAATATGCACATAAAAAAAGAAATAAAAGCAAAAATCCAAAGACCACGAACGGATTACTACACGTCGGCCACGAGTTTCAGATGTGCAATCGGATGTAACGAAATCGAAGGGTTCTTATACCGGTACCTTGCCTGGGTGACCGTGCCTATTTACGAGCGGTGTTGAGCTTTAACGATCTCCGATCCTCAGCAATGTTCAATAAATCTTAAGTATCCGAATTTTTTATTCGCACCATAAACCTTTGTCTTTTATATAGAAAAAAATAATTGGTTTTGTAGTGTTAATATTACACACAATTATTCAACGAACTGCTTGGCTTAGTTGCTCCACGGAGACCTACTACATAGAGGTAAAGGAGTTCGAGTCACCGATGCACCGGTACACCAGTGTTTTTTTTCTAATTTGATCTCAACATGTATATGTATTGCCATTATATTCATTATAAACTAAAATTGCAATAACTTCGTAAAAGGTATGGATACTATTCGTAAACGTCTTTGTATCTTATTTCATTTCTAAAATTATAAGGATAAATAACACTTTTATGATAAAAACATACTTTGAGGCTGAGGATCGGAGAACCTTAACCAAGTGCTTTAAAAAATACGTAAACATGTATCTGTAGTACTTGTAAATGGATATATGAGCTTGTAATGATTCCATACAATTTGGTTAGAATTATAAAACTGTGAATACGATTTTGATTTTAAAAAAATATATCAAAAAGATTAAAGTCAACTTGTGAAGGGTACATTCAAATACATACCCCAAATTCCGCCCAGAAACCAATGAACCCTTGATTTCGACTTGAAGTTGTTTGCAATATACAGGGCATAGGACGTCACTGTAATACTCATGAAGTAGTAGACACCTAGACCGAGCATACTGAAGAAGGTCACTAAGAACAGGTAGTGGATAATGGCCGTTATCGCGACGCAAGCAACCTGAAATATAAAATTAATTTCACGCAGTGATTATGTTAATACTCGGTGTTGGTATACGTATATAGTTTATTGATTACATATGAATCCAATAATTTTCGGTATTTTTTAGGTTCAAGAATGCATGCCTGTTTTATGTAATACATTTTATTAAATGTTTAAGATGTTTTTCATTATAAGTTTTATGAATATATTTTAAGCAATAAGTTATATATTTACACTCAAAAACTCGTCGCTTATCAGAAGGTAAAGATTGATTTTTTTTTACCTCATTCGCTGTTTGTTCCACTGACGATATAAATATTGTATATGACAGTATTAACGATCCACAGATATTCAACATCATGATGTTTTTGTCACTCCTGATAAATCTGAAATTTACGTACAATAAAATGATTTTGAGTTTCTGTAGTACATGTATACTCGCTGGAATTATATTTGTACATGAATGATACACATCAGTCTTACAGACCTCCAAGTCAGGATGTAAATCAAAGAAGTAAGAAACGTAAAAGCTATGGAGAGTGCTACTCCAACAAATGACATCGTTTTTAAGAATGGACTTTCTTCTGTTACCTGAAATATTGTCAAGATAGTTTGAAATATCAGCAAAGTTCATTTTAGATTTCTATGACTGTATTGGTATAAAAAAGAGGCGTTTACCGGAGTGTATGGTCTCATTAAAATAGCAAAGTTTGTGAGATGGTTGCAATGACAAACTGTTCTTTGACGGTTTGTTCGGTTCACAGAGCATCCCTCCTCAGACCATTTACTATTCCAAAAAGAATAAATGAAAAAAAAAATCAACCTATATTTGTAGTTTTTGTGTTTAAAACAACCTTTAATTTTAAATTTAGAGAAACAACTTGTACACAAACACATACTTTAGATTGAAATCCCAGGAGACACATACAGCATGTAATTCTGTAGACTCATTCTAACACAGTGAAAGATACAAATGATAAAAAAACCGGCTCAAAAAGCAATGGGATTAAATAGGGCTAGCTGTACTCTTACACACGTTTGCAATCGTAGGAAACTTTTAAGTTAATTGGACATAATAACTTTATATCAATTGTAGACCAAAATCATATCATATATTTCTGATATCTTACTTTTACAGTGTGTCCAAACGTGAGATTCAGAGGTGGATCCAACACTCCTAGGTCTGTCAGTGTCGTGAGGGACAATATTGGGGAATTGACAAAGGATCTTCGCTTAGAATTTTTCGAATGTTTACTTGTTAACTCTTTCCTGGTTGGTTTTATTGATTTCCCAAAAAGATATGAATAAAATATTTTAAGTTTAGTTTCAAAACAAATTAAAAAATATAATTATATATAATATCAAAGCAGATGTTTTGTCAAATTTAGACTGATTTAGCTAGATGTAAAGAAACATTTAAATGAAAACTGAGAACGTGTTTTAACAGTTTACCTGTCAGGATCAGACCTCAGAATGCTTGACATTGTTTTATATAGAACAGCAACATAGTAGACCGCTTGTAGAAAAAAAAATGAAAAACAATAAGATAGGTTGGTATACTTTTTCCACTATCAATAATTGTTATCTAATCTTCAGTTAAATCTTTTGTTTTGCATAATTATCATGAACAATAAATGCCTCTAACAAAAAATGGTTTTGTACCTTTTTTATCGTTTGATGCTTGTTTTGGTAATTCTAGAAAGGTAGGAATTTCTTCTGCGTTTTGTGAAACGTTGTTTGATTGTTCATCCGGAAAACGGATTCCCGTTTTATCGATTTTTGTTTGGTCTATAACAAGCTCTATAAAAAACATCAATTTATACAGAGTGGCTTTTTTTTCACTATCTGTTTTGGCAATTACAAATGATTAGGACATACTCGTTTACCAAAATTGGATCCGTTAAATTCAGTTGCGGTTATGTTGTCGTTTTGGAGTGTAATCTTGCTGAAACGGTCCATATTCTTTAACAGAAAGGTGGGGTCTTTTTCTGTCTAAAAATAACAAACGTAATTGGTGAACTCCTAATAGACACTAGCGAGCAAATTAAGTACAATAAAGGGTTATACTTTTTTGCTAGATGCATGCACTTTTTTAAACTACTATTTCCTTACCTGGTTTATGAAACTTTTCTTACAATATGTGTTTTAATTATAGTTACCGATAAATTTAACACTTGTTTTTTTTTTTTTTTAATGAATTATGTGATTATTTATGTAATATTAACATTATTATGCTTCAGATGTTTTGACTCTGTAACAAAAGAACAATGCCAAAAACTTGTCACAAAATACAGATTTACATCGAAAGTTATGTTTTTGTTCGTTTAAAAGAAAGAGCGTTCGAACTACTGTTATTTATCTTTGTATCTTTGTAGTATCTCACTTTGAAAATCAGTAAGTGATGTACAATGGCCTTGATTAAATGTTGACCATGCCCATATGAGCGAAATTTTATAACTGTTGAATAATACTAAATCTTTCAGGTTTGACAATAACCGATGAATTGATTGATTGTGTTCCAGGCCATATATACGTATGCTCGTGTAAGTAAAGAAAACTTTTATTTTTGTCATGTTAAGGTAATATATACACAAATTCACAACTTCATTAGAATTTCAAACCAACTGATTTGTTTTTTATTGTTTATACAATATTGCATAATGTAAATTTACCTTTTCGCTTACGGTCGTCCAAGAGTTTGAGTTATTGGGCGATAAAATGTTATCAATAACATCGTAAAAGTCCTGTTAATTAAAACACATAAATATCATTACTGTTCAATTTAGAAGGGCATTAACACGCGTGATCCGTATTCTAAATGTACATGGTAAGCTGTACTTAGCGACATCCTATAACACATATATCACACTACCTATTCCAACAGCGTGATATATCTATTCTTTTTTTTTGTGTCTGTGCATTATTAATATGCTGATGAAGATAACATATTCAATGAACATCAATAAAGAGACAAGGTGCAAATTGCCGTAAACATAAAATGATCTTTTCCCGTAATTCAGAGAACTGAAATAACAGAGCCATATGCAAATATTTGTGTCATAACAAGTGCAGGTTTGTTTTGGATAACGTTTATTTTATACTTTAGAAACACGAGAGCTGTTGAAACAGTTTACAAGCAAATGCTTGTTATAAAACATGTTATCTAGTTTATTTATGCAATATTTCACATATTGCCTTGAACATATTCTATTGAATAAATCAAAATGAGAAGAAACAAATTATCACAAACTACCAATTCTGATCTTTTTTTCGAAAATAGAGCAGAGTAAGTATTGATATTTGCATATTTACAGTACATTCATTATTATATTTGAAATAAACAATTAGAATCACAAACGAATTTTACATTGAATCTGTTTGTTACAAATGTTCTTCTACTGTCCTAAGTTTTCATTTTACAATCATTATCTCTTTAACAAAGAAACTAATCAGAAATTTTGAGTAAAAAGGGGCATAAACATTATACAGGGTTGATAACCAGAGAAATCTTTTCGATGACTTTTCACATATTTTTAAGTACAACACTTATTCATAATGTGGGAAGGAAGGAGGGGTTATAATGTAGATAACTCAGTAAGTGACCTCTTTTTCGATAGCTAATCCCGTAGCGTTAGTTACTGTGATAATCTTCTCCAAAACGCCAAGAGAGAAGCTCAGATCCCCAGCACCGATTCCACTAGTCGACGATGTCAGACTTTTCATCAGTTGTAAAGTACTATTAACCGTCTCCTGGATTCTAATTTGATCCTGTGTTTCATTTGCTATGATACCATCCAACTATTTAAATATTTGAAAAAAAACTTTAATCAAAAGATTTTTTACTACAGTCAATAATGTGACATACACTCATTGTTTTATTAATTATTGTTAATGCATTGTGTAAGGAAACTTACAAGTGTGGATGCATTCACCAAAGCTTTGTCGGTGCAGTTGATAAAGTTAGGAGGTTCCCATTCTCCATGTCCATCACAAAATCGAGTTGCCACTCCTAGAATAGATTTTTTGTTAATGATTAATAAGACACTTAAGGAATGTTTTAAATCTGTCCCAAACCAGGTTATATCGGATAATCTGGGCAACAATTTAAAACATTCCTTATAATTTAATTAAAAAATAAAAAAAAAATCATTCATTAAATATTAGAAATTATTTAATTTTGCATAAAATTTGAATTTACCTAAAAACTGTAACAGCGCATGAATATGGGGTTCTCAAGGGGGCGGGCGTGGCTACATAGCTTACCAGGTTATACAAAATAAATTAATTTTTTTCTGTGTGCTTAGCCAAACAAAATGCTTGTTACAAATGAAATTAAATTATTACAAAAAAAAACTATAAGAGGCGTTCATATATACCACTTATTTAAGATCGATAATATATACTTTCTATTTTATTCCTTTATCGAATATATTTAAAGAGGTTCGCTTTTTTAGGTAGCCTTTTTGGGTCACCTCTAGTCTGAACAGTTTGCATCACATACTAATTCTAGTCATATATTTATATTTTACAATGCCGAATAAACTTTATTGAATAAAAATGTTTAAATAAAATTACATTTTTTACAGAGTTTATAAGGGACTATGTTTTGTGGCGGAAGGTTTTCAAGAAGAAAATGAGCAATTTTCATAGCTCAATAGTTTTAGAGTACTGTAACTTTAGCTTCCTAATTTTTTCTGCACAGACCAATTACTAGATAGTTGGTGTATTACGATACATTCATGATGTTCTGAAATACAAGTTTGAGCAATATTTTGATATTTCTATCAATACATTTTGGCATATTTAGCTTATATTTCATCGAAATTAAGAAAAAAATAACTCCAGTTTTGGCCTAAATTTAGATTTTTGGATGATTGACATTACTGGCATTTCAGGTGCCAACCTCCTTAAGAGAGCAAATATCAAAGTAAATGGTTACCTTCTAATTAATATCATTCAAATCTCAATCACTGACTTAACTCTTTTTACAGTTTTTAGTATTATAAAGAACGTAATGTTGACAAAATTCAAAGAAAAAATAGGCACATTTACTCGGAGATGGCCAAAAACAACACAATAGGAATATTGCTTGGTTTTACCGTAAGGTTGAGAAAGACGAGCAATTTTAAAGCTGTAAAGGAATATCCTGCGACAAATGCAACATTGGTATGACTTAAGTTCTATGGTTATTCAATGTAAGGAGGAATTGATATTATCTTTTGCATATTTATATACAATTCACGTTTCTGTGAGATCAAATCAGATTGTAATTGTTTAGTTAGATAAATTGAATTTACGTGATTAACTAAATAATCTATGTAACTAGAAAATATACATTTTGTGTATCTAATATATTAAGGTATATTAATGTATGAATTGTAAATCTCATAATAAAGCCTTACACTTGGACACTTTTAAAACTTATCTTCTAGTTTGAGAGAGAGAGATAGAGAGAAAGAGAGAGAGAGAGAGACAGAGAGAGAAAAAAGAGAGATTCAGAGATAGAGAGAGAGAGAGAGAGAGAGAGAGAGAGAGAGAGAGAGAGAGTCAGTATGTCGGTAGACAAACGTTTCTTCACAAGTTATAGCAATACCCGGTGGGTTAATTGAATTATTTTTGAAATTACAAAAATCACAATTTAACTGTATGCATTTTTTGTAACAATTTGCTTACCCGTTTGATATTTAGGACATGGCTCCTCTAAAGTTATTCCCGCCATAGTAGTATTCCATAATATTCCATCCATTTGTTCATCTTTGCAGCTCATTTGTTCCTTGAGATCTTCAAAACACATACATCTATTAACTATAGTAAAATGTGTCATTAAGATATATATCAAGTGCATAAATCTTTAAGAATAGAGATATTTCACTAACAAACGTGTATAAATATACATAGGTGTAGATTATCATAAACACGTATGTTCTCATATTTAGCTTTTTTAGTTACGGGGTTTTAAAAGTCTAAGAATACTAGGAGTCCTTCTTTAGCAATATTTTAGGATTAGGTATTAGAATTTATCCCTAAGGATAAATTCATTTATACAAGCAACAGCAACCATATCCTTAGTAGTGATCCTAATAAGGATCAGGTTACCTTTAGCTAAACCATCGGGTTTGGTGTTCGCAATTGATATCGGGTTTGAGATCCTTTTTTCATCAAATTCTTCCATGATGCTGCGATCATCAGACAAACTTTCAGGTTGTGAATTCATGCTATCTGACAACTAGAGTAACCATCGATCGAAAGTACATTGGTTAAGTATACGCTCAGTTACTGTACATGTAACCCATTTTAATTTCAAATGTCGTATTTTGTTCATTACAAGCTAAAAATCGGGCATCACGTTATTACAACACGTGCTGTGCACTTAAAATCACCTAACATCAGTTGTGCAGTATATCCTTCGATATTTGAGAATTAAAATAAAAATCAACAGTTATTATAATTTCCTCATACTATTTGACAAATATTTAATGTATGTATATTTCAATTACATACTGATGCTACAATTGCTTATGTTATAATGTTGCACCTTTGCTAAAACTTATTATTCACCATTTTAGAGCTATGCCACTATTAGATTTTGTAGCACATCACATGTGTTTTCCAACACATTGGCGTCTGTGTTAAGTATATGGTCAACTACTGTAAGTATTGACTTAAAAATTTAATTCATAATGTAGTATTGACCAATTATCAGTTCATTATCAGGTAATGTCATACATTGACGCGGTTGACTTTAAACCAACATTTCAAACATTATTTTGTGTGATAAGACAAATTTAAAGCCAAATCGTGGTCCTCATTAAATTAAAAAAAAGAATATCTGATAATTTTTTATGATTTTTATTGTACACAATTGTTATAGAATTAATAATCAAGATTTCTTTTACACTTGGCTAAAACTTGTTATACAATATTGTAGATTATTGCCACAAGTAAACGCTTTCAGCACACAAGCCGACAATGACCACTAGAAGACTTGAAACAGCTTTCTAGCCTGCTGACCAACGCTCCCCGATGCATGAGGGATTTGTTCAGACCTTCACAAATGTTCATATCCTCATTTCTACATAGATGCCAAACACCAGAGATCTTCTAACAGCGTCTTCCCAATTCAGGTACAGCTAAACAACCTCAACCAATGTGCTAAAATATCCTCACATTGGAGATCTTCTAACAGCTTCTTCCCAATTCAGGTACAGCTTAACAACCTCAACCAATGTGCTTAAATATCCTCACATTGGATCTATCAAAAAAAAAAAATAGCAGCATATATTTTGCACTTTAAACCTACGGCAATCAAGCATAGCTCTTTCAGTTCATTCTTCCAGTTAACATGTTCAGTTACATTTGAAAACCCCTGTATGTCTAGGTATTAAATGCACATTCAATCCTTGCATTTGCCAGCATTCACTATTCCGGCCATATTGACCAAGCCCTCACTGATTAATATAAAGTCTTATTTACACACAAACTCAGGCGCTTGGCGCCCAAAACAAACTTCAGACAGGTTTGGCTTGCCCATTGCAGGCAATTAGCATATATAAATACTGTTTAACCCGTATACATTGCACATTGTCTTGTTACCTTACCTTAGCTAAACTGTTTGTATGGCGGAATTTGCAACATGGCAGGGTTTCTCAGGTCTTTGATGTAGGCAACTGTTCCCAGGGCCTGCTCAAAGCTTGGAAAAAGGTGTCAACTGCTCCCAGGGTCTACCTAACCTGGGCATTAACCCGCTTTAAGCAAAGCGCTATTTATCCACTATTTGATCCATTGATTATTTATTGACTCAATTCATCAATTGACAATGATGATTGATATTGATTGATAGATTCATTGATTATGGATTGGTTGATTCAAAAATCGTATTGCTAATGTCATTGGTTTATATTGATTGATCAAACAATTTGATTGATTGATTATTTATGGATTGATTGGTTAAACAATCCTATTGCTGATGTGATTGATTTATATTTATTGATTGAACAATTGATTGTTGATGTGATGATTGATTGATTTATTGTACAGCCATATACCTGTTCACCAATTGGGTGCCAGGTCTGTTGTTAAAATGCATGTTCAATTTCAATAAATAAGCCATGACCAAAAACGCCAGTTGGTGTTCAGCTGTTGTCTTTTATCATATTATTATTACGAACCTTTAATGTTGAGGTATGTGCACATATTCTAACGAAATAGTAGTGCTTCATCTTCTAATAATAAGAAAGTACCATTGAATATAAAAAAAAATAAAATATGTAAGCTTCAAACGTTATTAAATATTATATTTTATTTCATTCCAAACTTTATTATTTCATGAGAAGTAAATACCCAATCCATATTGATGTTCTGTACATCTCGAATCACAGCCCTGACAGATGCCCGTCTTGATATGACTTTTGCGATAATCAGCGTCAGAACAAAAAATGTAGCAATCCTCACCGTTGTAACCAGGTACAGGACACAATGAAAAAATAAGCTATTCTTTTAATCATATAGTAGTTTGTCTTTTTTTTTTATTTACATGTACTTTAAATTGAAAGATAAAGTTACAAAATTTAGGTTTGTAAATGATTACTTAATATTTTAAAATCTAGTTTTATTGATCTTTTTATTATCAATATTGACATAGTAAACAATCTCAATCAATTACACCTAGTTCAGAGTTATTTTTGTCTGATTAATGATTTAAGACGCTTTTTAAAACATTTTTTTTTACAATGACGCAAAAAGTAGTCAGAATATGATTGTCGACAATGCAACAGTTGAAAAATTGAATAGTTATTAAGATTTTCTTATGCTGTGTAAAATTAATGACTGGTTTATACTTTATTCCTAACTTCTGATTATATAGAATGTTGTTCATGATTTGTTAAAGAAATGGACAATTTTAATGCGTTATCATTTCATGTAAACAGTGTGGCCTACCAAATGCTTAAATCAAATTTGAATATTTATTATTTCGCTTTTTCATTCAAATGTTGTTTAATCAGAAAACAAATATAATGAATTAAAACTTCGTAGATGGAACAGCATGCACTGTATTTACTCGGCTAACAGGTCAAAGGTCGCAAGATCAGTCTACATTCTGAAACCATATTCTTCTTACACGTAAAATTGGTTTTATCATCAGATGATTAGAAAATAAACAAATGTTGTACTGGATATTGTTTTTCTTCTTTTAAAGGATTGACATTTTGTATTATTTTTATTTTACGCAGTCACATGATACATGTATAACATTAATCGAAAAAATGATGCGTTCTGATTGAATATTCGTTGTAGTTTAGTCAATGATGTTTTTAAAAAATAAATTTGGTAGAAGAATTAAGAGCTAGAAACCATTTTCATGGGCTGTTTAGGCATGTATCGTCGAACATTGTTCAAGTTAACTTTCCGAACAAATTGGCAGCCCAATTGAAAATAGCTGCGCCAATGAGCTTAAAGACCGATTAGAAATGTTTTTAATCCTGGCGTGAGACTTTGTGTGTAGAAAAATTAAAATAATAATTGACATAAAGGTACATATAATCATATACAAGACATGTAAAAATGCACCATTTAAACCTATGCATCTAGAAATCCATTATTTTTACTAATTCAAGACACCCCACTTTAAACTTACTATGCTAATAATTTTACTTTGTAAAGCGTTACAATTTTAATTGGAATAATTTTACTTTTCTCCAATTCATCCTGTTATACGCGTGAAATACGTACCATTCACTTCAACGTCGCAAAGTGAGTTGAATACATTACGATGATAGTAGTCAGGATAGGGGAAGGCAACGTTGGGCAGTCTCTCGTTGTAATAAATGACGTATTGTCCATACATAGAACACGGGGTATCAAGAGCGTCTGGCAAGGTGTTCACAGTAAAGTTGTTGTCTGTATAACACAAAACCCCCTCTGATTTGTCTGTTGTGTTTGAGACGTAAATAGAAAATCCCAAGAGCTGAAATTTGATCCAGATGTCCCATATTGAATCTATATCGAAAAGTTTAACTTTTATAAATTAATTGTTAACTATCATCAGGAAATACAAATACAAAGACAGAGATAAAAATTGTTAGAAACCATGTTTTAGTTTTCTACACATGTAATACTTCTTAGCAGCTTACTCTGTCCATGTCATTTCTATACTCAGTTATTTCTAAATGAGCATTTGAATTGTCTTAGAACTTGTAATCAATAGTATTTATCATCGGGCTGAGATGTACACAGCACAAAAACTACGCAGTACAGCTAAGGCGGCCAATAAAAATATCGGCGAATTTTTATAATGAAAACACGTATACTTTAGTTCAACTGGCATGTCCTTTTCAAAATCAATAACAGTCGCTCAAATGCAATATATTTCTGATATATATATATATATATATATATATATATAGTACTGTCAACGCGGATCCCGTATTTTTCGCGCACCCCCGCGATCCAAATTACCCCCGCGGTAGGGTCGTTCAGCAAATCAACACCGCCGCGGTCTTGATGATCAAATATAGGTGAAGAAAAATATCGGACTGAAACGTGAGTTATCTCCCTCGATAAAAAAAAAATGATTGACAGTTACAAGTAACTTTATATATCATATTATTAATGGAACTATTTAAAACAACAGACGATACATTTTCAAATTCTTTTAAAAATTTATAGCGTGTGTTTGAAATTATTCATCGATGCTATTTCATTTAGTAACTTGACGATGTATTTTTACAAACTAATAATATTGACGTGGCTTATTCAAAAATTGAAATGCTTTTGTCGATCTATGTCCGTATGATCGAGTTTTAACAAACTTTCAGCCTGTTTGCAATCGTATTATAGAAAATAGAAAGTACACATTTACGTGTATTATATTAATTATATTCGTATGTTGTATGTATTTTAAGATTTTAATCTACTTGTTCATGGGCAAGGTTTTCTGTGCAAGTGATATAATACATGGTCTGAAAAACAGCGCGCTAACCGCGTATCATGTTAGAATATTCGCGAAGCGGTTTATGGCTATTTAAGGTCGCGAGGATATTTTTTAGGTTGATATCAGAGTTAGGTAGATAATATCAAAATAATTAGTGTTGTTTTCTTATTTTAACCTTATAAGCTTGTTATATTGCTACTTAAAGGTGTTTATTCTTTACAAGAAATGGAAGGAGGTAATTATTTTGCATCACAAAGCAACATGGTAAACTGTGCATGTTACTAAATGCATACAACACGAATTGTTTTACAAAAAATACAAAGCAAACTATTTATGTACTCATTTTCTTTCTTGTGTATATTTAGTTTAAGTCGCGATTATTTCCTGTGTATAGTGATTAGCAAACCCAAGGTATGCCCTGCGGGTTTTTACACCTGTTTAAGACAAAAGATAACTTCTAAATTGCGAACTACTTCGTCTAATCGTAGAACACCACCCCTTTTCTATCTTACAGAAGGGGTTTCTTGATTAATGAGTGCCGTCGATCCAGATATTCTCTTTTTATGATCGTTATGAGAGAGAGAGAGAGAGAGAGAGAGAGAGAGAGAGAGAGAGAGAGAGAGAGAGAGCCTTTTGGTCGTAATTTTACGTACATTCATTTGAAAAATACTAATAGTAAATGTTCATAAAAATAGTATCTACAAAAGAAAATAGTACATTGTGATCAGCATGTAGTTTCAGTCCAAGTCCACGTGCTACCCCTGTCAATCAAATCAACCCGCGAGGTGCACCACGTGTTCCTTCCAAGATAAAGGAAAAAAGTTTCGTTCTAATAGTGTGCATTCCAAGTAAAGAGAAAAGAAGTATGCATAACAATGAAATATATATTCTACACTGTTTGTGATGTTTGATTTCAAGTAAAGAGAAAAGTATGCATAACAATGAAGTATTCTACACTGTTTGTGATGTTTGATTTCAAGTAAAGAGAAAAGAAGTATGCCTAACAATGAAGTATTCTACACTGTTTGTGATGTTTGATTTCAAGTAAAAAGAAAAAAAGTATTGCTAACAATGAAGTATTCTACACTGTTTGTGATGTTTAATTTTTAGTAAAGAGAAAAGAAGTATGCCTAACAATGAAGTATTCTACACTGTGATGTTTGATTTCAAGTAAAGAGAAAAGAAGTATGCCTAACAATGATGTATTCTACACTGTTTGTGATGTTTGGTTTCAATAAAAGAGAAAAGAATTATGCCTAACAATGAAGTATTCTACACTGTTTGTGATGTTTGATTTAAAGATTGAAATACTGTGTTTGAGAAGTTTAATTCGTATACTTCGTTATTTTAAA
>WFKH01011926.1:22524615-22538311 GCA_016163765.1 Magallana hongkongensis
CTCTCTCTCTCTCTCTCTCTCTCTCTCGTTTAGCTTAATTGAAGGTTGTATAGAGTTTTTTAATCCGTTGATTTTCTGCGGAGATGAACATGTTTTTATGGGGGGTTTTTTCCGGGGAGGAACATCTTAAACACCTTTAACAGTTTAGACACGTAGTAAAATGAAACAATTGTTTATTGCATTTGTTACTGTTAGTAAAATCGTTTGATGTATTATAAATTCCTTACGATCCCTCGTTACACAAACTGTCCACATGTCTCATACCTGGGTATTCTGTGCGTTCAAGCGTAGAGTGGTTTACTCCTGTCTTTGCGATGGTTTCACACCTTTGCGTAAAACAATTTGGACTAAAGTCAATACAGTTTATTTTGACAGTCATAAAACGTTGAAGATAGGGGTGGGGGCGGTTACGAAAAACGTTATTCGCAACTGATACAACATATGTGTAGTAGCTTCGTATTCAACACACATAAAATGATATCAATAGCATCCCCCCCTGCAAATGTTATTGTCATTTAAATTTAGACCACGTGGTTTTATTTGACCCTTTCAGTTCCGCAGTAAAAATCGTGCCTCGTGTTTATAGTCTATTTCTTAATATCTAGGTACTTGTAATCAAATATAAAAGCTACAGGTTTATTGATTTAAAACTTTATTTTCATTAATTGGTGGATAAAATAAGTTCTAGAAATAAATGTGACAATTGAAAATATAGGGTTTTTAATTTTCTGCTGTTGCAACAATTAACATGCTTAGTAGCGATTCCCCCTAGGGATTAATTTTCGATCCGCGCCTGTTTTACTTATTTACATGATGCCCCTAGATAGTAAAACGGATATAAAAAAAACCCTACAATTTTGTTATCTTGATCCATCAACTTTTTACCATTGCACGTTGTGTTTATTTACCCCAAATATATACTTATCGGTGATGATCGATAAATACGTATTTACAACATGTATGCCACATTTTAAATCCGATTTAAGAAAAATAAGTAGTAAAGTGGTTTATTGTTAAATCCAAATTATCGATCGAAGACTGGTCTACAAATACTGCATGAATATTTTCACTATCACCGTTAACAGGATATATGAAGTATTTGAGACTAAAACTAGAACAGAACTAGTAGGTATTCCGTTGCAGCTGCGAGGCGAAAAAGAACGATTAGCGATTGACAAATTTTTAAATGTAAAGTATTAGTTATGCATGATTTTGATAGACAGAAAGACGTGTTATTGGACAGTCATTTTATTATTCGATTGACCATGATTAAAAGAAGTTTTTTTAATCAAACGTTGATCTATGTTATGACATAGAGCATAATAAAAACAATTTAATTCAATTAAAAGGATTCGAATGGTTAAATGAGAAACCACAAAAAAAAAAAATTAAATTAAAAAAAAATGCTACGTTTCAACAGTTTAATCCATACATTATGTTTTGCAGCCCCCTCCCATGTATGACCGTTTAAACTGGAGCATCTTACTGTTTGGAAACCCCATACTATAAAAGAGGGTGTGCCCGACTGTTAAAATATGTATTTCTGTATGATAAGATATTTGATGATAAGATATTTGAAAGTGGCGAAGAGAGAGAGAAAGAGAGAGAGAGAGGAGAGAGAGAGAGAGAGAGAGAGAGAGAGAGAGAGAGAGAGAATGAGGTGTGGAGGGAGAGGTTATATCTTTCAAGATACTAGTGATATAATAAAGCATTTTGAAAATCAGATATGTGACAAATTTCAAAATTAGTCTAAATATAGCACCAACACTACAAAAATAGCGAACAAAAACACTAAGTTAAAGTATGAAGATCACATTTCAGAACGAAGCACTAATAAGAATAAAACTAGACCTGATAAAGTAGACGGTTTATGCTTAAGTGTTACAACATAAAGCATAAACTAATCACCTCATTAAAAACTTAGACACACTTAGTACAAAAAATTAACTCTTACATTTAAAAGTAAAAGTAAATATCGTTATTGAAAATCGTACGTTACATTGAAAATACAGTTTAATTTCATACTGTTTCTCTATATTTTATCATATAAGTGTTTATTTTTCGTTCTCATTATTTAAACTATCACATGTAAGACGAACACATAAAAGAAGTTGTTAGATGATGTTCACTGGATAAAATGAATTGTAGGGCTAATATAAGTCTTTTTGCATTGAAGGTGTGATACTCAATGAAAATGCGAAGCTCTATTTTAGTGTGAATAATGAAACGGGTAACACCAAAGCATTAAGACGAATATAATGACCGATAAACTGTTTATTTACACTACTTGCTTCGAAAACCCCTGTCTGTATGAAAATCCCTTGTCTTTCCCTGTCATCCCCTGTGCTTTCCCTGTCAGCCCCTGTGCACCCCATGTCAGCCCCTGTACACATTCCCTGTACACCCTGCAATCCCCTGTCAGCCCCTGTACACATTCCCTGTACACCCTGCAATCCCCTGTCAGCCCCTGTACACATCCCCTGTGTGCCACTGTACGCCCCTGTCACCCCCTGTACGCCCCTGTCGCCCACTGTAAGCCACTGTATTTCCCTGTGCATGCCCCTGACATCCCCTGTACGGTCTTCAACTGCTTGTTAAAGTTAAACAATAGTTTTCAATTATGTTTATATAAATATATATTTAGCAGTTTGTGATACATAAGGAAATGGAAAGCAAGAAAAGTATTCATGGTTTAGACGGTGGTTGTTTTTCTTTGTATTTCATAGAGGGCAATATTATTACAAACGTGAAAAATTCTGACTCAACATCGACACAGATCGAGATATACATGTATACCAGTGTTATATAGTACGTTTTCCCCCAGCCATCTTTACCCCCGGAAAAATGGCTATATAGCAGTTTTCCCCCACGGAAAGCAGACTATATAGTGGGTTTTCCCCCTTTTTATAGCCAGATTACCCCCACGGAAAGCCTACTATATAGTAGATTTCCCCCTTTTTTACATTCCGGTCATGTTTATGGCGGACCATTCGTGGCAACAATTTGCAATAACTGATATAATATTAATTTCTCATTATAAAGGATAATAAAAGCATTTATTAATACATAGTATAAAATACACTGGGTTTTTTCACTCTGATATGAACCAAGGCACGCGCCTTCATAACATTCCTGTGTCATCACCATTTATTTCACCTTTAGTTATACCTTTTTGGAAAATCTTTTATTGGGATTTCGGAATACTTCGAAATTTATTCCTCTAATCGATGCTTACCTACAGTTTTGACTTTGACGTTATGGCATGGATATTTCTCACAGAACACGTCAGAATACGTACGCCGGCTTGGAACTTTAATTTTGCCATATATTATCATCTATGTATAAGCTCCTCCCAGGAAACTAACCGACCAATTATGACTTAATTTTGTAGAAGAAGGAATAAGAAGTGGAAATGTATTACCCCCTTCGTCCAAAAGGCTATAAATTTTAAATTAATACCGTTAGAATTGACGATCTTAAATATAATTATATATTTCTACTTCTAAATATCGAACGAGAGACAGGGTGCAATGATATGATGAAAAACTGAAATGTTTTACTTCGATTGATAGGGTTCGAAATCATAGGTAAGGGGTATTATAATTGATTATGTATTAAAGGCATGTGTAAAATTAGTATTCACCATTTTGTTTTGAAGTCTTGCATATTTATATTCATGTTTTTAATCACATTTTTTTTTTACGAAACGCGAGGTTTTATGATGTAAACATTAAAAAAAAACATGAAATGGCTTCACAACCAGAACAAAGTCGGTATCTTTGCTGGTTACTTCGGAAGATGTGAAATGGAGCCTAAACTAACCTTATGTATATATTATCATTCACTGCGTGCTAATTTTTCCGCTTTTTATTTTGCAACGTGATTTAGAAATATAAAATTTTGAAAACATTGCCATATAAAACAAGTTGTACGATTCACTTATCTTAAAATCTTATCATACTATTTATTTCATATCCTTCAGTTCATCCAAAAATTCTCTAAAACAGAGGTTTAGCCTGGACAAAATTTGCACAAACAGACAGACGGACTGATAGATTTATTAAAAAATTCTCAAAAAAATTTTCAATTACAAATTCAGAACACAGAGTTATGCATATTTAGTGTATATCTTGTGAAACCAAGTACTTTTTCAGTTAATTGCCTAAATTAAGTTCTATGTATAATTCCATTACACATATGTTCAATTATCAGCATTGTCTATAAAAGATAATAAATCGGCAAAACGAAACTTAACCTGTACAGATGAATGCAGATATATGCAACCTGGGAGTGTAGAAACATTGATTTTAATCCTTACTTGGTTTCCATAAATATTTTTATCAAATCTGAACCAAAAACGTGAGGGAGAAACCAAACTATGGGGGAAAAGCTATTATATAGTAGCTTTTCCCCCCGAGGGGAAGGCTACTATATAGTAGCTTTTCCGTGGGGAAAAGCTACTATGGGGGAAAAACTGCTATACAACACCGGTAAACCGCTTATTTTATTACATGTATTTCAAATGAACAAATGACCGTGTTTTTTAATTTGTAAAAACAAATTATATGCAGGAGCATTGCGGGAAATCTGCAACGTTCTGTGCCAGGTAACCTGCCTGAGTTAAAGCGCTTAAAAACACATCATGATTAGCACGTGCAGATAATCACACACCGATCGAAATGATCACCTATATTCTGATTGTTTTGCCTGGTGTAATGATGCATAGAATAACATCGTCCCAATGAAATGCATGCTGATTCTATTTAGCAGAAACTTGATAAGTTAATATCTCAATTATGTAAATAGCAATCGATGATATTTGCTGTCAGCCAGTGTTTTTATTTCTTTTCTGATAGAGAGAGAGAGAGAGAGAGAAAGGAGAGAGAGAGGAGAGAGAGAAAGTTGATTTTCTTTGGAGGGGGATAAGTCCGGTCCTTTGACACTTTTAACTTTTATCAGTGTGCATTGTTCAGTTTAGTAATTCATATACACTATTGTATAGAATTGTCCTCATGCATATAAAGCAATGATACAGTTCATGAATAAATTAATACCTGTATACAAATACCGGTAACGGGTAACGTAAAGACACACATGCATGATCCTAAAACAATGTTCTGGTTTTTAGATAAGAAAAATATAATACAGTTATTTAAATTCGATTTGAATAATGAAAAATATAAGAGAGCAATACAGTTTAATTCATATGACTGTGTCAAATGATGTTCCGAATTTAAAGCTCTTCCTTTTCATGTTTGAAATTCCTAGAACTGATAAATCAGAATTTTCAATTTCTGTTTTCTTTACTTGACAGACTGTGAAAGAAAGTCACAAGGGGTTTTTAAACAACATATTGCATAATTTTTTAGCGCAATCGAGCATTCAGATCTTAGAAAGCTTGTGTATATATACAAGTACTGTGTCTGTCACCTCATTGTTCCCAATCTCGCTTCCGTGCACTGCAAATTGTCAAGAAGTGCTGTGTACAGTAGCTATAATTATATAATCACTGACGGACCATTCAGATCTTAGGAAGTATGTGTATATACATGTACAAGTGTGTCTTTCATCATTTTCCCTACCTCTAAGCCGTGCTCTGCAAATTGTCAAGAAGGGCTGTGTACAGTAGTTATTATATAACCCATGGCCGACTGAAAAAAGAAAGTCAACATCCTATCCTATGAACACTGTAACTTCAATCAACCAGTTGTTAATCATGTGTTTTCAAGTTCTTTGATCAATTGATCTGGTGTAAAATAAAACATTGGTGGATTAAAATTAATCTGATCGCTCTAAGTTAATCTAAATAATGATAAAGTATTGGTATTGAAATTAGGATTGCGTGTTATCTTATTAGGAAATTAATTTTCGGGTACACTATTAGTAACTTTTAATTCAAAATCAATGGAAACTCTCTCTCTCTCTCTCTCTCTCTCTCTCTCTCTCTCTCTCTCTCTCTCTCCAAATAAACTCCCACATGTATAGAAAACACCAGCTAGTACTACATGTACATTTACATGTATGTTGTGTATGTTCTGACCAGGGCCGCGGATTTCTGTTCACTGGCATTTAATAACATTATCTTTGATATATTCCACTTTGCAGTAAAAAGGTAAATGAAAATTTGATTTTTGAAACTATTGAAATTGATTATGATAATTAATCATCAGTTAAAATTCAATTCGAAGGTCCAATAAGCCACTCAGAAACATATTACACAAACATACTAAAAAAATTTCTTAGGCAAACCTATAAGCTATTGAAGCTTTACTTTGCTATTCACGGGAAATAAATAAAGGTATAATTAGGAACTGGGTTTAAAAAAAGAAAGAAAGACGTGCTCTATCGTAAAATGGCTGCTTATGCATGTACATTCTACATTCTGACTGATTTACTGGTTTTAGTGTGCAAGTATTTGTTTAGATACACAGAATCAAGTATTTTCAAACATTAGGGAGTAGCGGTGTTCCTGACCGCTTAAGGACTACATGCCCTGAAGGCTTTCACACCTACCGAAAATAATCCCCGCCCTCACCTGAGATTTTCCACCCGGTGAATCTCGAGACTTTAGTTGTTAACATGATTATTTAAGTATTAATAAATTATTAATTAAAACATATTACTTCTAAAATTACGATAACAGTGGGTCTTGTGAGTCGGCGCTATTCAGTGCAAAAATTGATTTATAGCTCAAAGTACATGTATAACACATGTGATTCAAATAATTGAATTAAGAAAATAATTTTGAAATTAAATAACAGAAAAGGCTGTTATGAACAGTGAAAAACAGTACAGGGGATGTCAGGGGCATGCACAGGGAAATACAGTGGCTTACAGGGGATGACAGGGGCGTACGGGTGGGGGGGTGGCAGGGGCTTACAGTGGCACATAGGGGATGGGTACAGGGGCTGACAGGGGATTACAGGGTGTACAGGGTGTACAGGGCTGTGTACAGGGGCTGACAGGGGGTGCACAGGGGATGACAGGGAAAACACAGGGGGTGACAGGGAAAGACAGGGGATTTTCATACGGACAGGGGTTTTCAGACCCAGTAGTGTTATAGATGGAGTTTCTTAGCAATTTACCTATTGTAACAGTTAAACTGGTTAATGAATTGACCACGTGAGACACAAACAATAAATTAACATGAACTTGAGGTATATTAGAAGTCAGGCTTGGGGCGAATTACATTGTAAAGTAGTGCATTACATTGCCATTACTTTTTGAATTTTGGTATCAAATTACAATTATCACACGTATATTAATTAATGGTCATTTTATTTTTATTTCTGTTTAAAGGTTTGAATGTACGACATGAAAATATTTTTGGTCAAGAGCATTTTGCTAAAATACTATAATTATTTTCTCGATATATATATATATATATATATATATATCGCTGGAAACCATAGAAACCATTGTTGAAACTGAAAATTTAAGAATAATATTTAAAGATTTCTTTTTGTAGAACAATGAATGCATATTTATGCCTTATACTGATAATGACGTCGTGTATAACATGGGAATAACATTTAAACTCTTTTTAAATATCCTAGGAAAAAAAATCATTCCTTTTCTAATCTATTCCTATCCTGCTTTTTGCAGCTTCATTGGATACCAATTTGACTATACAGTACCGTCAACGCGGATCCCGTATTTTACTGCGTTCCCCCCGCGGTTAATTAATCCTTTCGGCGTTACACCATCGCGGTTAATTCATCGCGGTCCTCGCTGCAACCATGTTTAAACCGCGGTGGTGTGACCTACCGTTGAACAATTCGATCGGAGATTTTTACCTGTATGCAATTAGACAATAAGACGGCCACCTAACATTCTTTACTGTCCATATCTGATGTATTGCTTCATTTCACATTATAAATGATTACGTATTACATGCACGTTTTCGAAACTCCTTATTAATTATTTTAGAGAAATTTTAATTACCTAAATGATGATATTCAGAACAGAGTTATCGTTCGTGTTCAACCATTCTACACGTGGTTGAAAATATAAACATTGGGTTGCTTGATAAAATCATAGCCATGTTTGATGCTTTTGGTGGGCAATAGCATGCGTTTTAAAAGAAGAATGAATGGTGTCTGTTTTATATAAAAACATAGTATATCGAGCTATTTTCAACGAACATTCTGCATAAAATAGTATAGTCTGTTTCACTATTGATGCTATTACTAGGTCAGGCGCGGATCGAAAATTAATCCCTAGGGGGAATCGCTACTAAGCATGTTAATTGTTGCAACAGCAGAAAAAACCCTATATTTTCTATTGTCACATTTATTTCTAGAACTCATTTTATCGACCAATTAATGAAAATAAAGTTTTAAATCAATAAACCTGTAGCTTTTATATTTGATTACAAGTACCTAGATATTAGGAAATAGAATATAAACACGAGGCACGATTTTTTCTTGCGAAACTGAAAGGGTCAAATAAAACCACGTGGTCTAAATTTAAATGACAATAACATTCGCAGGGGGGATGCTATTGATATCATTTTATGTGTGTTGAATACGAAGCTACTACACATATGTTGTATCAGTTGCGAATAACGTTTATCGTAATAGCCCCCACCCCTATCTTCAACGTTTTATGACTGTCAAAATAAACTGTATTGACTTTAGTCCAAATTGTTTTACGCAAAGGTGTGAAACCATCGCACAGACAGGAGTAAATCAATCTACGCTTGAACGCACAGAATACACAGGTATGAGACAGGTGAACAGTTTGTGAAACAAGGGATCGTAAGGAATTTATAATACATCAAACGATTTTACTAACAGTAACAAATGCAATTAACAATTGTTTCATTTTACTACGTGTCTAAACTGTTAAAGGTGTTTAAGATGTTCCTCCCCGGAAAAAACCCCCCATAAAAACATGTTCATCTCCGCAAAAATTCAAAGGATTAAAAAACTCTATAAAATCTTCAATTAAGCTAAACGAGAGAGAGAGAGAGAGAGAGAGAGAGAGAGAGAGAGAGAGAGAGAGTTTTCTGTTTAAAATAACGAAGTATACGAATTAAACTTTTCAAACACAGTATTTCAATCTTTAAATCAAACATCACAAACAGTGTAGAATACTTCATTGTTAGGCATAATTCTTTTCTCTTTTATTGAAACCAAACATCACAAACAGTGTAGAATACATCATTGTTAGGCATACTTCTTTTCTCTTTACTTGAAATCAAACATTACAAACAGTGTAGAATACTTCATTGTTAGGCATACTTCTTTTCTCTTTACTTAAAATTAAACATCACAAACAGTGTAGAATACTTCATTGTTAGGCATACGACTAGACGAAGTAGTTCGCAATTTAGAGGTTATCTTTTGTCTTGACATGTGTGAAAACCCCCAGGGCATGCCGATTTCTACCTTGGGTTTGCTAATCACTATACACAGGAAATAATCGCGACTTAAACTAAATATACACAAGAAAGAAAATGAGTACATAAATAGTTTGCCATGTATTTTTTGAAAAGTAATTCGAGTTGTATGCATTTAATAACATGCACAGTTTCCCATGTTGCTTTGTGATGCAAAATAATTACCTCCTTCCATTTCTTGTAAAAAATAAAAACCTTTAAGTAGCAATATAACAAGCAAGGTTGAAATAAGAGAACAACACTAATTATTTTGATTTTATCTACCTAACTCTGATGTCAACCTGAAAAATATTCTCGCGACCTTAAATTGCCATAAACCGCTTCGAATTCGCGAATATTCTAACATGATACGCGGTTAGAGCGCTGTTTTTCAGACCATGTATTATATCTTGCACAGAAAACCTTGCCCATGAACAAGTAGATTAAAATCTTAAAACACATACAACATACGAATATAATTAATATAATACACGTAAATGTGTTCTTTCTATTTTCTATAATACGATTGCAAACAGGCTGAAAGTTTGTTAAAACTCGATCATACGGACATAGATCGACAAAAGCATTTCAATAATTTGATTTACCCGATATGCAGTTTGCATAGATAAAACAGAAAAGTTTCAATACTTCTTCACAATTTAATAAGATTGGAGAAAAAAAAAAATAAAATCCGACTGGCAAACATATGAATTTTTGAATAAGCCACGTCAATATTATTAGTTTGTAAAAACACATATTTAAGTTACTAAATGAAATAGCATCGATGAATAATTTTAAACACACGCTATAAATTTTTAAAAGAATTTGAAAATGTATCGTCTGTTGTTTTAAATAGTTCCATTAATAATATGATATATATAGTTACTTGTAACTGTCAATCATTTTTTTTATCGATGGAGATAACTCACGTTTCAGTCCGATACTTTTCTTCACCTGTATTTGATCATCAAGACGGCGGCGCTGTTGATTTGCTGAACGACCCTACGGCGGGGGTACGCGGTTTTACCTGAGACACCTGTCTTAAACCGCGTTGCAATTTGAATCGCGGGGGTGCGCGGAAAATACGGAATCCGCGTTGACGGTACTGTAAGTATCGTTTGTAGAATAATACATGTAATTTAAATCACTAGAAAAAAATATGAAGCCTATACATATTAACAATTATTTTGTTTATATTTTATTCAGGTCATTAATTTATTCAGTCATTGAAGAAAACCCCTGTGGGTTATATTTCTGAAAGAAACCAGATTGTTTCAGGTTTAGAATACTAGATTACATTTGTTAAAAATAAAGCTAATGTCGTATATATTAGTATGCGCATTTTCACTTAAATAAATGCAGTTAACGTTTCATGAAAATTCTGCTTTAGTCAAATTTTAATTTTAGAATTTTACCATTTATTGTCTCAAGATTGCCTTAAATAAACATTAATATTTACGAAATTATCAACCAACTGTTCTCTTTTGTAGAATATTTATGAACGTTAAATCTTTACATATTCATTTTTCATCTATACATTTCTGATGCACTTCTGTATTTGTAAGAAGTATGTCAAAAGTGTTTTACAATTAAGTGAACGTCTCAGAGCTTTAGACTTGAGAACTCTTATGAACAGTACATAGATATGAGAATTACACTGGCAATAAATTGGCAATAAATAAGACAATTACTTTCAAACAAAGAAGTGCACACTCAAAACAAATAATACAATTCCTCTTACATGCAGTATACTGACACAACATTAGCCCTCCAAATACAAAATTTCTTTCCATCAACTAATGAAGAATATTTTTCATTTACAAAACTATGTTATTTTCATTTTATAAACACTTAATTCAATGTTACCGATAATTTTTAAGTGAGTAAATGAATGCGTTTGATGTCGGATTTGCAACACTGATGTGTAAATTAGGACATAATGATGATTGGTGTAAAAATTAGATAGAGAAATTAAGGTACTAGTATATCTTTTCCATTTATGAAAAAACTCTTTAACTTATCTCTCAATAACAAATGGTCGCTCCTAATCAAATAACAGCGATATAGTCCAATAAGGTACAGGTAAAAAAGGGACATCAGTAAAACTCAGTAATAGCATATTTGCTTTATTCTTAATGCCATCATTTATTTGATAAATATCTAACTAATGGCTCAACTTAAATCTATATTTAAATTTTAGTTAGATCAATAGTTTTGTAATGTTTCGATCGCCAAATAATTATAATAAAAGAACATTCCTGACTCGGTCAGATATCTGATAAGATAGTTGCACACTTAGTTCATTAGTACTTAAGAAAATGTAAAAAAAAATATTAAAGAAATAAAGAAAAAAACTGTACAGTACCAAAAGCGAACCAGTGAAGAAAGATTTAAGCATAAAAATCGTATTAGCAGTACTTACATTAAAATGTTCTGTTGAACTTATATCATCACACCACTGCATGCAACTGTCGTTTTACGAATCCAGCAGGGATGTTTATAAGCGGTTACTCGTGATGTAGTTTGAGACTTGCAGTGAGAGTTTGCAATACAATTAAGGATGAATAATTCATTTATATAAAACAAAACAAATCTAGAAAACATGTACATATAAGGTTGTAAACATATTTGATGCATTTATGAGCTTTTTTGACAGTTTCCACTAAAACTCATAGATTAACAAATTAATGCAATTAATTTCTTACAACTTTTACATCATTCATATCATAAATTTTGGTAAAAAGTAGTAAATCGATATATTGAACTTTTAAAAATATGACGTCGTTTATTGACAAGAAATAGGTTGAACATTTAGAAAAAAATCTTATTCCAGCAGAATATAATTTAACTATATATTCACCATTTTTCCAAGTGAAGCCTTCCTTTTATTTTCTGTGATCTTTGGTATTCTGTGACTGTCGCATTTTCCTCAAGAATATCTCACTTTATTAATTTCTTTCATAATTTTTTTGATTGCCTTATATCTTTAAAAAATCTGCAATCTTTTTGAACCCCGTAAATACATGATTTCTTAATTACATTTATTCAACTATCATTAATATTTTCGACCCGATAAATATGGTCTGTATTAAAATCTCCAAAAAGATGACTATACAAATTTATCAAATTGTAAAATATAAATAAGAGTTTAAATATGCCCTTGCAATAATATTATGAATCTCTACAGCTGTATCATATCCCAAGGGAAGAGCTATTTCTGATTCTGTTATGTGTCTGATCATGACAAACCACACGATATTTTGCTACAAGGTATATACATTAAGGATGCCACAATACATTTATTTTACCCTGGGCTTTTAGAGCAACCAGTCTATTAATTAGACTTTTAAAAGTATTAATTGTTGATTTACATTTTCCAGAAGAAGTCTTTCCCCTGATAATCTTCAAGATAATACATTGCGTATGTAGATTTTTGTTTGTCTTTAACAATCCAGAAAAAAAATTAATTATCGCACACTATTGATTGCTAATAGACTCCAGGTTTCACGTTTACTTGTGTGTGTGTGTGTGTTTATGTATTAATGCTTTGGTTTAAGTCGTTTATTAATCACCATGAAATATGAGCTCCGCATTTTCTTTGAGTATCAAATCTTCACTGAAGTGGCAAATTACCACAAAACACTCAGCTTTACAATTCATGTTATTCAGATAACACCATCTAATAACTTCCTTTATTTTTTCGTCGTTAATGTAGTAGTATAAATGTTGAGAACAAGAGACACAAACTTGAATGATAGAATTAAGAACACAGTATAAAATTAAACTGTACATGCAATGTAGCGTAAGATTTTAAATAACGGTACATATTTACCTGTTTTTGTTTTACATGTATACAGAGTAATACAGCGTATACATGTAGTTTTATTTTCCTAAAAGTGTCTAACTCTTAATGAGGTAAGTAGTTTGTTGCTTTATATTATAATACTTGAACACAGTAGTATGTTGCCTATCTGATAATATTTTAACACAAACCGCCCACTTCGTCAGACCTAGTTTTATTTTTCTCTGGACTTCATTATGAAATGTAGTCTTCATACTTCAACTTATGCTTTCATTCGCTATTTAAGTAGTGTTGGTGTTTAACATAAACTTAAAAACGTATTCAAAAAGTTTAAAAAAGCGATAATGAAAAAATTCCCAAGGTTCTGCGTCTTTGAAAAGAGGAGTTTTCATTTATCTGAAACATTTTTAATCATACAAAAAATACATATCAAACTATGAATTTTTATTTTCCGTATAAAAATCAATTTATCCCATTAAAACGTATAGTACAATTATTGAATTTTTAATAAA
>WFKH01011926.1:22545644-22571107 GCA_016163765.1 Magallana hongkongensis
ATCATACGGACATAGATCGACAAAAGCATTTCAATAATTTGATTTACCCGATATGCAGTTTGCATAGATAAAACAGAAAAGTTTCAATACTTCTTCACAATTTAATAAGATTGGTGAAAAAAATAAATAAAATCCGACTGGCAAACTTATGAATTTTTTAATAAGCCACGTCAATATTATTAGTTTGTAAAAACACATCGTCAAGTTACTAAATGAAATAGCATCGATGAATAATTTTAAACACACGCTATAAATTTTTAAAAGAATTTGAAAATGTATCGTCTGTTGTTTTAAATAGTTCCATTAATAATATGATATATATAGTTACTTGTAACTGTCAATCATTTTTTTTTTATCGATGGAGATAACTCACGTTTCAGTCCGATACTTTTCTTCACCTGTATTTGATCATCAAGACCGCGGCGGTGTTGATTTGCTGAACGACCCTACCGCGGGGGTACGCGGTTTTACCTGAGACACCTGTCTTAAACCGCGTTGCAATTTGAATCGCGGGTGTGCGCGGAAAATACGGAATCCGCGTAGACGGTACTGTAAGTATCGTTTGTAGAATAATACATGTAATTTAAAGCACTAGAAAAAAATATGAAGCCTATACATATTAACAGTTATTTTTTTTTTTATTTTATTTAGGTCATTAATTAATTCAGTCATTGAAGAAAACCCCTGTGGGTTATATTTCTGAAAGAAACCAGATTGTTTTTGTTTCAGGTTTAGAATACCAGATTACATTTGTTAAAAATAAAGCTAATGTCGTATATCATAGTATGCGCATTTTCACTTAAATAAATGCAGTTAACGTTTTATGAAAATTCTGCTTTAGTCAAATTTTAATTTTGGAATTTTACCATTTATTGTATCAAGATTGCCTTAAATAAACATTAATATTTACGAAATTATCAACCAACTGTTCTCTTTTGCAGAATATTTATGAACGTTAAATCTTTATATATTTATTCTTCATCTATACATTTCTGATGCACTTCTGTATATGTAAGAAGTATGTCAAAAGTGTTTTACATTTAAGTGAACGTCTCAGAGCTTTAGACTTGAGAACTCTTATGAACAGTACATAGATATGAGAATTACACTGGCAATAAACTGGCAATAAATAAGACAATTACTTTCAAACAAAGAAGTGCACACTCAAAACAAATAATACAATTCCTCTTACATGCAGTATTCTGACACAACATTAGCCCTCCCAATACGAAATTTCTTTCCATCAACTAATGAAGAATATTTTTCATTTACAAAACTATCTTATTTTCATTTTATAAACACTTAATTCAATGTTACCGATAATTTTTAAGTGAGTAAATGAATGCGTTTGATGTCGGATTTGCAACAGTGATGTGTAAATTAGGACATAATGATGATTGGTGTAAAAATTAGATAGAGAAATTAAGGTACTAGTATATCTTTTCCATTTATGAAAAGAACTCTTTAACTTATCTCTCAATAACAAATGGTCGGTCCTAATCAAATAACACCGATATAGTCCAATAAGGTGCAGGTAAAAAAGGGACATCAGTAAAACTCAGTAATAGCATATTTGCTTTATTCTTAATGCCATCATTTATTTGATAAATATCAACTAATGGCTCAACTTAAATCTATATTTAAATTTTAGTTAGATCAATAGTTTTGTAATGTTTCGATCGCCAAATAATTATAATAAAAGAACATTCATGACTCGGTCAGAAATCTGATAAGATAGTTGCATACTTAGTTCATTAGTACTTAAGAAAATGTAACAAAAATATTAAAGAAATAAAGAAAAAACCTGGACAGTACCAAAAGCAAACCAGTAAAGAAAGATTTAAGCATAAAGATCATATTAGCAGTACTTACATTACAGTGTTCTGTTGAACTTATATCATCACACCACTGCATGCAACTGTCGTTTTACGAATCCAGCAGGGATGTCGATAAGCGGCTAGTCGTGATGTAGTTTGAGACTTGCAGTGAGAGTTTGCCATACAATTTAGGATGAATAATTCATTTATATAAAACAAAACAAATCTAGAAAACATGTACATATAAGGTTGAAAACATATTTGATGCATTTATGAGCTTTTTTGACATTTTCCACTAAAAATCATAGATTAACATTAATGCAATTAATTTCTTACAACTTTTACATCAGTCATATCATAAATTTTGGTAAAAAGTAGTAAATCGTTATATTGAACTTTTAAAAATATGACGTCGTTTATTGACAAGAAATAGGTTGAACATTTAGAAAAAAATCTTATTGCAGCATAGTATATTTTAACTATATAATCACCATTTTTCCAAGTGAAGGCTTCCTTTTATTTTCTGTGATCTTTGGTATTCTGTGACTGTCGCATTTTCCTCAAGAATATCTCACTTTATTAATTTCTTTCATAATTTTTTTGATTGCCTTATATCTTTAAAAAATTTGCGATCTATTTGAACCCCGTAAATACATGATTTCCTAATTACATTTATTCAACTATCGTTAATATTTTCGACCCGATAAATATGGTCTGTATAAAAATCTCCAAAAAGATGACTAAATAAATTTATCAAATTATAAAATATAAATAAGAGTTTAAATATGCCCTTGCAATAATATTATGAATCTCTACAGCTGTATCATATCCCAAAGGGAAGACCTATTTCTGATTCTGCTATGTGGCTGATCATGACAAACCACAGGATATTTTGCTACAAGGTATATATATTAAGGATTCCACAATACATTTATTTTCCCCTGGGCTTTTAGAGCAACCAGTCTATTAATTAGACTTTTAAAAGAATTAATTGTTGATTTACAATTTCCAGAAGAAGTCTTGCCCCGGATAATCTTCAAGATAATACATTGCGTATCTAGATTTTGGTTTGTCTTTATCAATTCCAGAAAAAAAATTAATTATCGCACATTATTAACTGCTAATAGACTCCAGGTTTCACGTTTACTTGTGTGTGTGTGTTTATGTATTAATGCTTTGGTGTAAGCCGTTTATTAATCACCATTCAATATGAGCTCCGCATTTTCTTTGAGTATCAAATCTTCACTGAAGTGGCAAATTAACACAAAACACTCAGCTTTACAATTCATGTTATTCAGATAACACCATCTAATAACTTCCTTTATTTTTTCGTCGTTCATGTAGTAGTATAAATGTTGAGAACAAGAGACACAAACTTGAATGATAGAATTAAGAACACAGTATAAAATTAAACTGTACATACAATGTAGCGTAAGATTTTAAATAACGGTACATATTTACTTGTTTTTGTTTTACATGTATACAGAGTAATACAGAGTCTCACTCTTAATGAGGTAAGTAGTTTGTTGCTTTATATTATAATACTTGAACACAGTAGTATGTTGCCTATCTGATAATATTTTAACACAAACCGCCCACTTCGTCAGACCTAGTTTTATTTTTCTCTGGACTTCATTATGAAATGTAGTCTTCATACTTCGACTTAGTGCTTTCATTCGCTATTTAAGCAGTGTTGGTGTTTAACATAAACTTAAAAACTTATTTAAAAAAGTTTAAAAAAGCGATAATGAAAAAATTCCCAAGGTTCTGCGTCTTTGAAGAGCGGAGTTTTCATTTATCTGAAACATTTTTAATCATACAAAAATACATATCAAACTATGAATTTTTATTTTCCGTATAAAAATCAATTTATCCCATTAAAACGTATTACAGCATTATTGTTAGATAATAGCATTTATGTAATCATTGTGTATTTTCTGCTGCAATTGCATATTTAAATAAATCTTTCTGTTTGTCCAAATTATATAGCCGTTTTATTTTACGCTGGGGTTATTAGTGCTACCTATTAGTGCTATCTTCGATTATGACGTCATCAATAACGGTATTTGTATCACGTACCGGAGATACGTCACTTACAAATTTTTGTTTGTAAACAGCTGATGCAAGAATTTAATATCCCAGGATTAGGCAGGCTCCGATCAAACATACGATTATGGCAGACAGTCAAAATCTGCACGTAAGAATTATTGGGCATTCTTACATCCGTCGCTTAGGGGAATTCATTAATATTAACGAACAATATAAAAACCTACTGTTGGATGAGTCCAAATATTATGTAGACTTTGAATCTCGAGGAGGTATGACTTTTGAACGTCTAGCTAATTGCCCAGAATTCACAAATTTCCCTAAACCACCACCGAATGTTTGTTTTATTCAAATGGGCGGCAACGACTTGTGCAAAAGACCACCGGGAAAAGTTGCAACGGACATTCTTTCATATGCGAAGTTTCTACATGACGGGGTTGGAATACGGCATGTGATAGTTGGCCAGCTTCTGCAGCATCAGCCTTGGGCGACTCGACCAGGTTACAACGACGACGTTGTAACAGTGAACACCACACTGAAGAAAGAAACAGCTTCGCTGGAAAGTATCCATTTTTGGTCTCATAGGGGCTTTTGGTCGGACCTGTCCTACCTGGGTCGTGACGGTGTGCACATAGATGGTAACTCAAGGCATATAAAAAAATACCTGCACAGTATACGCATTGCGGTCCTTCATCATTCCAGATAGGCCAGTGTTATTATTTTTTTGCTTTTATTGGTTTTAAGTAGTCAGTAAAAAAAAAAAAAAATTGTTTGGCAAACGTTGATATTTATTTGAATATATACTTTCTATATCTATGTAATCTCAGTATAAAGCTATTGAGCTAAAGTTACTATATATATATATAGGTTGTGTAAGGTGTAGAGGCAAAACACACATCATACCTATGTACCTATTATAATTTTATATATACTGTGTATATATATCTTTAATGGCTTAGGGGGATATTCAACTACACGTATATTACATGTTATATAGTCTCAATATATTTCATATAGCATATTTATGTGCTGCTGCTAATATCTGTTATTAATACATCTATAATGAAAGATGTACCTAATTTAAGATGTAATGTAGGTAAGTTATACATTGTTACATACATACAGAATTTGTGTGACACAGCCTAATATTGTACATGTACTAATTGGTATTTACATACAGATTAGTAGGCACAAGTTGGTTACATGATAGTATGCATTTCTTGTAGTCGCACACAGAGTAGTGTGTAGTTGTAGTCACACTTAAAGTGTATATTTCGTTGTATCACACACAGAGTAGTGTGACTTTGTTTTGGTCACATGCAGAGAAGTGTGAATTTGTTGTAGCCACGCGCAGAGTAGTGTGCATTTGTTGTAGTCCCACGCAGAGTAGTATGCATTTTGTTGTAGTCACACGCAGAGTAGTGTGCATTTGTTGTAGTCACACGCAGAGTAGTGTGCATTTGTTGTAGTCACACGCAGAGTAGTGTGCATTTGATGTAGTCACACGCAGAGTAGTGTGCATTTGTCGTAGTCACACGCTGAGTAGTGTGCATTTTGTTGTAGTCACACGCAGAGTAGTGTGCATTTTGTTCTAGTCACACGCAGAGTAGTGTGCATTTTATTGTAGTCAGAGAAGTGTGCATTTGTTTGGTCACATGCAGATTAGTGTGTAATTCTTATAGTCAGGAGTATGCACTTATATTTACTCCATTCAAACACAGGGTAATGTGCGTTTCACATGCAGAGAAGCGTGCATTTGTTCTGGTCACTTGCAGAGTAGTACCCATATTTATTAGTCACTAGCGAGTAGTGTGCATTAGTTCTTCTAACACACACAGTTGTCCGTAGTCATTATAGTCACAGTCAGTGTTCTGCATGTCAATTATTGTTGCATCCTGAGAAGTGTGCATTAGTAGTAGTCACATGTATTTCCTTAACCGGTATATCTTATAAACATACAGAAGAGACTGCATACTGAATTTTAGTAGCTGCAAGCATATTTTTGTGCAAAAGATAACAATAACTATGTAACTCAATTCTTCCTACTACTTTAACATATTGAGTAATTTTGCAGAAATCATGCCCAGAAGAAATGCACCAAAACAAGTGGAGGACCGGAATGTCCAGACTGCTCCGGTTAAAAAAGCAAAGCAGATGACCATGCCAACTATAGACTACCAGAAACTTGCTTCTGAAATAATCAAACAACAAGGGACAAGTCAACTCACAACCCTTAGTTATTTACCACCCAATGATAACCCCCGATAGTCCAGCAATGCCAACCATATGGAAAACAACCCAACAGTAATAGCTCCTGTCTTGCCTTGTGTTCCATTAGAAAATGACTAGGCTGTTAATAAACCCCAGGCAGCATCATCAGAATCCATTTCTCAACTGGTTGGCAGGATCTTTGAAGGTGAGCCAGTAGGCACAGCACCCAATCATAGTACCGGCAGTAACTGTATTTCTATCACTGATGGTATTCCTCTTGGTGCAGCTGTCTCAAGTAAAATTAAAAGTAAAATTTGGTCAAATGAATTTGTAGACCTACGTTGTCTGTTATCGCACCAAGAGGAAGACCCAGTGACCTTGTTGATTACACCTGGTGTTATTAATCTACAGCATTGTCAAAAATCAAAGTCTCCATTCTCTATCAATCAATGGACTGATGCATTTCTTGTGTTTATATGCATTGTGTTACAAAAGAACCCCACTGAGGCTCCCCACTTACTGAAATATATGTCATTTGTTAGGGAGCTACAAAAACTTCATGGTGATTCATCATGGAGAGTATACGATGAATCTTTGAAGGAAACAGTTAATATTCCTTGTCAAAAGCCAGTAGAAGAACTTCGGGGTAAGGCTATAGCACTATCTTCAAAACAGTCATATGGGCAGTTCTTTCGAGGAAAACAGGTGGGGAGAACTAGTGGGGTTAGATTCTGCTATGCCTATAATCAAGGAAACAAATGTAAAACAACCCCATGCCAGTTCACACACTTATGCCAATCCTGTAGGGGACAACACCCAAAAATCAAATGCAAATCTCTTGAAAAATCTGAACGTGACAGAAATCCCAACCCCAGTAAATTCAGCCATGCTAAATAACAATTATTAGGATATGATGATGATCTGAGAAATTACTTAGTAAAAGGTTTTAGTTCTGGATTTCCGTTGGGTTGCATATCTACCCCTACTGCCTCTTTTCCCAAAAATCATGGTTCAGCATTAAACCACCCAGATATTATACAAGCTCATATAGAAAAGAGCCTTGAGCTTGGTCGTATAGCAGGCCCCTTTCCCCATCCCCCATTCAATCCATTTGTGTCATCTCCATTGGGTGTTGTACCAAAATCAGAAACTGATAAATTTCGAATAATTCATGACCTCTCATACCCAGAATCTAATTCCGTCAACACGTATATTCCAAAAGAGAACTCAGTAGTTCAGTATGACTCTATTGATTGGATAATAAATTTGGTTCAAAATCATGGAACTCACTGTTTGATGGCAAAAACTGATATAGAAGATGCCTTCTGAATTATTCCAATCTGTCCCTTTGATTATCATTTATTGGGATTTTCTTGGCAAGGACAGTTTTACTTTGACAAATGTTTACCTATGGGTGCCAGTAGTTCTTGTCAGATTTTTGAAAAATTTAGCGTGGCATTACAGTGGATCATGCAATCCAAATACCGGGCTGGGGGTATGTCACATATACTTGATGATTTTTTTTTATTGGTCCTGCAAATTCTATGAGTTGTAAAAACGACTTGACAAATTTTCTCTTTCTTTGCAAAACCATTGGAGTTCCAATCAAAATGGCCAAGACTCAAACTCCGACCACCAAAATAAAAATCTATGGAATAGAAATTGACTCAGACCTTATGGAATCTCGTTTACCCTCAGATAAAGTAGATAAGATCAAGGGACACCTTTTACATATGCTTCATAGAAATCACACAACATTAAGGGAACTTCAGTCTCTAATAGGTTTGCTCAATTTCGCTTGTTCAGTGGTGGTCCCTGGCCGTGCTTTTCTCAGACGTCTCATTGACCTAACCTGTGGAGTTACAAAACCTGCTACACGTATTCACCTAACTCAAGACACTAAGGCTGACATACAAACTTGGTTAACTTTTATGAGCTCCTTCAATGGAAAGTCAGTTTTTCTTCCTCAGAAATGGGTATCTTCAGATCACCTTACTCTTTACACAGATGCAGCTGGATCGTTAGGTTTTGCTGCAGTTTTAGGATGTGAATGGTTTGCTTCTCATTGGGACCCTTCACATAAAGGTTTTCATATTGCAGTCAAAGAGCTATTTCATATTGTGTTAGCCATAGAAACATGGGGAAACGGTATCAGAAATAACAAAGTATTATTCATGTCTGATAATATGGCTGTTGTTCAAATCATCAACAAACAATCCTCAAAAGATAAAACAATTATGAGATTAGTGCGTCGTTTAGTATTAGCAACTTTAGAATGCAACATACACTTCAGAGCAAAACATATACCGGGTAAACATAATGTCACAGCTGATTGCCTCTCTCGATTTCAATTTCAGGCAGCGTTCCAGTCTGCACCTCAGTTAAACCGTCTTCAGACACCAATTCCCAAAACCAGCTTAATCATTTGAATTCAGCAGCTTGCAATCTTTTGTCAATGGCACTTTCAAACAGTTCAAGGATAGCATATAGAAGGTCATGGATGTTACTGTTAGAGACATACCCATCTCTCAACTCACTACCAATATCTCCTATTTTGTTATGTAATTTCATTTCCTCTCTGTTCACCAATGGATACTCACCTAACAGTATTGCATCACATGTATCAGCAATCAGTTATGTACATAAACTGCTTGGTGCAGCAGATCCATCTACTACTTTTCTAGTAAAAAAGGTCATGCAAGGTTGCCATCATAGTGCTCCCTGTAAAGATTCTAGACTGCCCATTACAGGACCAATGTTACACAAATTGATACATGGTTTCGAGTCTACAATTAACAATCACCAACAGAGAATTCTTCTAAAGTCTATTTTCCTATTAGCATTCAATGCATTCCTGCGTCTAGGTGAATTAGTAGTCAAGTCAAAGGGTCTAGCAAGCATGGTGATTCAACGAGAGGATATTTCATTTGAATTCAACCATACAAATTCTCTTGATGCAGTCTTAATTGTCATGAAACATTTTAAAACAAACAAAACAAAAGATATCTTTCAAATCCACTTGAAGGTCCTGAAGGATAAGACTATGTGTCCAGTTCACACCTTGTATGAATATTTGCAAATATTTGGATATCAAACTGGTCCTCTTTACCAGTTCATTGAAGGAAAACCAGTTATACTTTTGTATCAAAAAATCTCCAAAACACTATCTCATTCATTGGTCTCAATCCAGCTTTATATAAGGGCCATAGCTTCCGGATTGGAGCAGCTACACATGCTGCAAAACTAGGTTTCTCTGAAAACTGTATACAAAAGATGGGTCGCTGGAACTCAGATGCTATTCGAAGATACATTCGACTAGACAGTTTTGAAATGTAATCATCTTCTCCATTTCGGAAATTCAAAACAATTTATGATTAATGATAAATTATAGGTCAAAATTCGATTGCTGTACTTTATCTAACGAAAACAACTTTACTGTTTGTTTTATATTTTACTAGCATATTAATTATTCTATAAGGTCATATGTAAACTGCTGTGAGATTGTATGCACTTGTAAAATATATCACACAGGTCAGAAGTAAACTGCTGTGTGAATATTTGGACAATACACAGGTCGGAAGTCAACTGCTGTGTTTTTTAAGACTTTTAATGATAATTATTAAAGGTAAAATTATTGTTTCTATTGATTTGTTGGAGATATATGTGATTTGTTTTTTTTGTTTTTTTATAACATCTAGTTCAATTATCTGGCTTAATTAAACTCCATAGTTCCCAAATTTTAGCTGTGCCTACTGGTTCTCAGGAATACTTAAACATATATAATTATATACTAATCTTATAAATACATCTCCTGCTTGAATTCTAAAACAATAAATTTATAATATGTGCATGTATTCCAAATTGTAGATTTATCAGACAATTTAGGAAAGAGATATAATTTTTTCTAAAATACTTGTATCTTTCTGCACTTATTTGTAGAATGACAATCCTAATTTGGCTTGTCAACACTTGTTGGCGTTGTGTGGGTTTTGCAAACATGTGTTTGCCTTTTGTGGGCAATTTATTAATTTTGAACGCCAACAATTTTGTGGTATAATGTATTATATGTATTACAGTCTGATCTCTTGTTGATCAGTTTACAATGATTAAATTATTATCAGGGGAGATCATTATACTCCTGTATTGTTAGGAAATATAATAATATTTTTGTGATCTCCCCTTTTTGCATTATTGATTATGTATATACATATATAATGTACAAATATATATATGTATAACATTTCTATGTCATTTTAATAAATGACATTTCACGCAACTTTGTGTTTGTGTTGTTTAATATTGAGCATGATTGTTATGATTAAGCTATTCTATTTAAAAATTCGTAGAAATCAAATTTTACGTCAAAATGTATTACATAAAGTACAATTATTGAATTTTTAATAAACTGGTTTAAAAAAATATTCACTCGTACATCAAAGAAAGATTTTTGAGAGAGAATTTTTTTCCGCCGGTTTGGGGGGAGCTCAGGGGTTTTTTTTTGTTAAGCATAGAAACAACTTTTTTGCGCTTTTTAGAACAAATAACATAACTCCCATCCTTTATCAACCTGCAAAATTGTAATAGATTGTATTAATTTAAAAAGTTAATTTAAAAAGTTTATATTCTGGACGCGAAACAAACATGCATTTTAGAAGATTCCTATAAGAATGAGTTTTTTAGTAGGATATCAGTAATGAAACCGACCATACTGAATGATTCTTGAACATGGCACGATATAATACGTTTTGACACAAAACAGACACCTAATACCTAACTGTAAATAAGTATTTGCCCACTGTAAGCGAAAGAGAAATAAAACCATAAAGCATTACAAGTATCTGTCACGAACATTTCTTTAAGGCCTTTAAAAACAAGATAACGCGTTGGTCTACAAACATTTTTTGAATTCTTTGTTAAGTGCGTAAAACTAATATCTTCCTCGTTCCGGGATCCCCCATTAAAATCTGAGTCATTTGGTAGCTTTTTAGAGTGAAAATTTGTGATAAGAACATGAACAACTATAACATGTACTTGTATGAAATATGTTTTTCCGTTTTATACATAGATTGCGCCTTTCCTTAAGACATGAACACATTTGCACATTTAAATGGCGGATTATCTATAAATATCTGACAGTTTACTTTTTACAAAGACAAGTTCGCTTTTATTTTAAAAAGCTTTGTTAAGAAAAAAATACACCATAAATATATCCACAGAGAGAATAAAATACTGTATAACGGGTTATTCTCACTGCTGTGAACTTTCACGGATTAACAGGCAAACTTGCTGTTTTAACTTTTATATGGTTTTTTTTTTTTACGAATTGGAATATGCGTATTAAATTGTAAAAAATGTTGTTTAAAAAATATTTATGTTTTATGTTGTTTCTGAAACATTATGTTTTATCAACATATCTTGTTCATCAGAACTACATCAGGGAAATGTACCAAATATACAATGATTTAAATAAATTTTGTTGTAGATACATTAATATTCAGGTGATTTGTAAATGTGTTATTTTGTACCATGAAGATTTCTTTTCATAGCAGTGAATACATCTTTATAGAAAGTTCCGTTGTTTTCGGGCGCCATTTTGCAACATTGAATTTGGTCCTGACTATTAAATAGTCTTCCATTTAGTTCAAATTTGAATTAATGCATAGCACCTTTAAAATATTGACAATATTGAAGGTTTTCACATTCACATACATGTACCATTGAAGACGACAATTTAATGGATCGGAGACAATCATAGGACACCAAACGCAACACACGCTAAAATGCAAACACCCCGATTATATACCGGTATGTGAAAAAGAGAATAACTCATCTAAACGTTAGGAATGGGAATGAGATAACAAGTTTTAATGTTTTCACGTTTAAATGTTACAGGTTTATAAAACTGTAAAAATTAGTAAAACGTATAGTACCGACCAGATCCAACCTTACACCATATTAGACCCCCAACTAAACCCCGGCTTTATTTTCGGGGTTTACACCGGGTTTACTCTGGGTCTGCCTTTTGAGAATGTGTGTCTACTTGGGGTTTAATTTGGGTATGCTCAGAGTTTGAGTTTGGGGTCCATTTTACGCACTGAAGTGTGAAGAAGACCAGTCTTCTACCTTACCATCTTACCGCCTGTAATTCCCGCCCCTTGTATATTCCAAATACACATGCATCGTCTGCTTTCAGTGGTCTACTTCTGATCGGGGTTTACTCTCTGTGTCCACTCTGGATTTAGATCGGGTTTACTCGTGATAAACTCTTGCTCTGCTCTAGTAAACCCGGAGTAAACTCCGAGCAGACACCAAAAGTAAACCAAGGGTTTAGTTTGGGTCTACTTTCTGTTAGGTTGGGTCTGATCGGTACTGTAGCAGCTCCTAAAAATACCAGTTGTACGGTAATGTAAATAAAAAATAATTACAGATAAGAGTTTAATTCATGCGTCCAAAATATAATATTGCCTCGGTTACAATATATTGCATCTATTTTCTATAACAAATTTTTATATTAATTGTATATTAGATACTGTGGAATCATCATTGTTCGTGGGGGGGGGGGGGGGGGGGCTTATGTTCGTGGCTTTCGTGAGTAACCATTGCCCACACATTTACATCCCCACGAACGTATTTACAACCATTTGTTTTATATTATTTAAATTATCCAGATTACACTACCAACGAAACTACGTCCTCACGAACCAGGAAAATTTTGGCTACCCACGAACATTGACCCCCACGAATAAAAATGATTCCACAGCATATTATTTTGCATTTTTTCATATTTTAAATTCATATTTATGTGGAGTCCAATAAAAAAAATCATGCAATCTTCATACATGTTTATTTTTTTTCAAAACTTTGTAGCATTTCACTTTCATAAGAATATTAAAATAGAAATGTTTGAAAATATGACACATTAGGGTTATCAGGAACAAGAGTGATACTTTAAAAACTTTTCTAGAAAATAGAGCATTGTACTTTGAGGTCTTATTGTTGAATACTGGGCCGACTTTTAGTAACCAATGCATGCAACAAAAACCTCTACTCCTTTTTGATGTGCAGATCCACCTTAAATATTATTTTAAAGATAGCAAATTTAAAATCATTTCAATTCCATCAGAATTTCTTCTGCAAAATTAATCGATTAATTTTTGAACAACAGTTTGCATGTTGAAGAATAACGTTGTTTAAAATTGGGTGCGTCTGAAACGGGTTTGAAGAATCCTTTATGTGGACACTTGAAAATTATTAAAGGTAAGGATTTAAAAAAAGGTGTTTGTGTGGGTTAAAGGCACCTCCATCTTTTTATATCATAATCCTAAACAATTGTCAGTTGTTAGGTTCTCGTTTTTGACTAATAATAATTAAATTATAATGAATACCTTTGACTTCTACTTACATTATGTGCATCTCGCAGTAAACTTGACAAGGTTTACATGGAAGTAAATTTCTACTTTTATTTGAATTGTTTCCTCATCTTGTTTCATGAATAGATTCACGTCTTATTTTATTTTATATTTGGTGTCATTATATATGCTCTGTATTAAAACACATCTTTGGGTCATATTTGTAAAAAATAAAAAGTTCTCATTAAATTTACATTGCTAAACTTTGTACTAAACATTGTTTGTGAATTGGTGAATTTTTAAAAAATAAAACAACTTCCTTCCACAAATGTTGTAAACGTTAGTTACAAATCCTATTTATAGGACCAGGAAGGATTTAACATATTTAAGCTAAACTGGGAATCGGAATTAAAAGATAAAAATGAATTTTATATTAAGTTAACGTGAAAGTGATGGTTGAAACGTGGATAACATTAATAGATGTTACAAATAAGATAACACACAGTTAACGCTAAACTACTCTGCTCTGTCTCTTGAGGTTAGAAAAAATGAACCTTTCATAAAATTAGAGTAATGTTTACCTTTTGAGATAAATATATCATGTTAAAGGTTAACAAGCTCTTTGAAATAGTACAGTTAACGGTCTGGAATTCTAATAAAGGATGAAATCTCATAACTCAAATCAGCATCCTCTTTTTATCATCTGAATTTAAAAAAGAATAGATATTTTCGTACGTAAGTAATTTTATTGAAGTCTTTAAGCAAACATACTTTAGACTGACATTCAAGTGTTTTTCTACTTTTTATCCTGAATCGTATCATGCACAGTTTCTTGATCCTACAATGTAACAACTAGGTTCGGGGATAAACAGGAAAAATATTTCAATCGTTTATAAGTGATGAACAAGTGTGTATAATATGCGAAATTGTTAGACTTTTAAACAAAGTTACAAAATTTCCTGTCTTAAGTAAAAATGACGCTGCTTCAACATATGATATATTCTTGCGAAAAAATAACTGTTATAGTTTTGAATAATAGGAAACCTAATGAAGCATTGATATGGCTGTGCTTCATGTGCTCAATGACGTAATTTTTCTTGTCTGCTTTTTTCTCAAGACTTTGTTGAAAGACTTGTTTCAAGTATATTATTATTCATTTGACAGGTTTTGTAAAATAAGTCTTGCTATACACTCAACAATCAATGCATTGCCCACCTTGAAAACAAAGTTGAACTGACTCTGACTGATTGCAGTTGATTACACCCCATTAAAAGGCTTTTTCATTTGCCATACGGGCGACATAAACATGGACATTTTGCTTTTACTTACATATATTAACTATAATTATCTAGTATAGACTATATAATATTTTAGATTTCAACTACGTTTAATTTTTGCAATTAATTCACCGTTGCGATTCGTATTTCACCTTTTGTTCATTTGAACAATAGAATGCTTTCTATGGTGATTCATCCCTGTTTGAAGATAGTGAAAAAAGAAATCAATGAACGAAACAAACATTTATATCAAAGCTATTTGTATATAAGTTGATTTTTTGTAAGCTAATTAATGTTTTTGAAATCAGTCTTTAGATGTTATAGAGCAAAGCGTACATTCACGCGAACACAGGTTGTATTTAATCCGGTAAATACTGGATCATGTAAATTTTTAAGATTAGTTTTCATTTCTTTCTTAATGAATTTTAATCAATTTTCTTATGAAAAAGAGTACGAAATACTTAGCTATGGTGCATGGAATATTTGAACAAATTTCAAACTTAAATACAACTGTTAGTTTCTAAAATAAATGTTCTAGCCTCTTTGTTTGTCATAAGTATGTTTTACAGGGATTTATTTTGTATCATTTCTATAATAAACTTTAAACCCTGATGGAGCCCCTTTATGCCAAAGGGTTATTATTTGAGCAACATAAAATTGCTCAAAAAAGTAGGCTTACGTAACTAGTTTGCTTTTTCTTTAATTTGATTTCTTAAAAGAACATTTTTTCAACGACCTTTCTGTTTTATATTTTGTATGTTTTTAAGAAACGGCCAACAACGACAACATCAGTAACAGCTGCTAAGTCGGATTTCATCATAAAACCTAATTTCAAGTTTTAGCGTAGGTGAGTTAGGAATAAAATACAAAAAAATACACAAAATACCATACATATGATAAAAAAATACAAATGAATATAAAAAAAAACCCCTCTAGAAAAGGGTTGCATAAAAGTAAACAAAAAATAAATATGATCTATTTTTACAAATAAGAATACGGTTTACAGTTCAGAAATGTATGTTATACATATAGATATATACATTTCCTGAAATACAAATCTTATATCTTTAAATGTACAAGAATGAAGTTAGCTATCATTTTAATCCCATGACGCTTGAGTTCTGAATATATACATGTACTTTAATCAGTTTTACCTTGATATACCAAAAATAAATTGCTTAAAAAGTTTTAAAAGAACACATTTAATTGATATAATGCAAATAAAAGTATATATTGGTAAGGCAGATACAACAATGTAATTACAAAATTTCATCTCATCTTACATTGCAACTAAGTAAACGTTGTTTTACTGGAACTTAATTGTTCTAATGCTAGACGATAAAAAACTAAGTCAAGTGATCCTATATGACAAATATACCGTAAAGATACATATAAATCATCCGTATGGGTTACTTCATAAATTTATATGAAATTTAGTTACAAGCATTCAAGCAAAAGGGACAAGTAAAATATAAACATGTAAGATTTTACAGTTTGCGTTTAAACGGTTTGTCCCCATGGATCTGCAACTGTTCTTTTTTTCGTCCACAAATTAGAAGTTTAATCAGAATTCGTTTAGTTTCTCTATAAATAAAGAAGTAAAGATTCAAAATATCACGCATCCCCTTCGATGTATACAATAAATCTTAACGTTTTAAGTACCTGCAAATATTAAATTTATCATACAATTAAATATTTCCGCAAGAACCTGAACTTAGATGTTGAAGTTAAATGCTCACTTTTTCACGAGAACAATCTGTAGACATTGTTTTTTCTAACATTAATGACTCAGATTCCTTCACTTTGGAATGTCGAAATCTCTTAAGCATACTCTTTTTCTAAAAACAAAAGCATAGAAAAGAAGAAACAAATAATAACAAAATGCTATGAGTATTGAATGCATAATTTAATAAAGAATGATAACCTGGTGTCAAAAAAAAATTCTTTCCTCACCTTGGGTTTCATCAATGGTGGATTCGATTTAGACGTCGACGAACTTTGTGAGCTAAGGGTAGTTTCCTTTGTTCCTCGTTCAGCAAAACTGAAGATTGTACTCAAACTCGGGTATTTATTCCCTATACCCTGCCTCACCTGTCAAGAATTTGCAATTGAAAAATCAATATTTTTTGCTGAAGGAGATATAAATGAAATTTCTATAAATGCTTTTCCTAGAAATAACTGAATTAGGTTTATATTTGAATCAAAATTAAGATGATTTTTTAAAATAGATATCATCATTTTTGTACAAATGTATCGGTACATTATATGATTATATAATTTAACAAGAGGCCCACAGGCCTTCACGTCACCTGAGTACCATAACCTTTAGGTGTTCCTGTCAGAAAGTCTCATGTTTGCGTTTTAAGCTTCCATTTTGAGTCTTGACCCTAACCCAAGACTCCTCTGACAAGTATCCCCGCTTTTATTTTTTGACGTTTGCAAACATATATTCATAGATTAGGAGGAAGGGAGTCAGGCAAAACTTGAATTATCTATACCTTAGCTACAGAGACCAAAACATGTAAAATGTTGGTAAAAAGAGACCTTCAGGCCTTTTATTCACATTATAATAATCACAGCTTCATTTAAAATGTACACAAAAATACTATGCACGGAAAACTAAAGTATGTTATGTGAGAGAAGAAAATTAAAAAAAAAAATTAATACATTTTTACTTTATGGTCATATTTGGCCCATCATAGAGTCTAAACCCCTTACCCAGGGGCCATTAATTTCACACTTTTGATAGAGGGCTTCATAGACATTATAACAACGCAATTATTTTCTACCCCACATGTGTAGCAGGAGAGACAATCGTTTTTTTAATATTTGGCGTTATTTGCATTTATCATCCCGCCCATGAGGCCCAGGGGGTGGTAAAGCCATGAATTTCATAATTTAGATTTTTCTTGTTAGGGAGATGCTTCAAACCAAAAATAAACAATTGACCTTTTATAGAAGAAGTTAAAAATGAAAAAAATGTTAACGGACGACACACGACGGACGACGCACGACGACGGAAGAAATCGATAACAATAGGTCACCTGAGTGATTTAAAAGTTTACCTTTTTGTCCAAAAGAACGTGTGAAAGAAAAATGAAAAAACCCTGAAAAATAAATATTCATTATAAAATTGTTATATGTAAATGAAACTACACGATTCTGATATTTAAAACAACCATTGAAATGAAATTAAAAAAAATCTTTTCTAAGAAGAGTACTTCCCTGTTTTAAAAAAAAAATCCGAAAAAACCCTCCAAACACCAAACAAACATATGTTATGCATATCTAACCTGCAGTGAGTTTGCAATTACAAACAAATACTGAAACACAACTGCTTTTTCATTAACTGCCAGGATTCCGAACAGCCAAGTCACTCCTAGAACTGGCAAAAGTGTTCCGAGTGACCGCAGACCGGATCTGTTTGAATATTAATAAAAATAACTTTAACAAAAGCCTTTTACAAATATCACATATTTAAGTTCGATTCAATGTTTAAAGATACATGTATGTTAGATGGCTATGAAAAACAATATGTATTACACATGTACATGTCTTTTGTGTTTCGTTGCTACATGCGTCATGTTTGTGAATCAAACATTATTTTTTAATGTTAAACGTTATGTTTGATATTTGATGGTCGGATTATGTTGAAGCTGAGACATATATGCTGATTAAAAAACTTTTTTTACAATGCTAGTAAACCCAATGATATGAATGTGAAGATTCTTTTTGGTTTGACTCACGAAGCTTTCCTCTGTAGTGAAGACCTTGCGACTATGCTTGAGGCAAACAGCACCCTCAAAAGTGAAACAATTATAAGAATGTTGATCTGAAAGAAACAAAATTATTTTTTCAAAAAGAAAGCATCAAATTCCAATTTTATGGGGAACAATTAAATACAATTGCCACGAAAAGTCAGCAACTTCTTGATACTTTTGAAGACTTTGATGTGCAAGAAAAAAAAATATTCATGAATAAATCAATTCTGGTTGTAACGCGATTTTTGATTGGCTTAAAAATTCTTTTATATCGTATAAATAATGCTGCCTACGTCACAGTTAAACTAATAAATATTGAATCCTTAAATATTGGAATTTTTGCTCGGAACTTACCACACTAATGAGACAGACTGGAATGATAAACAAATAAAGAGAGCCACTTTCGATGGACAGCCAGCAGCTAAAAATTTTGAATAAAATTATTTCTTTATTGACTGTAGTCAGTGGTAAACATATGTATGGCAATAAATACTTTATTCAAGTTTAAATGTAAAAGTAGATACATTCTTTAGTTCTTGTAAAAACAATATTATGTTAAATACACATACTACGACTTCAGGTGGTATCCCTTCCCCCAAAACGCTCCAAGATTTGTTGCAGTAATAATGACCGGTATACCTGCAAAATGACCGTTATGATGATGAAAAATATCATCCTTATTTTGTAATACTTACATCTCATTCCATATTTGTATTTTACGGAACTGTTCGACAATTTTTGAGTCAATGCATATTGTGTTCAATTTAAATCGCTTATACACCCAACTCCTTAAAATTACAGAAACAACGTCAAATGGACTAAAATAATTACAACGATTATACGTATAAGGTCAAAGAAATTTATTAACCAAGTGCTTTAGAAAATACGTAAACATGTATCTGTAGTACTTATATATGGATGTATGAGCTTGTAATGATTCCATACAATTTGGTTAGAATTATAAAACTGTGAATACGATTTTGATTTAAAAAAAATATATCAAAAAGATTAAAGTCAACTTGTGAAGGGTACATTCAAATACATACCCCAGATTCCGCCCAGAAACCAATGAACCCTTGATTTCGACTTGAAGTTGTTTGCAATATACAGGGCATAGTACGTCACTGTAATACTCATGAAGTAGTAGACACCTAGACCGAGCATACTGAAGAAGGTCACTAAGAACAGGTAGTGGATAATGGCCGTTATCGCGACGCAAGCAACCTGAAATATAAAATTAATTTCACGCAGTGATTATGTTAATACTCCATGTTGGTATACGTATATAGTTTATTGATTACATATGAATCCAATAATTTTCGGTATTTTTTAGGTTCAAGATTGCATGCCTGTTTTATGTAATACATTTTATTAAATGTTTAAGATTTTTCTTCATTATAAGTTCTATGAATATATTTTAAGCAATTAATTATATATTTACACTCAAAAACTCGTCGCTTATCAGAAGGTAGAGATTGATTTTTTTTACCTCATTCGCTGTTTGTTCCACTGACGATATAAACATTGTATATGACAGTATTAACGATCCACAGATATTCAACATCATGATGTTTTTGTCACTCCTGATAAATCTGAAATTTACGTACAATTAAATGATTTTGAGTTTCTGTAGTACATGTATACTCGCTGGAATTATATTTTTACATGAATGATACACATCAGTCTTACAGACCTCCAAGTCAGGATGTAAATCAAAGAAGTAAGAAACGTAAAAGCTATGGAGAGTGCTACTCCAACAAATGACATCATTTTTAAGAATGGACTTTCTTCTGTTACCTGAAATATTGTCAAGATAGTTTGAAATATCAACAGCAAATTTCATTTTCGATTTCTCTGACTGTATTGGTATAAAAAAGAGGCGTTTACCGGAGTGTATGGTCTCATTAAAATAGCGAAGTTTGTGAGATGGTTGCAATGACAAACTGTTCTTTGACGGTTTGTTCGGTTCACAGAGCATCCCTCCTCAGACCATTTACTATTCCAAAAAGAATAAATTTAAAAACAATCAACCTATATTTGTAGTTTTTGTATTTAAAACAACCTTTAATTTAAAATTTAGAGAAACAACTTCTATACAAACACATACTTTAAATTGAAATCCCAGGAGACACATACAGCATGTAATTCTGTAGACTCATTCTAACACAGTGAAAGATACAAATGATAAAAAGACCGGCTCAAAAAGCAATGGGATTAAATAGGGTTAACTGTACTCTTACACACGTCTGCAATCATAGGAAACTTTTAAGTTAATTGGACATAATAACTTTAAATCAATTATAAACCAAAATCATATCATATATTTCTGATATCTTACTTTTACAGTGTGTCCAAACGTGAGATTCAGAGGTGGATCCAACACTCCTAGGTCTGTCAGTGTCGTGAGGGACAATATTGGGGAATTGACAAAAGATCTTCGCTTAGACTTTTTCGAATGTTTACTTTTTAACTCATTCCTGGTTTGTTTTATTGATTTCCCAAAAAGATATGAATAAAATATTTTAAGTTTAGTTTCAAAACAAATCAAAAAAAAAAATTATATATAATATCAAAGCAGATGTTGTCAAATTTAGACTGATTTAGCTAGATGTAAAGAAACATTTAAACGAAAACTGAGAACGTGTTTTAACAGCTTACCTGTCAGGATCAGACCTCATAATGCTTGACATTGTTTTATATAGAACAGCAACATAGTTGACCGCTTGTAGAAAAAAAAAATGAAAAAAAATAAGATAGGTTGGTATACTTTTACACTATAAATAATTGTTATCTAATCTTCAGTTAAATCTTTTGTTTTGCATAGTTAATATGAACAATAAATGCCTCTAACAAAAACTAGTTTTGTACCTTTTGTAGCGTTTGATGCTTGTTTTGGTAATTCTAGAGAGGTAGGAAATTCTTCTGAGTTTTGTGAAACGTTGTTTGATTGTTCATCCGGAAAACGGATTCCCGTTTTATCGATTTTTGTTTGGTTGATAACAAGCTCTATAAAAACATCAATTTATACAGAGTGTTTTTTTCACTATCTGTTTTGGCAATTACAAATGATTAGGACATACTCGTTTACCGAAATTGGATCCGTTAAATTCAGTTGCGGTTATGTTGTCGTTTTGGAGTGTAATCTTGCTGAAACGGTCCATATTCTTTAGCAGAAAGGTGGGGTCTTTTTCTGTCTAAAATAATAACAAACGTAATTGGTAAACTACTAATAGACACTAGCGAGCAAATAAAGTACAATAAAGGGTTATACGTTTTTGCTAGATGCATGCATTGTTTTTTTTTTTAAATTACTACTTCCTTACTTGGTTTATGAAACTTTTCTTACAATATGTGTTTTAATTATAGTTACCGATAAATTTAACACTTGTAATTTCTTTTTAAAATCTGATTTATGTGATTATTTATGTAATTTTAACATTATTACGCTTCAGATGTTTTGACTCTGTAACAAAAGAACAATACCAAAACCTTGTCACAAAATACAGATTTACATCGAATGTTATGTTTTTGTTCGTTTAAAAGAAAGAGCGTTCGAACTACTGTTATTTATCTTTGTAGTATCTCACTTTGAAAATCAGTAAGAGATGTACAATGGCCTTGATTAAATGTTGACCATGCACATATGAGCGAAATTTTATAGCTGCTGAATAATATTAAATCTTTCAGCTTTGACTATAAACGATAAATTGATTGATTGTGCTCCAGGCCATATATACGTATGTTCGTGTAAGTAATGAAAACTTTTATTTTTGTCATGTTGAGGTAATATATACACAAATTCACAACTTCATTAGAATTTCAAACCAACTGATTTGTTTTTTTTTTTATTGTTTTTACAATATTGCATAATGTAAATTTACCTCTTCGCTTACGGTCGTCCAAGAGTTTGAGTTATTGGGCGATAAAATGTTATCAATAACAGCGTAAAAGATCTGAAATTTATTAAAACACATAAATATCATTACTGTTCAATTTAGAACATGGTATGGTAAGCTATACAAAGCGACATCCTAAAAGACACACTACCTATTCCAACAGCGTCATATATCTATTCTTTTATTTGTGTCTGTGCATTATTAATATGCTGATGAAGATAACATGAACAATGAACATCAATGAAGAGGCAGCGTGCAAATTGCCGTAAACATAAAATGATCTTTACCCCAAATTCAGAGAGCCATATGCAAATATTTGTGTCATAACAAGTGCGGGTTTGTTTTGGATAACTCACAAACTACCAATTCTGATCTTTATTATTCGAAAATAGAGCAGAGTAAGTACTGAAATTTGCATATTTACAGTACATTGATTATTGAATTTGAAATAAACAATTAGAATCACAAACGAATTTTACTTTGAATCTGTTTGTTACAAATGTTATTCTACCGTCCTAAGTTTTCATTTTACAATCATTATCTCTTTAACAAAGAAACTAATCAGAAATTTTGAGTAAAAAGGGGGATAAACATTATACAGTGTTGATAACCAGAGAAATCTTTTCGATGACTTTTCACATATTCTTAAGTACAACACTTATTCATAATGTGTGAAGGAAGGAGGGGTTATAATGTAGATAACTCTAATAAGTGACCTCTTTTTCGATAGCTAATCCCGTAGCGTTAGTTACTGTGATAATCTTCTCCAAAACGCCCAGAGAGGAGCTCAGATCCCCAGCACCGATTTCACTGGTCGACGATGTCAGATTTTTCATCAGTTGTAAAGTACTATTAACTGTCTCCTGGATTCTTTGATCCTGTGTTTCATTTGCCATGATACCATCCAACTATTTAAATATTTGAAAAAAAAAACTTTAATCAAACGATTTTTTACTACAGTCAATAATGTGACATACACTCATTGTTTTATTAATTATTGTTAATGTATTGTGTAAGGAAACTTACAAGTGAGGATGCATTCACCAAAGCTTTGTTGGTGCAGTTGATAAAGTTAGGAGGTTCCCACTCTCCATGTTCATCACAAAATCGAGTTGCCACTCCTAGAATAGATTTTTTGTTAATGATTAATAAGACATTTAAGGAATGTTTTAAATCTGCCTCAAACCAGGTTATATCGGATAATCTGGGCAAAAATTTAAAACATTCCTTATATTTTAATTAAAAGATTAAAAAGGATCATTCATTAAATATTAGAAATTATTTAATTTTGCATGAAATTTGAATTTACTTAAGAACTGTAACAGCGCATGAATATGGGGTTTTCAAGGGGGCGTGGCTACATAGCTAACCAGGTTATACAAAATAAATTATTTTTTTCTGTGTGCTTAGCCAAAGAAAATGCTTGTTACAAATAAAATTAAATTATTACAAAATAAAACTATAAGAGGCCTTCATATATACCACTTATTTAAGATCTATTTTATTCTTTTCTCGAATATATTTAAAGAGGTTCGCTTTTTTAGGCAGCCTTTTTGGGTCACCTCTAGTCTGAACAGTTTGCATCACATACTAATTCTAGTAGTATATTTATATTTTACAATGCCGAATAAACTTTATTGAATAAAAATGTTTAAATAAAATTACATTTTTTACAGAGTTTAGTAAGGGACTATGTTTTGTGGCGGAAGGTTTTCAAGAAGAAAATGAGCAATTTTCATAACTCAATAGTTTTAGAGTACTGTAACTTTAGCTTCCTAATTTTTATTGCGCAGACCAAACTTCTAGATAGTTGGTGTATTACGATACCAAACTTCTAGATAGTTGGTGTATTACGATACATTCATGATGTTCTGAAATACATATTTGAGCAATATTTTGATATTTCTATCAATACATTTTGGCATATTTAGCTTATATTTCATAGAAATTAAGAAAAAAATAACTCCAGTTTTGGCCTAAAATTACCTTATTTCATACTATATCTTAAATATTTGAGATGTGAAACCTACTTTTTTTTACTTTTACATGAGACTTTAAATGTATGTCTATTTGTATGCAAAGTTTTGGAAAGATAACATTACTAATATATTTTTTTTTAATTTGCATTCTAACTTGATTACTCCAAAATTTTGTAATAATCTTAACGTCAGTTGTTGTGTTCATTTTGTACTGGCATTTGAAGCCACCAGTAAAGCAAGATTTTTTTAAACTATGACTTGGATATTACTTTAATAGTCACTATATGTGTTCAACTTTATACTGTATCAAAATCATAATTAAATAATATTTCAAACTATAAATATTTGTTTAATTGCTTCAAATAATCAATTTCCATGCCAAATTTCAGCAAACATTTCAGGAAAATAATCACTCTGTTTCTGTTTGGGGCCCTATATTTCCATAAAATGGCATGTGACATGAGTCACAAATAAAACAAATGAACATTTTAGGTCCCCATCTTTATATTCAAGTGCTTTTTGGATGATTGACATTACTGGCATTTCAGGTGCCAACCTCCTTAAGAGAGCAAATATCAAAGTAAATGGTTACCTTCTAATTAATATCATTCAAATCTCAATCACTGACTTAACTCTTTTTACAGTTTTTGGTATTATATAGAACGAAATGTTGACAAAATTTAAAGAAAAAATAGGCACATTTACTCGGAGATGGCCAAAAACAACACAATAGGAATATTGCTTGGTTTTACCGTAAAGTTGAGAAAGGCGAGCAATTTTAAAGCTGTAAAGGAATATCCTACGACAAATGCGACATTGGTACGACTTGAGTTCTATGGTTATTCAATGTAAGGAGAAATTGATATTATCTTTTGCATATTTATATACAATTCACGTTTCTGTGAGATCAAATCAGATAGTAATTGTTTGGTTAGATAAATTGAATTTACGTGATTAACTAAATAATCTATGTAACTAGAAAATATACATTTTTGTGTATCTAATATATTAAAGTATATTAATGTATGAATTGGAAATCTCATAATAAAGTCTTACACATGGACCTTTAACAAACTTATCTTCTAGTTTGAGAGAGAGAGAGAGAGAGAGAGAGAGAGAGAGAGAGA
>WFKH01011926.1:22571207-22612601 GCA_016163765.1 Magallana hongkongensis
GCTCCTGTAAAGTTATTCCCGCAATAGTAGTATTCCATAATATTCCATCCATTTGTTCATTTTTGCAGCTCATTTGTTCTTTGGGATCTTCAAAACACGTATATCTATTAACTATAGTAAAATGTGTCATTAAGATATATATCAAGTGCATAAATCTTTAAGAATAGAGATGTTTCACTAACAAATCATAAGATTATCATATACACGTATGTTCTAATATTTAGCTTTTTTAGTTACGGGGTTTTAAAAGTCTAAGAATACTAGGAGTCCTTCTTTAGCACTATCTTAGGATTAGGTATTGGAATTTTTCCGTAAGGATAAATTCATTTATACAAGCAACAGCAACCATATCCTTAGTAGTGATCCTAATAAGGATCAGGTTACCTGTAGCTAAACCATCGGGTTTGGTGTTCGCAATTGATATCGGGTTTGAGATCCTTTTTTCATCAAATTCTTCCATGATGCTGCGATCATCAGACAAAATTTTAGGTTGTGAATTCATGCTATCTGACAACTAGAGTAACCATCGATCGAAAATACATTGGTTAAGTATACGCTCAGTTACTGTACATGTATGTATTGCCTTTTAACCCATTTTAATTTCAAAAGTCGTATTTTGTTCATTACAAGCTAAAAATCGGGCATCACGTTATTCCAACACGTGCTGTTCACTTAAAATCACCTAACATCAGTTGTGCAGTATATCCTTCGATATTTAAGAATTAGAATAAAAATCAACAATTATTATAATTTCCTCATACAATTTGACAAATATTTAATGTATGTATACTTCAATTACATACTGATGCTACAATTGCTTATGTTATAATGTTGAACCTTTGCTAAAACTTATTATTCACCATTTTAGAACCATGCCACTATTAGATTTTGTAGCACATCACATGTGTTTTCCAACACCTTGGCGTCTGTGTTAAGTATATGGTCAACTACTGTAAGTATTGACTTAAACTTAATTCATAATGTAGTATTGACCACTTATAAGTTCGTTATCAGGTAAAGTCATACACTGACGCGGTTAACACTAAACCAACATTTCATACAATATTTTGTGTGATAAGACAAATTGAAAGCCAAATCGTGTTCCTCATTAAATTAAGAAAAAAAAAATCTGATAAATTTTCATGATTTTTATTGTACACAATCGCTATAGAATTATTAATCAAGCTTTTATTTACACTTGGCTAAAACTTGTTATACAATATTGTAGATTATTGCCACAAGTAAACGCTTTCAGCACACAAGCCGACGATAACCACTAGAAGACTTGAAACAGCTTTCTAGCCTGCTGACCAACGCTTCCCGATCCATGAGGGATTTGTTCAGACCTTCACAAATATTCATATCCTCATTTCTACATAGATGCCAAACACCAGAGATCTTCTAACAGCGTCTTCCCAATTCAGGTACAGCTAAACAACCTCAACCAATGTGCTTAAATATCCTCACATTGGATCTATTAAAAAAAAAATAGCAGCATATATTTTGCACTTAAAACCTACGGCAATCAAGCATAGCTCTTTCAGTTCATTCTTCCAGTAAACATGTTCAGTTACCTTTGAAAACCCCTGTATGTCTAGGTATTAAATGCACATTCAATCCTTGCATTTGCCAGCATTCACATCTCCGGCCATATTGACCAAGCCCTTATTGCTTAATATAAAGTCTTATTAACACACAAACTCAGGCGCTTGGCGCCCAAAACAAACTTCAGACAGGTTTAGCTTGTTCATTGCAGGCAACTAGCATGCAAAAATACTGTTTAACCCTTATACATTACACATTGTCTTGTTACCTTACCTTAGCTAAGCAGTTTGTGTGGCGGAATTTGCAACATGGCAGGGTTTCTCAGGTCTTTGATGTAGGCAACTGTTCCCAGGGCCTGCTCAAAGCTTGGGAAAAGGTGGTCAACTGCTCCCAGGGTCTACCTAACCTGGGCATTAGCCCGCTTTAAGCAAAGCGCTATTTATCCACTATTTGATCCATTGATTATTTATTGACTCAATTCATCAATTGACAATGATGATTGATATTGAGTGATTGATTGATTATGGATTGGTTGATTCAATAATCCTATTGCTAATGTCATTGATTTATATTGATTGATCAAACAATTTGATTGATTAATTATTTATGGATTGATTGGTTGAACAATCCTATTGCTGCTGTGATTGATTTATATTTATTGATTGAACAAATGATTGTTGATGTGATGAGTGAATGGTTTATCTATTATACAGCCATATACCTGCTCACCAATTGGGTGGCAGGTCGGTTGTTAAAATGCATGTTCAATTTCAATAAATAAGCCATGACCAAAAACGTCAGTTGGTGTTCAGCTGTTGTCTTTAATAATATTATTATTACGAACCTTTAATGTTGAGGTATGTACACATATTCTAAAGAAATAGTAGTGCTTCATCTTCTAATAATAAGGAAGTACCATTGAATATAAAAAATAAAATGAAATGTAAGCTTCAAACGTTAATAAATATTATATTTAATTTCATTCCAAACTTTATTATTTCATGAGAAGTAAATACCCAATCCATATTGATGTTCTGTATATCTCGAATCACAGCCCTGACAGGTGCCCGTCTTGAACAAGAAATGTAGCAATCCTCACCGTTGTAACCAGGTACAGGACACCCTAAAAATATAAGCTATTCTTGTAATCAAATAGTGGTTTGTCTTTTTTTTATTTACTTTAAATTGAAAGATAAAGTTACAAAATTTAGGTTTGTAAATGATTACTTAATATTTCAAAATGTAGTTTAATTGATCTTTTTATTATCAATATTGACAAAGTAAACAATCTCAATCAATTACACCTAGTGCAGAGTCATTTTTGTCTGATTGATGTTTTAAGACGCTATATAAAACTTTTCTTTTTACAATGACGCAAAAAGTAGTCAGAATATGATTGTCGACAATGCAACAGTTGAAAAATGAATAGTTGTTAAGTTTTTCGTAGGTTGTGTAAAATTAATGACTGGTTTATACTTTATTCCTAAATTCTGATTATATAGAATGTTGTTCATGATTTGTTAGAGAAATGGACAATTTAAATGCGTTATCATTTCATGTAAACAGTGTAGCCTGCCAAATGCTTAAATCAAATTTGAATGGTTATTATTTAGCTTTTTCATTCAAATGTTGTTTACACCGAAAACAAAGTAATGATTTAAATCTTCGTAGTTGGAACAGCATGCATTGTATTTATTCGGTTATTTCTGTAACAGGACAAAGGTCACAAGATCAGTTTACATTCTAAAAGAATATTCCTCTTGCAGGTTTTATTTGTTTTATCATCAGATGAATAGAACATAAACACATGTTTTACTGGATATTGTTTTTCTTCTTTTAAAGGATTTACATTTTGTTTTATTTTTATTTTACGCAGTCACATGATACATGTATAACAATAATCGAAAAAAATGATGCGTCCTGATTGAATATTCGTTGTAGTTTAGTCAATGATTTTTTTGATAAATCAATTAAGTGGAAAAATTAAAAACTAGGAATCTACTTCATGGGCGATTTAGGCATGTATCGTCGACCATTGGTCAAGTTAACTTTCCGAACAAAATGGCTGCCCAATTGAAAAAAAAAAGTTGCGCCAACGTGCTTGAAGACCGATTAAAAGATGTTTTAATCCGAGTGTGAGACTTTGTCTGTAGACAAATTGAAATAATTGACATGGAGGTGCATGCAACTTTATACAAAGACATGTAAAAACCTACGCATATATATATCCATTGTATCTACTAATTAATGACACCCCACTTTAGTTTTGCTAATAATGTTACTTCATAAAATGTTACAATTTTGATTGGAATAAATTTTATTTTTCTGTAATTCATCCTTTTATACACATGCAATACGCACCATTCACTTCAACCTCGCAAAATATGTTGAATACATAACGGTTATTCATGTAGTAGTAAGGGTAGGCAACTTCGGATAGTCTCTCATTGTAATACATTGTAAATGACGTATTGTCCATGCAGAGGACACGGGGTATCAAGGACTTCTGGAAAGGTATCCATAGTAAAGTTGTTGTTTTTAAAAAAAAAAAATCAGAGTGTTCCGATAAACATGCTGTTAAATTGAATAACGTTCTTTGTATAAGGAATAAATCTTTTTAAAAAGTTGATACTAAATGTCAGTATCAACGCTTCTGGAAACAACAGTCCCAACGTCTTTTGCACTGAAGTCCTATGTACTGATACAACATGCACACAGCAGCCCGACAAGCTTGCTCCAGACTTGCACAGAGAGTACCAATATTTAGAAGGGTCCTCCTTGTCCGATGCAACATATTGTACCCACAAATAGTAGGATTTTGATGAGACATGAAGTGATTTGGTGTTTTATGACACTGTCGCAAAAACACGGATTTATAATAGAAAATAGATTTTCAGAGTCACGTGTTCAGGACTTTGTTATTCATGAGGTCAAGGTGGGTTGAAATTTGTAAACAACGTACCTTTTAATGAAGAGACAAGCACACAAGATTTTGTACTTTTTAAATAAAAAAAAAACGTATGAGCGCACGACTGTTCCAATTTCTTTCATGGCTGTAAATGATGAATATAGCTGTTTTCATTGACCATATTTACGACAATTTGGAACATTAATGCTCTCAAATAGAAAACAGGCTCTAAAAATGAGAGTGCGGCCTAAGCTCTATGAGAAATCGATGTAAACAAGATACCCCTGCTTTATAAATGGAGACAATGTCTAATTATAGTGTTGGGAAGTAAGAAATGAACTTGAAACTAAAAAAAATGTTTAAAGGAAGGGATAGGGCATTAATTTGTCTTTAAATTGATTCTTTTGTAAATTACGGGGGCCGATTTTGGATGTTTAAAGGTGTCATTTTTTTCTCTTTCATGAGTGTACATGTATATAAGTACATGCAACTGTTTTAACAAACACGGTATATTTGGGGAAATGTTAAACTTAGGCGCTATTTTATTCATTCATTCATCTTTTATTTTCTCTGTATAGAGATTAATGTTACAGTCAAGAAAGCATATAATCAAAATGATATAAACGTATTCATGGACATGATTCCGAGACCGTTTCAGTACATTACGTTCAGGATGTCATGCAAGAGAATAAAATAGGAAAACACAGAAATAAATAGTATAAATTGATACAATTTTGCCACTTGTCACAGAGTCGCTTATATCTACCACAAGAAGAAGTCAGCTGTTGCGTTTGCGGAAACTCTTTTCTTTAGAAACCGACAGAGCAGTTTGAGTGTAGCGGCCTAAGAGGACAATAAAGAGTTCGTTTTCTGTTAGGCTGCGTAGTTCTGCCCCGAGGTTTATATCAAAGTTGTTTGATACGTCGTTCCACCAGTCATTAAGCAAGTCGTAGAGACCGTAGCAGGAACATGTTGCGTGTGAAAACAGGTTTGTGAAATGTGAACAGCAGAGCAAACACATTTGAAAAACATAGGAATCGTCTGTAAAAACAAGTAGTTTACATTTTAACTTAAGACGTAGAATTTCGTTAGTGTCGTCAGCATATTACCATATTGTGTGCGGATTTGAACGCTGGAAAACAAGGTTAAATTTTCGAAAAATCTGGGTCACTCATAATGGGCATAAAGCTGTTGATAAAAAAATAAGCTGTTGACAGTTGATCTAACAATAGTTTTCCTAGAGTGCTGTAAGGGAATAAACCACTGTAGAGCCAGTTACAAAAATGATGTGTTAAATTATACTTTTGGAGGATAGTTAGAATGTCTGGAATAAAACCTTTTCGAGTTGTAGTGAGATTCGATAAGAAAGAGAACAGTCTTAATATGAATATTTGCTTTGTGAGACACCGTGGGTACGTAGGAAACAGTCTTCCAAAGAAAAGAAGCTTCCTCGCATCAATTTCTGCCATGATTGGAGTGAGATTTAGGAGTTGTTTGCACATATTGGATCTTGTTTGCTTTGGGAGATTCATAACTTTACATATGCCATGCTGTAATGTATTCAGACGTTGAATTTCTTCTTGTGTTATGGCATTCCATAGTTCACAACCATATAACACCGACCGACGAGCGACTTTTTTAAATAGTTGAGACATAGATAGGGGGTTTACATTAGTAATGCTGATGTCAGAAAGACCGTAAAAATGTTTCAATCCTTTATTACAGGCAGTAACAATTCGGTTCCCGAGTTTTGCTTCGTTGTTAAGCGCTATGTCTAAATGGTTATATGCTTTGCCAAATAGAATCGGCGAGTTCCCATGATGTATTGTATTTTCAGTTGGTTATTTGTTTCCTTATGCTACAGTTGTTAGAATACAGGATTTATCGGCATTGAATTTAAAGAGTATGTGTTCATCATTGCTTGCACAATCTTCGGGGATGTTGCAATACATGAAATGTCATCTGCTAAAAATACTCTGCCGGATCATTATGCCAATGCCAAGGTTACATTTTTGCGCCCGCTTAAGATGCAGTTTTAGAAAAATCCGTATATACCAAATGATGGACGGTTGTCTAGAGAGTTTATAACCACTTTTTTGTTTTCAGTGTGTCTTACCTGACAGGTGAAATATTTGCCTTTAAAAAGTAAAAGGAATATAATAATTCCCATCGGAGAAATAATTTTCCTACAGGAAATATTGAAAATCCCATAGGATTTTCTTAAAATCCTATAGGAATTATATTTCCTATAGGAAAAAAGTATTTCCTATAGGAATTTGAATCAGACAGTAGTTTTTCTATAGGAAATTGAAAATTCCTATCGGATTTTAAAATCATGTAGGGGGTTTGCTCAAATCCTATAGGAATTTAAATTCCTACGGAAAGTTATTTAATTCGATAGGAAATTCCAAATATCCTATAAGAATATTGTTTTTCATATGGTGAAAAAAAAAAAAATTAAAGTTATTGCTACCCAACTCGAGGTTATGAAATAAAGTCTCGTGCAGATTTAAAGACAACCTAGCACTTTTTGGAACCCTTGTTATTGTATGTTTGGGAACGTTATTCCATATTCATTTAAATATGACCACAATCTTGACACAGGTGCCCAAGCTAGCATTTTTCCGAAACACGTCTTTAACAAGTTAGAATTGAACGATCAACAGCTCACAAAAGCAAAGGTCAAATTGGTCACATACGGCGGAACTTAAATCACACCGAAGGGCATCAAGATCTTGGAATGTTCTGTGCGCGGCAAAAAGTATGAATTGCCATTTTTATAGTGAATGCGAACACTCAAGCAATTCTGTGAAAGAATACATGTACAGAAATTGGATCCATTGTTCGCGTACACTCGGTGAACAAGGACTTGTCAAAGGAAAACCTACTGAAATTGTATGAAGATGTTTTCAAAGGACTCTGTGAACTTCCTGGAAAGCACTAAATCAACATTGACGAAACTGTTACTCCGGTCAAACATCCAACAAGGAAGATCCCTGTCGCACTCCGTAATAAATTAAAAACAGAACTTCTGCGAATGGAACAGTTAGAGGTTATCGCGAGGCAAGATGAACCCACCAATTGGGTACACAGTCTGGTTACAGTGCGTAAACCTAACAAGATAAGACTTTGCATTGACCCAAAGGACTTGAATCATGCAATTAAGAGAGAGCATTACCACTTAAAATCAGTCGACGAGGTGATTGAAAACCTTCCGCAAGCCAAAGTGTTTTCGAAGTGTGACGCAACTCATGGATTTCGGCTCATCAAACTTGATAAGCCCAGTTCAAAGCTATTGACATTCAATACCCCCTTTGGTCGGTACAGATACTTGCGTTTGCCATTTGGAATAAGCTCTGCACCAAAAGTACAAGAGATGTTTTCGGATTTAAAGGGCGTAGAATGCATAGTAGACAACATCCTAGTATGGGGAGAGACCATTGCTGAACATAATTTCCGGGTACAACAGATGCTACAAAGATGTCGTGAAATGAACTTTAAGTTGAACAAGAGCAAAGTGGAGTTCCGTGTACCTGAAGTGAGGTATGTCGGACATTTGACTACGAACAGTGGTATTAAGGTAGACCCCGAGAAAGTAGAAACGAAAGTAGACATGCCATCACCAAAGGACGTGTCGGGAGTTAAGCGCAATTTAGGTGTCGTACAGTATGTAACGAAGTTCATCCCGAACTTGTCCGATGTGACTGCACCACTTCGTACGCTTCTGCAACAAGACGTCGAATGGCATTGGGATGCACCTCAGCTTCTGTAAGATAGAAAAGGGGTGGTGTTCTACGACTAGACGAAATAGTTTGCAATTTAGAGGTTATCTTTTTTCTTGAACAGGTGTGAAAACCCCCAGGGCATGCCGATTTCTACCTTGGGTTTGCTAATCACTATACACAGGAAATAATCGCGACTTAAACTAAATATACACAAGAAAGAAAATAAGTACATAAATAGTCTGCCTTGTATTTTTTGAAAAGTATTTCGAGTTGTATGCATCTAATAACATGCACAGTTTCCCATGTTGTTTTGTGATACAAAATAATTACCTCCTTTCATTTCTTGTAAAGAATAAACACCTTTAAGTAGCAATATAACAAGCTTATAAGGTTAAAAAAAAAGAGAACAACACTAATTATTTTGATATTATCTACCTAACTGATGTCAACCTGAAAAATATTCTCGCGACCTTAAATTGCCATAAACCGCTTCGCGAATATTCTAACATGATACGCGGTTAGCGCGCTGTTTTTCAGACCATGTATTATATCACTTGCACAGAAAACCTTGCCCATGAACAAGTAGATTAAAATCTTAAAATACATACAACATACGAATATAATTAATATAATACACATAAATGTGTACTTTCTATTTTCTATAATACGATTGCAAACAGGCTGAAAGTTTGTTAAAACTCAATCATACGGACATAGATCGACAAAAGCATTTCAATAATTTGATTTACCCGATATGCAGTTTGCATAGATAAAACAGAAAAGTTTCAATATTTCTTCACAATTTAATAAGATTGGAGAAAAAAAATAATAAAATCGACTGGCAAACATATGAATTTTTGAATAAGCCACGTCAATATTATTAGTTTGTAAAAAAACATCGTCAAGTTACTAAATGAAATAGCATCGATGAATGATTTTAAACACACGCTATAAATTTTTAAAAGAATTTGAAAATGTATCGTCTGTTGTTTTAAATAGTTCCATTAATAATATGATATATACAGTTACTTGTAACTGTCAATCATTTTTTTTTATCGAGGGAGATAACTCGCGTTTCAGTCCGATACTTTTCTTCACCTGTATTTGATCGTCAAGACCGCGGCGGTGTTGATTTGCTGAACGACCCTACCACGGGGGTACGCGGTTTTACCTGAGACACCTGTCTTAAACCGCGTTGCAATTTGGATCGCGGGGGTGCGCGGAAAATACGGGATCTGCGTTGACGGTACTGTAAGTATCAGTTGTAGAATAATACATGTAATTTAAATCACTAGAAAAAAATATGAAGCCTATACATATTAAGAATTATTTTTTTTTATATTTTATTTAGGTCATTAATTAATTTAGTCATTGAAGAAAACCCCTGTGGGTTATATTTCTGAAAGAAACCAGATTGTTTCAGGTTAAGAACACCAGATTACATTTGTTAAAAATAAAGCTAATGTCGTATATATCATAGTATGCGCATTTTCATTTAAATAAATGCAGTTAACGTTTCATGAAAATTCTGCTTTAGTCAAATTTTAATTTTTGAATTTTACCATTTATTGTCTCAAAATTGCCTTAACTAAACATTGATATTTACGAAATTATCAACCAACTGTTCTCTTTTGCAGAATATTTATGAACGTTAAATTTTTATATATTTATTTTTGATCTATACATTTCTGATGCACTTCTGTATATGTAAGAAGTATGTCAAAAGTGTTTTACATTTAAGTGAACGTCTCAGAGCTTTAGACTTGAGAACTCTTATGAACAGTACTTAGATATGAGAATTACACTGGCAATAAATAAGACAATTACTTTCAAACAAAGAAGTGGACACTCAAAACAAATAATACAATTCCTCTTACATGCAGTATACTGACACAACATTAGCCCTTCCAGTACGAAATTTCTTTCCACCAACTAATGAAGATTTTTTTCATTTACAAAACTATCTTATTTTCATTTTATAAACACAATTAAATGTTACCGGTAATATTTAAGTGAGTAAATGAATGCGTTTGATGTCGGATTTGCAGCACTGATGTGTAAATTAGGACATAATGATGATTGGTGTAAAAATTAAATAGAGAAATTAAGGTACTAGTTTATCTTTTCCATTTATGAAAAAAACTCTTTAACTTATCTCTCAATAACAAATAGACGGTCCTAATCAAATAACAGCGATATAGTCCAATAAGGTACAGGTAAAAAAGGGACATCAGTAAAACTCAGTAATAGCATATTTGCTTTATTCTTAATGCCATCATTTATTTGATAAATATCTAACGAATGGCTCAACTTAAATCTATATTTAAATTTTAGTTAGATCAATAGTTTTGTAATGTTTCGATCGCCAAATAATTATAATAAAAGAACATTCCTGACTCGGTCAGAAATCTGATAAGATAGTTGCACACTTAGTTCATTAGTACTTAAGAAAATGTAAAAAAAAATATTAAAGAAATAAAGAAAAAAACTGGACAGTACCAAAAGCAAACCAGTGAAGAAAGATTTAAGCATAAAAATCGTATTAGCAGTACTTACATTAAAATGTTCTGTTGAACTTATATCATCACACCACTGCATGCAACTGTCGTTTTACGAATCCAGCAGGGATGTTTATAAGCGGTTACTCGTGATGTAGTTTGAGACTTGCAGTGAGAGTTTGCAATACAATTAAGGATGAATAATTCATTTATATAAAACAAAACAAATCTAGAAAACATGTACATATAAGGTTGTAAACATATTTGATGCATTTATGAGCTTTTTTGACAGTTTCCACTAAAAATCATAGATTAACACATTAATGCAATTAATTTCTTACAACTTTTACATCATTTATATGATACATTTTGGTAAAAAGTAGTAAATCGATATATTGAGCTTTTAAAAATATGACGTCGTTTATTGACAAGAAATAGGTTGAACATTTAGAAAAAAAATCTTATTCCAGCAGAATATAATTTAACTATATATTCACCATTTTTCCAAGTGAAGGCTTCCTTTTATTTTCTGTGATCTTTGGTATTCTGTGACTGTCGCATTTTCCTCAAGAATATCTCACTTTATTAATTTCTTTCATAATTTTTTTGATTGCCTTATATCTTTAAAAAATCTGCAATCTTTTTGAACCCCGTAAATACATGATTTCTTAATTACATTTATTCAACTATCATTAATATTTTCGACCCGATAAATATGGTCTGTATTAAAATCTCCAAAAAGATGACTATACAAATTTATCAAATTGTAAAATATAAATAAGAGTTTAAAAATGCCCTTGCAATAATATTATGAATCTCTACAGCTGTATCATATCCCAAGGGAAGAGCTATTTCTGATTCTGTTATGTGGCTGATCATGACAAACCACACGATATTTTGCTACAAGGTATATACATTAAGGATTCCACAATACATTTATTTTCCCCTGGGCTTTTAGAGCAACCAGTCTATTAATTAGACTTTTAAAAGTATTAATTGTTGATTTACATTTTCCAGAAGAAGTCTTTCCCCTGATAATCTTCAAGATAATATATTGCGTATGTAGATTTTGGTTTGTCTTTAACAATTCTAGAAAAAAATTAATTATCGCACACTATTAATTGCTAATATACTCCAGGTTTCACGTTTACTTGTGTGTGTGTGTTTATGTATTAATGCTTTGGTTTAAGTCGTTTATTAATCACCATGAAATATGAGCTCCGCATTTTCTTTGAGTATCAAATCTTCACTGAAGTGGCAAATTACCACAAAACACTCAGCTTTACAATTCATGTTATTCAGATAATACCATCTAATAACTTCCTTTATTTTTTCGTCGTTAATGTAGTAGTATAAATGTTGAGAACAAGAGACACAAACTTGAATGATAGAATTAAGAACACAGAATAAAATTAAACTGTACATGCAATGTAGCGTAAGATTTTAAATAACGGTACATATTTACCTGTTTTTGTTTTACGTGTATACAGAGTAATACAGAGTATACATGTAGTTTTATTTTACTAAAAGTGTCTAACTCTTAATGAGGTAAGTAGTTTGTTGCTTTATATTATAATACTTGAACACAGTAGTATGTTGCCTATCTGATAATATTTTAACACAAACCGCCCACTTCGTCAGACCTAGTTTAATTTTTCTCTGGACTTCATTGTGAAATGTAGTCTTCATACTTCAACTTAGTGCTTTCATTCGCTATTTAAGTAGTGTTGGTGTTTAACATAAACTTAAAAACATATTCAAAAAAGTTTTTAAAAAGCGATAATGAAAAAATTCCCAAGGTTCTGCGTCTTTGAAGAGAGGATTTTTCATTTATCTGAAATATTTTTAATAATACAAAAAATACATATCAAACTATGAATTTTTATTTTCCGTATAACAATCAATTTATCCCATTAAAACGTATAGTACAAGTATTGAATTTTTTAATAAACTGGTTTAAAAAAATATTCACTCGTACATCAAAAAAAGATTTTTGAGAGAGAATTCTTTCCGCCGGTTTGGGGGGGGAGCTCAGGGTTTTTTTTTTGTTAAGCATAGAAACTTTTTTTGCGCTTTTTAGAACAAATAACATAACTCCCATCCTTTATCAACGTGCAAAATTGTAATAGATTGTATTAATTTAAAAAGTTAATTTAAAAAGTTTATATTCTGGACGCGAAACAAACATGCATTTTAGAATATTCCTATAAGAATGAGTTTTTTAGTAGGATGTCAGTAATGAAACCGACTATACTGAGTGATTCTTGAACATGGCACGATATAATACGTTTTGACACAAAACAGACACCTAATACCTAACTGTAAATAAGTATTTGCCCACTGTAAGCGGAAGAGAAATAAAACCATAAAGCAATACAAGTATCTGTCACGAACATTTCTTTAAGGCCTTTAAAAACAAGATAACGCCTTGGTCTACAAACATTTTTTGAACTCTTTGTTAAGTGCGTAAAACTAATATCTTCCTCGTTCCGGGATTCCCCATTCAAATCTGAGTCATTTGGTAGCTTTTTAGAGTGAAAATTTGTGATAAGAACATGAACAACTTTAACATGTACTTGTATGTAATATGTTTTTCCGTTTTATATATAGATTGCGCCTTTCCTTAAGACATGAACACATTTGCACATTTAAATGGCGGGTTATCTATAAATATCTAACAGTTTACTTTTTACAGAGACAGGTTCGGTTTTATTTTAAAAAGCTTTGTTAAGAAAAAATACACCATTAATATATTCACAGAGGGAATAAAATACTGTATAATGGGTTATTCTCACTGCTGTGAACTTTCACGGATTAATAGGCAAACTTGCTGTTTTAACTTTTATATGTTATTTTTTTTTTTACGAATTGGAATATGCGTATTAAATTGTAAAAAAAATGTTGTTTCTGAAATATTTATGTTTTATGTTGTTTCTGAAACATTATGTTTTATCAAATATCTTGTTCATCTGAACTTCATTAGGGAAATGTACCAAATATACAATGATTTAAATAAATTTTGTTGGAGATACGTTAGTATTCAGGTGATTTGTAAATGTGTTATTTTGTACCATGAAGATTTCTTTTCATAGCAGTGAATTCATCTTTATAGAAAGTTCCGTTGTTATCGGGCGCCATTTTGCAAAATTGAATTTGGTCCTGACTATTAAGATCAATTCTATGTAAAAATCAAAATTGTATAAAGAGGTTCTGGCTCGCCTAGTCACCAATTTTCTAAATATTGCATACAATGATACATATTGATGTAATAAGTGGCAAGATGCCATAAATTTGTTGCTAAGGGTTACCGTTGCCATGGTAACGGAGACCAAAGATAGAAAAAAGGCAAATCTTAGCATATTCAAAGCAATATAGAAAGTAATTGCAGCTTATCTAAGTTATGAAATATAAGATATTGAATTGACTATATGGTCAATTTTCAAATTATAGAAAAAAATTGGTGGGCAAATCAAAATCTTAAGAATATTACCATAGAAACCGAAAATTATTTTCAAAACATGATTTTTTCAAATTTTAAAATTTCATAGAAGTTATCATTGAACCAAACTCACAGATTTACAGCAGTATTTAAGATATACATGTTAGATAAAAAATTGACACTTGTTGCTATGGTTACAAGGTTAAAAATAAGAAAAAATGAAGAAAACTATAGTGATTTGTCAAGCAAAAATGCTTGTTTTTAACACAATTTAGAACTATTTTTTGTTGCTATTTGTGAGAAACATGCCAAATTTTTACATCATATATATTCAAGCATTATTCAGCATCTTAAAACTGCCGTTGCTAAGGAAATATGTGGACTTAAGAAAATCATACAGAAATTCTTAATTGTACAAAACGTCATAGCAACGGCCATTCATTTTGCTTGAATGCAACTTCAACTGATATTGCATTAAAGTTAAGAACATGTTTAGTCATTTCGATCAATTTATTTTAAATTATCATGATCCAGGTATGAGTAAAAAGTCTTCAAATGTACCTCAAAATATGCAGATTTTTGTGATTTTTAGTTGTTGTAACCATAGCAACGAATTTCATTTTTCAGTTATATTATCTTTGTTGCCAAAGTAAAACAACAGTTTAATTTTTTTCCATTCAAAACTATTTATGTTCGAATAAAACGAAAAAATGTTATTTTTGAAGTGCTGTTTAGTTCCCATGGTAACACTATTAAACTATTCATTTGCCCATGGAAAATTTTTAATAATTTAAAAATTCACAATATTTAGTATGCAATTATTTTATTCTGTATAGCTGAAACTGCTGCAATCTCTTACAAAGTGTGTTTAAAAGAGCTTAAAATGGCTATTATTCAATCTTTTGCTTCTGTTACCATGGCAACCGGCCCTGATAGCAACCCTTTAAGGTTGTCTTGCATCTTTATTCACCAAAGGGTATCAAAATACGAAATATGAAGAAAATCGGTGACTATGCGTGGCCACCGAATTTTGATATTTACATAGAATTGATCTTAAATAGTCTGCCATTTAGTTCAAATTTGAATTAATGCATAGCACCTTTAAAATATTAACAATATTGAAGGTTTTCACATTTACTAACATGTACCATTGAAGACGACAATTTATTGGATCGGAGACAATCATAGGACACCAAACGCAACACACGCTAAAATGCAAACACCCCAATTATATACCGGTATGTGGAGAAGAGAATTATTCATCTAAACGGTAGGAGTGGGAATGAGATAACAAGTTTTAATGTTTTCACGTTTAAATGTTACAGGTTTATAAATCTGTAAAAATTAGTAAAACGTACAGTACCGACCAGACCCAACCTAACACCATATTAGACACCCAACTAAACCCCGGCTTTATTTTCGGGGTTTACACCGGGTTTACTCTGGGTCCGCCTTTTGAAAATGTGTGTGTACTTGGGGTTTAATTTGGGTATGCTCAGAGTTTGAGTTTGGGGTCCATTTTAAGCACTGAAGTGTGAAGAAGACCAGTCTTTTACCTTACCATCTTACCGCCTGTAATTCCCGCCCCTTGTATATTCCAAATACACATGTATCTCTGCTTTCAGTGGTCTAATTCTGATCGGGGTTTACTCTCTGTGTCCACTCTGGATTTAGATCGGGTTTACTCGTGATAAACTCTTGCTCTGCTCTAGTAAACCCGGAGTAAACTCCGAACAGACACCAAAAGTAGACCAAGGGTTTAGTTTGGGTCTACTTTCTGTTAGGTTGGGTCTGATCGGTACTGTAGCAGCTCCTAAAGATACCAGTTGTACGGTAATGTAAATAAAAAATAATTACAGATAAGAGTTTAATTCATGCGTCTAAAATATAATATTGCCTCAGTTACAATATATTGCATCTATTTTCTACATGTATAACAGATTTTTATATTAATTGTATACTAGATACTGTGGAATCGTCATTGTTCGGGGGGGGGGGGGGGGGGGCTAATGTTCGTGGCTTTCTTGAGTAACCATTGCCCACACATTTACGTCCCCACGAACGTATTAACAACCATTTGTTTTATATTTATTTAAATTATCCAGATTACACTACCAACGAAACTACGTCCTCACGAACCAGGAAAATTTTGGCTACACACAAACATTGACCCCCACGAATAAAATGATTCCACAGTATATTATGTGGCATTTTTTCATATTTTAAATTCATATTTATGTGGAGTCCAATAAAAAAATCATGCAATCTTCATACATGTTTATTTTTTTTTTTCAAAACTTTGTAGCATTTCACTTTCATAAGAATATTAAAATAGAAATGTTTGAAAATTTGACACATTAGGGGTTATCAGGAACAAAAGTGATACTTTAAAAACTTTTCTAGAATATAGAGCATTGTACTTTGAGGTTTTATTGTTGAATACTGGGCCGACTTTTAGTAACAAATGAATGCAACATAAACCTCTACTCTTTTTTGGTGTGCAGATCCACCTTAAATATTATTTTAAAGATAGCAAATTTAAAATCAGTTCAATTCCATCAGAATTTCATCTGCCAAATTAATCGATTAATTTTTGAACGACAGTTTGCATGTTGAAAAATAACGTTGTTTAAAATTGGGTGCGTTTGAAACGGGTTTGAATAATCCTTTAAGTGGACACTTGAAAATTATTAAAGGTTAGGATTTAAAAAAAGGTTTTTGTGTGGGTTAAAGGCACCTCCTTTTTATATCATAATCCTAAACAATTGTCAGTTGTTAGGTTCTCGTTTTTGACTAATAATAATTAAATTATAATGAATACCTTTGACTTCTTACTTACTTGTTTGCTTCGTTATACATTATGTGCATCTAGCAGTAAACTTGACAAGGTTTACATGGAAGTAAATTTCTACTTTTATTTGAATTGTTTCCTCATCTTGTTTCATGAATAGATTCACGTCTTATTTTATTTTATTTTTGGTGTCATTATATATGCTCTGTATTAAAACACATATTTGGGTCATATTTGTAAAAAAAAATAGTTCTAATTAAATTTACATTGCTAAACTTTGTACTAAACATTGTTTGTGAATTGGTGAATTTTTAAAAAAATAAATCAACTTCCTTCCACAAATGTTGTAAACGTTAGTTACAAATCCTATTTATAGGACCAGGAAGGATGTAACATATTTAAGCTAAACTGGGAATCGGAAATAAAAGATATAAATGAATTTTATATTAAGTTAACGTGAAAGTGATGGTTGAAACGTGGATAACATTGATAGATGTTACAAACAAGATAACACACAGTTAACGCTAAACTACTCTGCTCTGTCTCTTGTGGTTAGAAAAAATAAACCTTTCATAAGATTAGAGTAATGTTTACCTTTTGAGATAAATATATTATGTTAAAGGTTAACGAGCTCTTTTAAAGAGTACAGTTAACGGTCTGAAATTCTAATAAAGGATGAAATCTCATAACTCATATCAGCATCCTCTTTTTATCATCTGAATTTTAAAAAGAATAAATATTTTCGTACGTAATTAATTCTATTGAAGTCTTTAAGCAAACATACTTTAGACTGACATTCAAGTGTTTCTTTACTCTTTATCCTGAATCCTATCATGCACAGTTTCTTGATCCTACAATGTAACAACTAGGTTCGGAGATAAACAGGAAAGATATTTCAATCGCTAATAAGTGATAAACAAGTGTCTATAATATGCGAAATTGTTAGACTTTTAAACAAAGTTACAAATTTCCTCTCTTAAGAAAAAATGACGCTGCTTCAACATATGATATATTCTTGCGAAAAAATAACTGTTATAGTTTTGAATAATAGTAAACCTAATAAGGCATTGATATGGTTGTGCTTCATGTGCTCAATGACGTAATTTTTTTTGTCTGCTTTTTTCTCAAGACTTTGTTGAAAGACTTGTTTCAAGTATATCATTATTCATTTGACAGGTTTTGTAAAATAAGTCTTGCTATACACTCAACAATCAATGCATTGCCGACCTTGAAAACAAAGTTGAACTGACTCTGACTGATTGCAGTTGATTACACCCCATTAAAAGGCTTTTTCATTTGCCATACGGGCGACATAAACATTGACATTTTGCTTTTACTTACATATATTTACAATAATTATTTATTATAGACTATATAATATTTTAGATTTCAACTACTTTTAATTTTTGCAATTAATTCACCGTTGCGATTCGTATTTCACCTTTTGTTCATTTGAACAATAGATTGCTTTCTATGGTGATTCATCCCTGTTTGAAGATAGTGAAAAAAGAAATCAATGAACGAAACAAACATATATATGAAAGCTATTTGTATATAAATTGATTTTTTGTAAGCTAATTAATGTTTTTGAAATCAGTCTTTAGATGTTATAAAGGAATGCGTACATTCACGCGAACACAGGTTGTATTTAATCCGGTAAATACTGGATCATGTAAATTTTTAAGATTAGTTTTGATTTGTTTCTTAATGAATTTTAATCAATTTTCTTATGAAAAAGAGTACAAAATACTTAGCTATGGTGCATGGAATATTTGAACAAATTTCAAACTTTCTATAATAAACTTTAAACCCTGATGGAAGCCCATTTATGCCAAAGGGTTATTATTTGAGCAACATAAAATTGCTCAAAAAGGTAGGCTTACGTAACTAGTTTGCTTTTTCTTTAATTTGATTTCTTAAAAGAACTTTTTTTCAACGACCTTTCTGTTTTATATTTTGTATGTTTTTAAGAAACGGCCAACAACGACAACATCAGTAACAGCTGCCAAGTCGGATTTCATCAAAAAACCTAATTTCAACTTTTAGCGTAGTTTAGTAAGGACAAAAATACAAAAAATACACAAAATACCATACATATGATAAAAAAATACAAATGAATATAAAAAAAAACCCTTAAGAAAAGGGTTGCATAAAAGTAAACAAAAAATAAATATGATTTTTTTTACAAATAAGAATACGGTTTACAGTTCAGAAATGTATGTTATACATATAGATATATACATTTCCTGAAATACAAATCTAATATCTTTAAATGTACAAGAATGAAGTTAGCTATCATTTTAATCCCATGACGCTTGAGTTCTGAATATATACATGTACTTTAATCAGTTTTACCTTGATATACCAAATATAAATTGCTTAAAAAGTTTTAAAAGAACATATCAAATTGATATAATGCAAATAAAAGTATATATTGGTAAGGCAGATACAACAATGTAATTACATAATTTAATTTCATCTTACATTGCAACTAAGTAAACGATGTTTTACTTTAACTTAATTGTTCTAATGCTAGACGATACAAAACTAAGTCGAGTGATATGACAAATATACCGTAAAGATACAGTTAAATCATCCGTATTGGTTACTTCATCAAATTATATGAAATTTAGTTACAAGCATTTAAACAAAAGGGACAAGTAAAATATATACATGTAAGATTTTACAGTTTGCGTTTAAACGGTCTGTTCCCATGGATCTGCAACATTTCTTTTTTTTCTTGCACAAGTTAGAAGTTTAATCAGAATTCGTTTAATTTCTCTGTAAATAAAGAAATAACGATTCAAAATATCCCGTATTTCCTTCGATGTATACAATAAATCTTAACGTTTTGAGTACCTGCAAATATCTAATCTATGAGTAACTATTTCTGCAAGAACCTTAACTGACAAGATTTTAATAGCTATGGTGAACTGTCAGGGGCTCGCCACACCATCAAAATGTAAAGATGTTCTTAACTTTTATAAACAAAAACATTATTCTATCATTTGCCTACAAGATACACATTTTATTTCTGAACATGAATTGTTAATAGAAACACAGTGGGGATATAAATGTGTTTTTAATTCATACTTGTCTAACTCAAGAGGGGTCTGTACACTTTTTAATAACAACTTCGAGTTTAAAATTCATAGAGTGAAATCGACTGTGAAGGCAATTTGTTGGCTTTGGACCTGACAATTGAGGACCACAAGGTTACTCTCATTATTATATACGGTCCAAATACTGACAACCCTGAATTTTTGTGAAAATGTACGAAGTATCTTTCTTGAATTTGACAATGAATATTTCATTTTATGTGGGGACTTCAATCTTGCATTGAACCCCATGCAGGATACTTATAACTACTGCAGTGTTAACAATCCAAGGCTCGAAGTAAAGTCCTGGAAATAATGGAGGACTTATGCCTCATAGATTATTATAAAGTCCTAAATCCTGAAAAAAAAAGTTTATACATGGCGGAAAAAAATCCTCTAAAACAAGGTCGCCTTGATTACTCTCTCATTTCTACAGCTTAACCAATCTTGTTGAAAACTGCACTGTTAAATCTGGATACAGATCTGATCATTCTATTGTTTTGCTCGAGCTTAAACTTAATACATTCCAGAGAGGGCGTGGTCTTTGGAAATTTAATAACTATTTACTTACAGATAAAGACTACGTTCAAAAGATAAAAAATGTAATACGATGTGTTAGTAATCAATATTTAGAAAAAGCAGAGAGTAAAAATTTCCAATGTAAAAATAACATTGATGAAAGTTGATTTCTTGAGGTATTACTGATGGAAATACGGGGAAATACTATTTCATATTCTTCATATATTAAAGAGGAAAAGAACAGAAAAGAAAAAACACTACTGCAAGAAATTAAGAATTTATAATCAGATGCTTCGATTGATTTAAATGAATTAGGAGAAAAAAAGGAGCTCGAGAATATTAGAAAAGAAAAGTTACTAGGCCACATGATAAGGTTTCGAGCTCGCTGAATAGAGGAGGGTGAAAAACCATCAAAATATTTTTGTAATTTAGAATCTAGGAATTATTTAAATAAAACAATAAAAAAAATGAATTAGAAGGTATCGGCACTGTATATGAACAAGCAGAAATTTTAGATGAAGTTAAGACATATTATAAAACTCTGTATAAAAGTGCAGATTCAATTTTAGTTAATATAAATTAAGAAGAAGTGCTCTCCAATTCTACTATTCCAAAAATAGATATAATTATCTCCAAAGGTCTGGAGAAAGACATTGAGGAAGGTGAAGTTCTTAATGTATTAAAGCATATGAAGAATAATAAGTCTCCTGGTAGCGATGGGTTTACTGCAGAATTTTTTAAATTTTTTTGGAGTGATATCAAAACTTATGTTGTTAGAGCTATTAACTGAATTTTTCTTAAAAAAGAGCTTCCTATCTCTCAAAGACTTGGAATAATTTCACGTCTGCCAAAAGGTGACAAACCAAGACAGTTTCTAAAGAACTGGCGACCAATAACCCTTTTAAATGTTCTTTTCAAGATTATATCAGGGTGCCTAAGTTTTAGAATCAAACAAGTTTTAGACATTATTATTTCAAACACACAATCTGGTTTTATAAAATGTAGATACATAGGGGAAAATACTCGTTTTGTTTGTGGTTTGATGTCGTACACAGAGATACATGAAATTCCAAGTCTTTTGGTCCTCATTGATTTCGAAAAAGCCTTTGACTCTATGTCATGGTCGTTTATTTATAAAGTTTTAATTTTTTTTGGTTTTGGAGAATATATAATCCAGTGGATAAATATTTTAAACACAAATTTCTGTGCCTGCATTTTACAGAGTGGTTTTTTATCAGTACAATTTGACATACAAAGAGGTTGTAGACAAGGAGATCCTGTTGCTCCATATTTATTCATTATATGTGCAGAAATCCTTTCAATTCTTATAAAGCAAAACAAGGATATTAAGGGCATTTTCGTTAATATTAAAGAACATAAAATATCACAATGTGCAGACGACACGTTGTTAGCCCTTGATGGTTCACCAAAATCCTTGTTCAAAGCACTAGAAACTATAGATTTTTTTACTCCAGCTTTTCAGGACTTAAAATTCAGGACTTAAAATTAATACAACTAAGACAAATATTGTGTGGATTGGTTCAAATTTTTTTTTCGGATCAAGTGTTTCATCATACCAGAGGGAAATTAGACTGGGGATCTACATCTTTTAATTTATTAGGTTTCCAATTTTCTGTTGAACTCTCTGAAATTGTTGATAATAATTTTGGTATTCAGATTCCAAAAATCATTGCACTTATGAAACAATGGAAAAGAAGAATTCTTACTCCAATTGGTCGTGTCACTGTCATTAAGAGTCTGTTAATTCCAAAATAAAATCATTTATTTATATCGCTTCCTACTCCCAAAAAGGAGATTGTATCATTTATATGCATAGCTATTTTTGAGTTTCTGTGGAAATCTAAAACAGACAAAATTAAAAGGTCTCTTATAACTCAAAACTACTTGTCAGGAGGTATGAAAATGGTAGATGTAAGAAATTTTATTACATCACTTAAATGTACATGGATTAAAAGGTTAATGTGTTCACATAAACCATGGATGGATATATTTTATGCTGTCAATGGAGATGATATTTTACAGAAATTATATGATTTTGGAGATAGTTTTGTGTTTTCATTACATTCCAGTGTGGTATAATTCTAATATAAAAGTGGATAACAAACCAATTTTTATTCAATCCTGGTATGAAAAGGGAATAAAAGTTGTGGAAGACTTTTCTGATGATGATTGTAATTTAGTCTTTGGAGTTCTTAAAAACACATACAATCTAAGTGACAGTTGTATGATGCAATATAATAGCATTGTAACAGCTATTTTAAAATATTTGAAATCATTGTTAATAGATAGGTCTTCTTTCAAAAGACTTCCTAATCCAAATGTACCTTTATTTTTAGAACCTCTCATATCTTCTGAAAAATGTTCAGAAGTCTTTTATAATTTTTTGAATAAAAATGATGTTATTCCAACCTCAATCAGCAAGTGGGAGGCAGAGCTTATACCATATGGAGTATACACAATATCAGTACAAGATGTTTTTAAAATTTGTTATAAAATTACTACTGATTCTTCTGCCCAGTGGTTACCATTTCGAATTTTGCATAGAATTGTTCCTGTTGGAAAATACCTCAAGAAAATTAACATGAAAACTTCTGATTGCTGTGGTTTTTGTATGGAACATGTTGAAACAATACTACATGTTTTCTTTTCTTGTGATAAAGTACAAACACTCTGGACTGATTTAAGTCTTCACATATATAGAAAAACTTCTGAAAGAGTTGGTTTTAATGTTTCGAATATTATTCTTGGTGAGCTACCATTGTCAAACAATAACAGGGTTATAAATTTCATAAATCTATATGTTAAACAATATATTTTTATATCCCTAATGCAAAATAAAATGCCAATTTTTTTTGGATTACTCAGTCACTTAAGAATAAAATATCATATAGAAAAATATGCTGCTATCCAAAATCAAAAGCTGCGCAACTTTGAAAAATTGTGGCTTTCATGGAAAAATATTTTAGATTAGTTTATGATAGCATTATTATTATTATTATTTACTATTAATATTTGATATTCTTCTTATTATTATTATTTGTTTGTTGTTTTTTTTGGGGGGTGGGTTTTTTTTTTTTGGTGTTTTATTTTTTTTTTTAAGCAAAGTAACCATTTACCACTTATATTGAAAAATGTATGTATATATACTTGTGTGTAAGTGAGTATGCATGTGTATAAAATTTATAAAAAGTGAATTTATTAATGTTATTCAACATAAGTATGTATGGAACAAAAACAATAAATTATAAAAAAAGAAAAAAGAACCTTAACTGAGATGCTAATGTTAAATGCTCACTTTTTCACGAGAACAATATGTAGACATTGTTTTTTCTGCCATTAGTATTTCAGATTCCTTCACTTTAGTATGCCAAAATCTCTTAGGCAAACTCTTTTTCTAAAAGCAAAAAGAAAAACAAATTAAATTGGTTTATTGTCTCTAGTAATGACAATAGAATTGATCTTCTAAAAGTTCGCACATATTGTATAGATCGAAATTCTTTCAGAATTGCAAAGCTAGCTTTTAACTTATTCTTAGCATGTAACCGTTAATTTTAAACTAAAATAATGATTGTAGAAATTCTTGAAAATGTTACGTTTTCAATCTAACATAAAAAAGAAGAAACAAATAACAAAAAACTACGAGTATTTCATGTAAAATTTAATAAAGAATGATAACCACGTGTTAAAAAAAAATATTTCCTCACCTTGGGTTTCATCAATGGTGCATTTGATTTAGACGTCGACGAACTTTGTGAGCTAAGAGTAGTTTCCTTTGTTCCTCGTTCAACCAAACTGAATATTGTACTCAAACTCGGGTATTTCTTTCCTATGCCCTGCCTCACCTGTCAAGATATTGCAATTAAAAATTCATTATTTTTTGCTGAAGGAGATATTAATGAAATCTAGATTTTACCTAGAAGTAACCGAATTAGGTTTATATTTGAATCAAAATTAAGATTATTTTATTGATATTTTATTGAATGGTTATCATCATTTTTATAAATGTAAATGTATATGTACATTATATAATTATATTACAGATTTAACAAGAGGCCCACGTGCCATCAGGTCTCCTGACTACCATAAACTTTAGATGGAAAGTATATGTTGTTTGCATTTTAAGCTTCCATTTTGAGTCTAGACCCTAATCCAAGACTCCTCTGACAAGTAACCCCGCTTTTAGTTTTTGACCTTTGCAAACATATATTCTTGAATTAGGAGGAGGGGAGTCATAAAAACTTGAATTATCTATAACTTAGCTACAGGGACCAAACAAGTATAATTTTGGTAAAAAGAGACATAATTTATTCCAATTATATAATATTCACAGCTTCATTTAAAATACACACAAGAATACAATGCACGGAAAATTAAAGTATGTTATTTGAGAAAAAAGAAAAATATTTAGAAAACAATTAATACATTTTCACACTATGGTCATATTGGGCCCATCCTAGAGTCTGAAACTTTGACCTAGGGGCAATGGATTTCACACTTTTGGTAAAAGGCTTCATGGACATTATAACATTGCATTTATTATTTTTCCCACATGTGTAAGAGAGACAAACATTTTTGAATATTTGGCGTTCTTTGCATTTATCGTCCCGCCCATGAAGCCCAAGGGGTGGTAAAGTTATGAATTTCATAATTTAGATTTTTCTTATTATGGAGATGCTTCAATCTAAAAATGGTAACAACTGACCTTTTCAATACTAAGAATTCAAGTTAAAATTTTAAATTGTATACGGACGTTAGATGACGCACGACGACGGAATAATTCGATAACAGTAAGTCACCTGAGTGATTTGAGTGACCTAAAAAAGCTTACCTTATTGTCCAAAAGAACGTGTGAAACAAAAATGAAAAAACCCTGAAAAATAAATATTCATTATAAAATTGTTATATGTAAATGAAACTACACGATTCTGATATTAAAAAAATAAAAATGAAATTAAATTAAAAAAATATTTTTAAGAAAAGTACTTAAACACTTTCGTGTTTAAAAAAATCCCATAAAACCCTCCAAACACCTAACAAACATAAGTTATGTATATCTAACCTGCAGTGAGTTTGCAATGACAAACAAATACTGAAACACAACTGCATGTTCATTAACTGCCATGATTCCGAACAGCCAAGTCACTCCTAGAACTGGCAAAAGTGTTCCGAGTGACCGCAGACCGGATCTGTTAGAACATTATTAAATATAACGTTAACAAAATCGTTTTACAAATATCACATATTTAAGTTCGATTCAATGTTTAAAGATACTTGGCTGTTAAATTGATATGAAAAACAATATGTATTGCACATGTACATGAAATTTGTTTTTTGTTGCTACGCATACATGCGTCATGTTTGTGAATACAAACATTTTTTTTTAATGTTAAACGTTATGTTTGATATTCGATGATCTGATTATGTTGAAGTTAAGATATATACATTTATACTGATTGAATTTTTTTTTACAATGGTAGTAAACCCAATGATATGAATATGAAGGTTCTTCTTGGTTTGACTCACGAAGCTTTCCTCTGTAGTGAAGACATTGCCACTATGCTTGAGGCAAACAGCACCCTCAAAAGTGAAACAATTATAAGAATGTTGATCTGAAAGAAACACAATACTTTTTCAAAAAGAAAACATTAAATTTCAATTCTATGGCAAACATTAAATACTACTGTCACGAAAGATCATTACTTTTCTTGAAACTTTTGAAGACTTTGATGTGCAAGAAACAAAATTTCATATATAAATTAATTCTGGTTTTAACGCGATTTTTGATTGGTTTAAAACTTGTTTTATATCGTATAAAGAATGTTGTCTAGGTCACAGTTAAGCTAATACATATTTAATTCATTACTTAAATATTGTGACTTTTGCTAAAGAACTTACCACACTAATCAGACAGACTGGAATAATAAACAAATAAAGAGAGCCACTCTCGATTGACAGCCAGCAGCTAAAAAAGTTCAAACAGAATTATTTCATAAACTACGGAGGTCAGTGGTAAACAAGTATGGCAATAAATATGTCATTAAAAATATATATGTAAAATAAGATACATTCTTTAGTTTTTGCAAAAACAATACTATGTTAAATACACCTACTACGACTTTAGGTGGTATCCTTCTCCCCAAAATGCTCCAAGATTTGTTACAGTAATAGTGATCGGTATACCTGCAAAAAATGCATATAGTGTTCAAAGAAAAATCTAAATAGCTTAAACACCCAACTACTTAAAATTACGAAAACAACGTCAAATGGACTACAAATAAATAATTACAACGATTTTACGTTTAAGGTAAAAAAAAATTAATTAAAGCTGAACAGCGCTCGTAAATAGGCACTTTCTGCCATATTTTTCTCTCACCACCGTTATCCCTACAACCCCTATATAAGCTGCAGACCTCTAAGCAGTTAAAAGTATTTCGCTGAAGAGGTCTCACCTGTGTGGACGTACATCTTGCCTCGCCGTGTTATTTGGTCGCGATTAAATGATCAAATTTTACGCACTTTTGTCGAGCCAGAAGAATACAAACATCAAATAAGCAGGTCAATGCATTATTAACAAACCATATGCATATAAAAGAAGAAATAAATGCATAAATCCAATGACCACGAATGTAATACTACACATCGGCCACGAGTTTCAGATGTACAATCGGGTGTAACGAATTCGAAGGGTTTATATAGAGAATAATACATGGCAAAATCTGTATCACATCCCATATCAACCCGAGACTCCAATATCAGCGCCGAAGGCCAGAGGGCTGATATTGGTCGAGGGTTGATATGGGATGTGATACAGATTTTGACATGTATTGTTGTTTTTATTATATATTTGAATTTAGAAAGCTAGTTTTCATTTTCACGTCGAAAAAACTATCAAGCATTTATCTTCTTGAAAACCGCATATTTTCGACGTTCAAATGTATTGTGACGTCATCTATACTAAAAATGTTTAGATCATGACGTCATAGTTTCGACTTTAGATATGCACAGAAAAAGAGAATAAGATCCGAGGTAATCCGAATAAAAAGTACAAAAGTGTTCCGGAAAGGTGCAATAAAGGGTGTGATAAAGGGTGAAATAAAGGGTGATGATACGGGGGGTGTGATAAAGGCGCGTGCCACTGTTCATATCAGGGGTGCAAAAACCCTGTATTTTATACCAAGTATATAATAAAAGGGTTTATATATCGGTACCTGGCCAAGGTGACAATATGCACATACCAGAAGAATTAAATGCATAAATCCAAAGACCACGAATGGAATACCTACACGTCGGCCACGAATTTCAGGTGTACAATCGGGTGTAACGAAATCGAAGGGTTTGTATACCGGTACCTGACCTGGGTGACAATATGCACATACAAGAAGAAATAAATGCATACATCCAAAGACCACGAATCGAATACTACACATCGGCCAGGAATTTCAGGAGTGCAATCGGGTGTAACGAAATCAAAAGGTTTATATACCGGTAGCTGGTCTGGGCGACAGTGCCTATTTACGAGCGGTTTTCAGCTTTAACGATCTCCGATCCTCAGCAATGTTCAATTTATCTTAACCATCCGGATTTTTTTTATTCGCACCGTAAATCTGTTTTGTATATAGACAAATTTAATAGGTTTTGTAGTGTTATTATTACACACAGCTATTCAACGAACTGTTTGGCTTAGTGGCTCCACGGAGACCTACTAGGGGTTCGAGCCACCGATGCACCAGTAAAACCCTTTTTTTTTAATTTGATCTCAACATGTATATGTATTACCATTATATCCATCATAACCAACATTGCAATAACTTCGTAAATTCCATGGATACAACATGTATCCGTAAACGTCTTTGTATTTTATTTCATTTCTAAAATTTTGAGGATAAATAACACTTTATGATGAAAAAATACTTTGAGGCTGAAGATCGGAGAACCTTAACCAAGTGCTTTAGAAATACCTAAAGACAGTATCTGTAGTACTTGTAAATTGATATGTGAAATGATGCCAAAGAATTTGGTTAAAATTATTAAACTGGTAATACGATTTTGATTTTATTGAATATATCAAAAAGGTTAAAGTCAACTTGTGAAAGGTACATACATTCAAATACATACCCCAGATTCCGCCCAGAAACCAATGAACCCTTGATTTTGACTTGAAGTTGTTTGCGACATAGAAGGCATAATAGGTCACCGTAATATTCATGAAGTAGTAGACACCTAACCCGAGCATACTGAAGAAGGTCACTAAGAACAGGTAATGGATAATGGCCGTTATCGCGACACAAGCACCCTGAAATATAGAATAATTAAAGGCCAGTGATAAGGTAAATACTCAGTGTCGGTACACGTATACAGTTTATTCATTAATTATGAATCCAATAGTTTTTGGTATTTCTTAGGTTCAAGATAGCATGCCTGTTTTATGTGATACATTTTATTTAACGTTTTAAGATTTCCTTCATTATAAGCTCTATGAATATATTTTACAATACTATATTTACATTTAAGAATTATCGCTAATAAGAAGGTAGAAATTGAATTTCTTTACCTCATTCGCCGTCTGTTCCACTGACGATATAAACATTGTATATGACAGTATTAACGATCCACAGATATTCAACATCATGACGTTTTTGTCACTCCTGATAAATCTGAAATTTACATAAAATAAAATGATTTTGAATTTCTGTAGCATATGTATACTTGCTGGAATTATATTTGTATCAATCAGTATTACAAACCTCCATGTCAGGATGTAAATCAAAGAAGTAAGAAACGTAAAAGCTATGGAGAGAGCTACTCCAGCAAATGACATCGTTTTTAAGAATGAACTTTCTTCTGTTACCTGAAATGTAGTCAAGATAGTTTGAAATATCAACAGCAAATGTCATTTTCGATTTCTTTGACCTGCATTTGTATAAAAAGGGGGTGTTTACCGGAGTGTATGGTCGCATTAAAATAGCAAAGTTTGTGAGATGGTTGCAATGACAACTTGTTCTTTGACGATTTGTAAGGTTCACAGAGCATCCCTCCTCAGACCATTTACTATTTAAAAAATAAACTAAAAATAAACAAACCAATTACTGTAACTTTTGTGTTTAAAAAACAAAATATTAGAAATAGAGTAAACAACTTGTACACAAACACATACTTTAGATTGAAATCCCAGGAGACACATACAGCGTGTATTTCAGTAGACTCATTCTAACACAAACAGTGAAAGATACAAATGATAAAAAACAGCTCAAAAAGCTATGGGATTAAACATGGTTACATGTACTCTTTCACACGTCGGCAATCAAAGGAAACTTTTAAGTTAATTGAACATAACTATATATCAATTGTAAACCAAAATCATATATTTCTGATATCTTACTTTTACAGTGTGTCCAAACACAAGATTGAGAGGTGGATCCAACACTCCTAGGTCTGTCTGTGTCGTGAGGGACAGTATTGGGGAATTGACAAAGGATCTTCGCTTAGACTTTTTCGCATGTATACCTTTTAACTCTTTCCTGGTTGGTTTTATTGATTTTTCAAAAAGACATGAAAAAGAAATATTAAGTTTGGTATCAAAACGAATAAAAAAAGATGTATAATATCAAATCAGATGTTTGAGTATTTGTCAAATTTAGATGTGTCTGTGTGTAAAAAAAAAATAAGCTAGATGTAATGAAAGATTTAAACGAAAACTGAAAACTTGTAACTAACAGTTTACCTGTCAGGATCAGATCCGAGAATGCCTGACATTGTTTTATATAGAACAGCAACATAGTTGATCGCTTGTAGCAAAAACAAAATTCAAAAAAAAAACATTGAAAGATAGGTTGTTATACTTTTTGCATTATCGATTGCAAAAATCGTTTTTTTTTGCATAATTATCATTAACAATAAATGCATATAAATAACACAAAATAGTTTTGTACCTTTTGTAGCGTTTGATGCTTGTTTTGGTAATTCTAGAAAGGTAGGAATTTCTTCGGGGTTTGGAGAAACGTTGTTTGATTGTTCATCCGGAAAACGTATTCCCCTTTCATCGATTTTTGTTTGGTTGATAACAAGCTCTTTAAAAAACACCAATTTATACAGAGTATTTTTTCCACTACCTGTATTGGCAATTATAAACGATAAGGAAATACTTGTTTACCGAAATTGGATCCGATGAATCCAGTCGCTGTAGTATTCTCGCTTTGGAGTGTAATCTTGCTGAAACGGTCCATATTCTTTAAGAGAAAGGTGGGGTCTTTTTCTGTCTAAAATGACAAACATAATTTGTAAACTACTTATAGATACTAGCGAGCATTGAAGCGTTATACTTATTTGCTAGATGCATGCATTGGTTTTTTTTTTTTTAACTTTTACTAGCCTACTTGGATTATGAAAAATGACAATAAAAAATTGTCAACCAACTCAAAAATCCATAAAGCGAAATACGAATTTAAGGAAGTATGGGACTCACGATTTTGAATCTACCGCGCAACTCCGAATGACGTAAACCAATTCGCGGTCGTTAAATCTGTTGGTTCAATACCACGCTATTAAACAGTAAAATTTATTGTGGAAAGGATTTCATAATTTTTTTAAAAAAATAAAACGTGAACATAAACGATAATAAAAGTTAATTTAACTCAAAAATCCTATTTTACGACATAAATATCGGTTCGGTTTTTGGCAATGCGGAGGAAACGTGGATTTGATTTTGAACGCTGAAAAGACATAAAGGTTGCTAAATCTCAGAAAAAGGATGGTCTAGTGCGAACATGGACGCTCTCTTTGGCAGACCAATCACATATTTTGATATTACAGCTGAATAATTCTCATCACAGAAGGAGGAAGATGACTCGACGCCAGCAAAAGCGATCTGTCCAGGTTTGACCTACATTCATTGATAGAGTAAAAGTATTTGGTAATCTCAGCGAGGTTAAGTTCGTCGAGACTGAAAATTTTTGAAAGACGTCTCTTTAATTTTTCAGTCTCGGTGAATGTTGTTGCTGAGATTAGAGTAAAAGTAAAATTGGTATGGGCATCATCGAATTTTTCTTATGGTGTAATGTGGTGCTTGCATGCAATGGTCTCTACTTATGAATATGTAAGATACCTATACCTATATACGTAGGCATCGCACATATTCGTGATTAAACCCCCAAGCACCTTAGGTGTAATTTCATAATAAAAAAATAATTATTATCATGCATACAAGTTTTTGACAGTATGGTTCAATACACATATCAGAACCCAGTAGAATTCTTAATGTCTCTCATTATTAATAGTTAATTCTAAAATATATTAGAATTTGTATCATGTCGTCACATGTTTCAGATAATTAGATGTTTTCAGTAGTCGATTTTCAACGCAAGAGTTCATTCCAAAATGATGTTATACCACACATACGAAAGTTTCTGTCGTCTCTATGCATAGCCATTAGTCGAATTATGTGGCATCCAGTTTATATTTTAGCTACAAGTAGAAACTGCCTAACGACTAACTTTGATTTTGTATCAGTAATTTCTGATGCTATGTCTGAGTGAGGTTAAAAATGATTCAGTTTAGATAAAAATTGTTAACTGACAGGCTTTATGTGTGGTGTTAGGTGTTAAAATATCGGAAACCCATGACGTCAGGAGATGTATTTTGAAATAGAAAGACAAATTGAACACTTTAGGTAATGATATTTGTTACGGTATACACATATTGACAGCAAAATAAATTTCAAATAGATGTGAAATAGGTGTCAGGTACAATTTTGTTTTTATTTAAAATTCAACCTCAGATGGTGTCTTTTTTCAGTTAAAACAGTGTCGGGAGCTTTTGTGTGACTTTCAGTCTTTCACAATAATGCTCCCTCAAAATTAACATTTTACAGCCCCATGCCCTTCTTCATGTGGAAAGATTTGCATGTACATATTTATGTATCTGATTGGAGAACAACTAATTTAAAAGTGAAGATTTTAGAAGTCAGTGTCTAATAATAACTACCCCTCTCCCAGTAAATATTAATATGTTTGATAAATCTGAGTTAACCTCTGTTTATGCCTTTATAATATCAAGAACATATGCATATATTTTTTTTACTGATCAACATGGCAACCAGTTGGTGTTCCTTTATAATATCAAGTACACATGCATATATGTTTTTTACTGATCAACTTGGCAACCAATTGGTGTTCCAATTAATATTCTCTCATGGTGCAAAATTTCCTGATTATGTAACTTAATATTACAGATGTTGACCATGAAGAAGTTGTCAAAATGTCTGATTGTGGTTGGAGACAGTGGAGGAGTTTGGTGGAATTAGGGATGTAAGCAGATATGCATTTGAGAGAGCTCGATGGTCGTGGCCATTTTTAGACTGTATTGATCTCCTAAGGAAGAAGAGCTATATATAAAAATATGCTTGTTGGCAGAAGAGAGAGAGAGTGGGAAGTCATGACAGTTTGTCAGGTATTTGATAAATTACATAAACTACTTTCGATTGGCATCTTTGTGATTGGTTTAATTTTCATGGATTTCAAGGGTATACTCTTTCATATCAACAAATTAAAACCCACACAAAAAAAACTTTAAAAAACCCCCAAAAATCATTATTAACTATGCAAAATAATCCATGAAATTGCATCCCAATGAACCTTTAATGAATGATAACAATTCCCAAATATTAGACCTCACAAAATTCAATGATTTGACAGTAGGGTAAAAGTTAACTGTAATATTCCATATATTGTTGACTGAAATCTATAGTCCCAGAGATTATCACTGTGCCATTTATTTTCATTGATTTTATTCTAATACTCTAGGCATGAGTGTGCCAATTGAAAATCTGGCATTTATTAAAAAAGTTTGTTTATTTTATAAGTAAATTCTAAATTATGTAATTTTTTTAATGAATTTTTTGGTTGTTATCCTTAAGTAAAGGAATCTACAAGATAAAGATTAGTATTTCATTTATAATGAGAAATATTAAGGCTGATTTATATTTCATCGAATCGAAAAAAAAATATGATTTGTAGCATTTTGAGTAGAAATCGAACCAATTGAATAAACCCTGAATTTTCCCTACCCTAATCTTAATGAACCATAAATTATACATCCTAAGAAATCCTTGTGTTTGAATGTCACAACAGTTTTTGTTTAGATATTTCTCTATAAGTATTTTAGTTGATGCTATTTCTCATCTTTCAGGTCATTCATCTATGATCAGGACATTTTCTGGAAAAATAGAAAACTTTTCAACAAGATCGAAATCCTGTCGCACATGTACTTTGTCTCTTAATTCCAAATCAACACCTCCTCCACATGATTTCAGTATCAACTGGAACTGAACTACGAAAGCTATGGAGAGTGACATGATAGAAGAGATGGCCAAGGATGTAAATGATGGGTCTGTTCGTATAAAGACAATAGTTGGTGATGAAGATTATAGATAGCACAATAATTTCCAAACTTCAGACAAACATTGTCACAAATATTGGTAAAACATTGGATGCTAATCATGTGTAAGAAATTATAAGGAACCATCTATACTTTGTGAAAAAATAACACAAAACTTTAACTTTCAAAGTCATACAGTATCTCAAAAGATGTTTATACTACATCCTTGCCCAAGGAAAAAGGGGTGTTGCAAGGATAAGCCAAGGACTTGTGCTCTTGTCGGCTTCAATATTTATGTTAGATATATAATAAAAATGTTGAGAGGGTTGTTCATTCTTGAGCTGTAATTGTCAGCTTCATTATTTATGTTAGATTGGTAATACATGTAATAATGTTGAGAGGGCTTTTGATTTGGGTGCATTATTTGCATAAGTTTGTTAATCTATTACATGTACATGTGAGGAGTTAAATGTCCAGTATAAACTTGATTAGTATAAAAAAAGAATTCATACCATAATATATGGTTGTAACAGTAATGGATGTTGTTCTACCGAGTGGCTTAAAATTAAATTCGCCCTTTGTACTGTGCATATTGTACATGATGTAATGCTGATTTTGATCCTTTTACCTGTTTAAGAGTTGAAAAAAATAATTATGAGATACATGTAGCAAATCATAAATTAAATATTTATTCGTTTATACCTACTAGAATTATTTTGTTCCTACCTGGTATCTTGTTATGAGGTGCAAATAGTTTGAACATTTGTACTTTAACAGAGGAATTTCAAGTTAAATAAAGGAAATTTGGGATTTATATGAATATTTTTTACTTTTTTGGTGAATTTTATAAAGTACTAGCATTGTAATAAAGATATTATTAATTGACTGTGTGTTTATTGAACAAAATGTTGGTATTGATTATTTTATCTACACTAGAATAGTGTTTAAGTGAAAATGGTGCAAAATTGAAAAAACAGACCAGAGGAAATTCAGACTGCAATATCTTTTTATCTAAGTCATTGACATATGAGTTTCTCATTCTCCAGTGAAAGCATAACGTTTGAACATTTTATTTCAGTTCAAAAGTAAGACTTTTAATTATATTAAAATATATTTTTTGACCATTTTTCATTGAAGGTCAACACAAAAAGCAACAAATTAGAACTATGCAGAGGAAATTCAATTGCAGTTTGTAAAATACTGAGGAGGCGTTGACAAAATATTTTTGTAAAAAATCATTCTTCTGTTAATGTGTTATGAATAGCATATAAGAAAAATAATATCAAATTATTGCAAACTCTGTAGCATTGCTTCATTTCTGTTGCAAGTGGTGTATTTTAATGAGCTGGAGTATTTCCAACAAGGGTATGTTTGGGTACCGTTACCATGGAAACAAACATATTAACCTATCAAATTTTTTTTATATTCTGTTAGATGAAATACAGTGCTAACCGTTGAACCAAATTTTATAATTTTTTAATTACTTTGGTGAGTGTCCCATACTTCCTTAAAGAAGAGCAACACTGGCCTCTAAAAAGATAAAGATGGGATCAGGTACCTAGGAGGAGTAAGTATCCCGTGTTGACCGGTCGCACTTTTAGCTCACCTGAACCGAAGGATCAAGTGAGCTTTTGTGATCACCCGTTGTCCGTCGTGCGTCCGTCCGTCCGTCTGTCCCTCTGTAAACTTTTAACAGTTTTGTCTTCTTCTCTAAAAGCCCTGCGCCAAATTTAACCAAACTTGGTACAAAGCATCCCTATTGAAAGGGGATTCAAAATTCTTTAAATAATGGGCTAAAACTTTTTTAAAAAAGCAAAACATTGAGTATAGGGTGTGTGTCTTTAAAAATCTTCTTCTCAAGAACCACTGCACCAGAAATGCCAATATTTACATAAAAGCGTGTATATATAGTGATGAAAATAATGAAAACGTTTATTGTTGTCATGTTTAGGTACATGTAATAGATACAAAAATGCAATACTTTTATTAGAATTTTCAAACCAAATGATTTGTTCTTAAATGATTTTACAATTTTGCATTATATGTATTTACCTTTTCGCTTACAGTAGTCCAAGCGTTTGAGTTATTAGGTGACAAAATGTTGTCAATAACAGCGTAAAAAACCTGAAATTAATTAAAACACATTAATATCATTACTGTTCAAGTAAGAAGGGCATAAGCACGCGTGATCCGTATTTAAGATATAGGCTGATGAAGATAACTAGTACAATAAAGAGACAATCAACGTAATGTGCAAATCGTGGTCATTCAGATTGAACTGGTCTTGTACTGAAATAAGAGAACCATATGTAAATATTTGTGTCATAACTAGTGTAAGTTTGTTTTTAATTATATTCAACATATATTTTAGAAACACACGGGTTGGTGAAGCAGTTAACGAGCAAACGCTGGTTATAAAAGATGTTATTTAGTTTAGTTAGCAAAATATTTCACATATTGCCTTAACCCCCTTCCCAGCAGTCACGCACTTTAACGCATATACCGGTACCCCACAATCACGCATTTTGACGCATATACCTTTTCCCCGCAATTACGCACTTTAACGCACTTTTCGTCGTTGGCTGCTACGGCACCGATAACACGTAATTTATTGTTTTATTTATCATAATATATTGATGGCATCATAATAAAAGTTTAATGTAATAAAGTTATGTCTTAAGCTTTCGAAATCTTTAGCAAATAATATATATTTTTTTCATTTTTGAAACGTCCTAGTTGCCTGATTAGTTCACAAACTTCGGGCTACAAAATTTTTGATGGCGGCGAGTGAAGTTGATTATTTTAACGCAACCGATGGTAAAGGATTATTCATTCAGCTCCCTTGAAACAGCTGCTTTCTCAAATGACGTCTGCTTTAGTCACAGTGGGCGTTTCTTTAATTTAATTTGACCACTCCAATCCCCATTCACAACTTACGGCCAATGCGAAAAATTTCTTGAGATGATTCTCGATAAAGATTGTTTAAGAATACACGTATATAAATACAGACGATATAAACATAATCATGCTACTGAAATACCACGGAGAAAACGTGTGGTTTTAGAAATTTTTTTTATGTTTTTATTTTCAATTCGAATCGGCTCCCAGTAAAGTAAAAATGAAGGAAAAAAGATTGTTTTGTTTATTTTATGACGTTACTTATAAAACTAGCAGGTATGGTTTATACGCATTGCAGGAAGAAGCGGCATCTACATGACTTACATGTTAATAATTGACGAATACATGTACTTTAAAAAGAACTTAAATATTAGTCTTAAAAATCGAACATTGAGTAATCAATATTCATGACAAAATTTGATTTATTTTTAAAATCATTACTTTTCAATGTCCGGAAAGTATAAATACTGGAGCATGTTGAACCTGTATCTATAATCATTACTGATGTTTTGAATTATTTTAAAAATAATAATGAATAAAGAATGATTTTCAAATGAGAAAGAAATGGACAATTATAAAAAATTTAGAGTATCTTAACAGCAGTTAGCAACAAAATACAATTATTGGATTATTAGATAATTGGATATCAGTTAATCAGAGAGTTAGGAATTATTCAATTATATAATAAAAACAATTAGTATTTTAGATGTAGCACAAACCAATAGTCCCGCTTTTCTTCTCAATCGTGGAAACTTTCAAGCGTGCACGATTTCATTTGAAGAACGAACTTGCCGCAGTCTGTAACTCTGATTTTTTCAGAACGGGAGTCACAAACCTGTAACTAAAATCGACCGACCCTATTCAACAACCCCCTCCCCCGGTGCTTTAATTCAGTCTACAATATTGTAATACTGTTTTAAATATCAGTTTGCATGTGAGGTTACATACTATTCAGTTTAAAATTGAAATTCTGGTAATAATTTGGTTATATCTTCTCCAATGGATAGACTTAAAGGAAAAACCTGCCAGAGGAAAGACAATTAAGTAAACAATGATTGATATGTCTTTCAACTTCGTTTTCAATACATTAAATTGGTATTACTTTTTTTATAAACAAGAGGCCCATGGGGCCACATCGCTCACCTGAGCAACAATGGCTTAATATGAGTGTTCAAAGGATATTGTGCCATATGGCTCCTCGGTAGATTAACAACAAATAATGCAGTAAAGTATTCAAATTTTACACTTATTTTTGCATACACTTAATCTTTGACATTGTAACTTTATGAACTACCATGTTTACCGAAAACAAGATCTCATGCAAGATATAAAACTAAATGTTTGGTAGGGGTACATTGTTAACTTCCAATTTCCTTTATTTTAGTTCTGCTCCCTCCCCCCCCCCCCCCCCCCCCCCTTATAAAGCGATCAAAATATGAGAGCATATAGGTAGATTTTCTTCTTCAACTTCTTTCTAGTTATTGTATTTTATTTTTAAAAAATCCTATATTGGAAAGAAGAAAATTGTACCTTAATGAGCTCAAATTTAAAAAAAACATTAAAACATTTAATTGGTCTTCCGCATTATAAACGAGTGTTGTTCACTTGGCGTGAACTCCTAGGATGTTTTATAACCCTACTCACTTGATCGGTGAATACACTCGAATGCAAAATGGTGTCTTGTGATATGTTAAAAAGCTATTATAATCAATGCACAGGCGTAGGACTGTGGTTGATGGGGGCTAAAGTTGACATAGCCATACTCAAAATCCTTTTTGTTTTGCTTGTCAAGATTTCTGATAAGGTCTAGCCCCCCCTCCCCCCCCCCACATTTTCAATTTGCTTCCGACACCACTGCAATGTATTGACAGGCATATCACTATTTTACTAAGGCCCACACATTATTTTCATCTTTATTAAAAAACAACAAATGGCTACAAACCGATATGATTTTCCGCTGTAATATTTTCTTAAAAGCGATAATACATTTATCCCTGTAACAGTAATGTGTCATAATTATGGAAACTGTTTTAAAGCAATCGTTTATATTTGTGTCTAAAAACCGTAAAAGTTGGTGTAGATTTCATATAATTCATTGTATTAGGAGGGAGCCCAAGAAAGAAGTTACAGCATAACTTTTAATTTTTCTGTACAAGTATTTAACGTTTAGCGAGAAATTTCTTGTGATCAATCAAAATTTTAGCGTCAATCGTAAAATTATAAGCAAGATACAGAGTTTGCAATTCTGCTAGGTTTGAGTCAATTTTTTTTTGTTCACATGAGTTTATTTCATTCAACTTAAGATCTTTAAACTTTGTATTTCCTATTCAGCATTTAAAATGTAAAAGAACAAAAGCATGGCCTCAGCTCTGTGTGCAAACAGGAAATTGTGAGCAAAGCTCTGTATCTTTCTTATAATTCGAAGGTAAGTAAACAGAAAGTTGTAAACAATTTAATCAGAAGAAATGTGCACAAAGAAAGATCACAATTTAATTTTCATCATACATGTATATATATACCTATATATTTCTAGCAGCGAAAACAATTTCCGCTTAGACTGAAAATGCTGAGCATCTTAACAAAACACGTTGCATTAATCAACCATTACGTAGAGATCGTACCGAATTACCATTAAAATGTACAGTATTTTATAATATGTTGTAATTGCATTAGATTTTGCTCATTTTGCGCAGGTAAACACTCAGCTGTTTGATTTACCGAAGTCTATATTTGATTTAATACGTAAAAATTCCAAAATACAGGCGATAGTTCCCCTCAAGTGACGAAAATGAAACGAGAATCAAAACAAGCTAATACCAACGTCACAAGTTAAAATGTCAACGCATTGAAATTTTTAACCTCAATTTACTTCACAAAATCGGCACAAATCTATGTTGCATGTTTCAAATATTCTCTTCGCACGTAAAGTGTTGCACAACAAGCAAATTCATCTTTGTCAGTTTAACCCGCACACGCGTTCATCATGGCTGCTTCGAACAAAGAACTTCCGTTTTCGAGGTATGCAATACTGAACCCGAAGTTATAAACTGATTGACAGCTATTATTTCTTTATTCTTAGTTACGTAAATTACTCAAATTTGAAACTGAATTAGCCCATAATTTTTGCAATTTATATTTTCCTTTCCATAAGGATTATTTTTGCAAAATTACGTTGAAATTGACTCAGTAGTTCTTGAGAACAATATTTTTTAAAATGCACCCCCCCCCTTTTTTTTACAGTTTCAAGCTTTTCTCCGCTTTGAATACAATCTGGTCTTTTATTTTTGCAATTATATTCACCTTCTTATAAGGATGCTTTGTGCCAAAATTGGTTGAATTTGGTCAAGTGGTTTTAGAGAAGATATTCAAAATGTAAAAAGTTTACAGACGGACAGACAGACAGACGGACGGACAGACGGACGACGCACAACGGGTGATCAGAAAAGCTCACTTGAGCTTTCAGCTCAGGTGAGCTAAAACACCAGACGGCATTTTCCTTAACAGTTGCTCAGTAACTAATCAGGACGATTTGGGACACAACCAGCGATTTGAATTTATAGTGGTTAAATTTTAAATAACGGCTTTAAATTTATAAATTGAAATTACTATTGTACTGCAGTACTATAGGTTGACATTTTAAGAAAAAATATTTTTATAGATTGAATTTATTTGACAGCGTATATTTACCTTATTATATATTGTTTGATTGTAAAGTCATTAGCTGCGATACTCAATATGTGTTCAATTTTTTTTTAACTCTTAGTAAAATGTCTGCATAAAATACAGATAGGCCGCAAATGGGTCACACCAGGCTCATCGTAAGTTTTTCCAAAAAAAAAAAAAAATGAAATAATAATACATGTATAATCATATGGGATCAATGCATTGAACACCTTATCGCGAAAGAAATCCAACAGTCTTTTTATCTTGATATGGAATCGTCTAATATACAATATGAGAGGATCGTACATATTGGCCGTGGTTTGCGACAATGATAAATAGGACACGATATTATTAAACAAGGACTTTTTAATTATTTCCTGAAAAAAAATAAATCATATGCCATGGTTTACCGTCATAAGTGCCTAGCACATATATTTTTTTTTATCATTCACTGTACATTGTTGAAGACTTTTAAGTGTATAACCACAATGTTGGTACATGTACTACTGACACAGAACTGAAAACGACAAAAAAAATATAATGAAGTTCATCTATTCAATTGCATGCATGCTTATTGGAAACATATATATTACCAGTTATATCTAAAATTAGTGCACGTACGTAATTTATTGCAAACTAAGTAATATATCACGTAACGAAGGCATTTGTTTGACAGATATGCTCCAGAAAAACCTCCGAGTCATTTTAGCTTTAGCTTTGTTAATGGAAAATAATGTTAAGTACAATGTTTATGTTTGTCAGTCTTAACTAAAGCTAATTTTATTCAAGCTCCAGAGCAGACTTAAAATGCAAAAACGACGATTCAATTGGCGTGGTTACGAAAGATTCCCCGTAAAAGGCTTCGGAATATATATATATATATTTCTCAGTTTATGTGTTATGTTGACTTTAATTTTG
>WFKH01011926.1:22612701-22632795 GCA_016163765.1 Magallana hongkongensis
AAAGGCTCCGAGACTATGATAGCAGGGAATGGGAATCCAACGAATTTAAATAACAGAGACATTGAAGTTGTGCACATCGATTTTTGTTTTTGGATTAGAAAAAGGTAGGGGGTCAAAAAATAGGGTTTCAAAATGTGCGAAAATTTAGACATATTTTTCTTTGTATCTTTTAAACGAAAAATATTTTGTTAAGACATGTATAATAAAAGTTGTGCAGAATGTTAAGGGCTTTTATTTGACACCAATAAAAAAGGGCTGGCCCCTAAAATTAAGGGCCAATAGCGCTTGAAAGTTTTTGCTTAATAACTCAAAAACGGTTAGGATTTCGATGTGGCTGTCGCTGGAAAAGTTGTTTGTTGGGATCTCCTAAAGGTCGTTACAATGTTATTTTGTTGGTGATGTGTGTTGTATGAGTGTAAAAAGCTGTACATGTTAACATGTACCTCGTTTAATTTGGCAAGTTAACGAAAGTCTATGTGCGTGCAACTGGCATAAAGTTACCACAGAAAGTATGCTGGTTTATACAGGAAATTTTCTTTTGGAATAGATTTTTTTTAGGAGTTTATGTCAGTTTTGCGTCAGTTCTTATAGTGCACAATCCCTAAAACGAGAATCGGAAAACGAAACATTGATCTTCCTTTGTAGTAAAACACAAAGTACGGATATAAAATAAATCTATGTATTACATTTGAAATTTCATACTGCATGCATTTAAAATCTACCTTGAATCAGAGCTGTGTGTGTACCGTTACGTAAGCTATCCCTCACCCGCGGCCTAGAAAATCGGTCACCATGGTCGCGACGGGGCTAACTAGCGGTCAGCGGTTATCTAATACACGAGAGTTGCGTCTCTTATATATGAGTTTATTTAGCCGCGAACTCTAGAATTGTTTTAGTTTATATACCCGTAAATAAAATACAAGATCTGTTTTAATTTCTTCATGTTATAAGAGTTTGTCCATCTTGTTTTTATTTAATTAAACATTAGAGTGTAAATTAAGACGTTCTGAAAATTTATAAAGGCGATATTACTACAAATCGGAAACTTCGTCAGACTTAAATTAATGGTTGGTTTGTAGGTCTAAAATGTTTTTAAATCTGTACAAAATATTGTTTTAAATCAACAAACAACCCACAAATATTAAAACTTTTAAATGATGATCATCCCTCGCACATGGCCGAGGAGATCGCGCGCGAGTGGACAGGTGTGTGTTCTTCTACATGTACCTTATCACGCGTGCATGTTTCAGACTTTTGTACGAACACAACTATTTCAACTATGATATTGGTTTAAGATAAAAAGATAAATTTATTTTACATGTATAGTTGATTTAGCAATGATTAATACGATTGCGCACAAGGTAGTTTATTATAATCAAAGTTCCATGTTTCATGTTTGCGGTAGGTGCTGGCACGATAAAAGGATGTCCTGAATTGAGGCATTCGGATTTTTTTTAATTGGCAAAAAGATAATCAGATTTGACGAAAATCATTTTTGGCGACTTCTTATGTGTTACATTTTCACTTTCCCACCCGTTTGTTTAATCGGTCAGTCTGTGTTAATTCAATCGCAGCGTGCGACCGAAAATCTTGTGTCGCTTCAGCGCGCACAGCTGAGAACATCTATAGCCCCAGCCGGGTTATGTTTATGGCTGAAGATCATCAATTGTTATGTAATTGAGTAACAATGTATCGAAGGTTATCGAATATTAGTGAGTATCGAAGTGTGCTTTCACTACAGTGGTCAATTGTTAAACAATAAGGCTATTATTCGAAGTCAATCATCTTCACATTATACATGTAGGAGCGAAATCGTAATCGGATAATGTGGCTAATAAATCAACCTGTTGAACACGCTAAACTTCTACAGATATGAACGGAATAATATATTATTCTTAAAAGTTTTAAGTCAAAGGAAAATTGTTCTCGGATTAAGAAGTTATGAAATACGACTACATTATGCAACGCAGTCGGTCGCAATAGAAATCATCAAAGTACTGCAAGTGTCGACAGATTTCTTGTTTCTTTGAAATACATGTACCATGATAGTTCACTACCAGAGTCAAGCTAGCCAGCACTAACTCCAACGCACTAACAAATAATTAGTTAAAATTGTCGACTATTTTTCAAGCGTTTTCCGATCCCGATGTTAAACAACTGAAATTATTAGGCAGCCTTGCACCCAAACTAGGACTTGTGCTCATAAGGTGAGCCCGGATTCCTCGGGGACGGGTGTACCCTCGAGGATTCCGGCGCCAAATTAGGCACTAGTGACAACGATTTTCGGCGCCAGGGCACGGAGTAGACAGTAAACAAATTATTTCTGTAATGTAGCGTTCTAAACAAGGCGCCCTTCGCCCAAACTAGGAGTTGTGCTCATTAGGTGAGCCCGGATTCCTTTGGGGGACGGGTAATCCCTTGAGGATTCCGGCGCCAAATTAGGCACTAGTGACACTGATTTCCGGCGCCAGGGCGCGGAGAAGACCTCAAGTGAACAAATTATTTCTGTAATGTAGCGTTCTAAACAAGGCGCCCTCCAAACATTGAAAGTTCTTACTTCACACAAAGATTGCTTATGACCTAAGTGTGTGTTATGATTTTGTTTCAAGGTTATTTTGTGAAGTTCAAGGTCATTGAAAGAGATTTCATAAGTTTTGTCTGCTTTATACTGTTTTTAAGGAGAAACATTGGATATTGCTTTTTCATTTAAAGATTGTTGATGACTTGAGGATGTGTCATGAACTTCACCCAGGGTCAGTTGTGCAAGTTCAAGGTCGTTTGAAAAATAAATGCTTCTTTCTTGTCTGTCATATCTACATGTAATATACATGGAAATGATTAGAAGCTAAAATTTGACACAAATATTGCTTGTGACATGTACTTAAATATGTCCCGACTTGAACTTTGATCATCTGTGCAAGTTCAGTGTCACTATAAGAAAAAGAAGCATCCACTATTTTCTAATAGATAAATACTTTAGTTATGATTTTGTTTTTCTTAGTGGGGAGGGGAGGAATTATTTGTGAGGTTGCTCACAGAACCGCCAGTTAGTCCACTGAGAGCACCCTCCCCCTTTCTCGCAACCAAAATTCACCTTAAAATAACTTAAAGAAAATTGAATTTTGGGGCATTGTTCCCTCCTCCCCCAACACACATATTAGTAGAAGGCAATATAAATTTTTATGGCAAATTGAAAACAAATTATATTAAACAAAATAAGTTATAGCTGCCTCACAACTCCCCCCTCCCCTACCACTACCACGAATTAGATTTTGAAGATTAATTTTTCCTATTATTGGCTTGTTAATACATTTCGGATAAATTTGTTCCCCGAAGCAAAAACGATGCTGAGTGCTTGCATGGCCAAACGTTATACGGAGAGTTGTCCCTCCCACTGAGCACCTCTCGCACAGCGCACCCTCAGATTGGAGAAACCGACATTGTTTATTTTTGATTTTCTGAACTTACTTTTATCATATTGACAATCCTGTCTGATTAAAATCACCACCCTTTTGCTTACACTCATCAGGGTCTGATAGGTATCGATAACAATTCATCTTCACATGACCTCTATATTTGCACACAACCTAAATATATATCTCATTTACCAAATACATGACTTTATCTGTTAATGAGAGGTGCAACTCTTCAATACTCAGTCTGGGGGTTACATAGAAAGCAGGATTGAAATAATTTGCCTGTCTCTATTGAAAAAATTCCAATACATTTTCTAAAGCCCTGATTGGTCAGAATTTTAGGTTGGGTGAAGATGACCCCCTATCAATACCTGTCAGACCCTGTAAGGAGAAGAGGGTGCTTTTAATCAGACTGATTGACAATCCTTTTCCGACAGGAAGCTGGAACGGAAGACCTCTTCGTTGCTTTGCAACGAGCTCGTCTCTAGTTTTATTTTATATTTGGTGTCATTATATATGCTCTGTATTAAAAATCATCTTTGGGTCATATTTGTAAAAAATAAATAGTTCTCATTAAATTTACATTGCTAAACTTTGTACTAAACATTGTTTGTGAATTGGTGAATTTTTAAAAAATAAATCAACTTCCTTCCACAAATGTTGTAAACGTTAGTTACAAATCCTATTTATAGGACCAGGAAGGACGTAACATATTTAAGCTAAACTGGGAATCGGAATTAAAAGATATAAATGAATTTTATATTAAGTTAACGTGAAAGTGATGGTTGAAACGTGGATAACATTGATAGATGTTACAAACAAGATAGCACACAGTTAACGCTAAACTACTCTGCTCTGTCTCTTGTGGTTAGAAAAAATGAACCTTTCATAAAATTAGAGTAATGTTTACCTTTTGAGATAAATATATTATGTTAAAGGTTAACAAGCTCTTTTAAAGAGTACAGTTGACGGTCTGGAATTCTAATAAAGGATGAAATCTCATAACTCATATCAGCATCCTCTTTTTATCATCTGAATTTAAAAAAAGAATAAATATTTTCGTACGTAAGTAATTATATTGAAGTCTTTAAGCAAACATACTTTAGACTGACATTCAAGTGTTTCTCTACTCTTTATCCTGAATCCTATCATGCACAGTTTCTTGATCCTACAATGTAACAACTAGGTTCGGGGATAAACAGGAAAGATATTTCAATCACTAATAAGTGATGAACAAGTGTCTATAATATGCGAAATTGTTAGACTTTTAAACAAAGTTCCAAAATTTCCTGTCTTAAGAAAAAATGACGCTGCTTCAACATATGATATAATCTTGCGAAAAAATAACTGTAATAGTTTTGAATAATAGTAAACCTAATGAAGCATTGATATGGTTGTGCTTCATGTGATCAATGACGTAATTTTTTTGTCTGCTTTTTTCTCAAGACTTTTTTGAAAGACTTGTTTCAAGTATATCATTATTCATTTGACAGGTTTTGTAAAATAAGTCTTGTTATACACTCAACAATTAATGCATTGCCGACCTTGAAAACAAAGTTGAACCGACTCTAAATGATTGCAGTTGATTACACCCCATTAAAAGGCTTTTTCATTTGCCATACGGGCGACATAAACATGGACATTTTGCTTTTACTTACATATATTTACTATAATTATTTAGTATAGACTATATAATATTTTAGATTTCAACTACTTTTAATTTTTGCAATTAATTCACCGTTGCGATTCGTATTTTACCTTTTGTTCATTTGAACAATAGATTGCTTTCTATGGTGATTCATCCTTGTTTGAAGATAGTGAAAAAAGAAATCAATGAACGAAACAAATATATCAAAGTGTTTTGTATATAAGTTGATTTTTTGTAAGCTAATTAATGTTTTTGAAATCAGTCTTTAGATGTTATAGAGGAATGCGTACATTCACGTGAACACAGGTGGTATTTAATCCGGTAAATACTGGAACATGTACATTTTTAAGATTAGTTTTGATTTGTTTCTTAATGAATTTTAATCAATTTTCTTATGAAAAAGAGTACAAAATACTTAGCTATGGTGCATGGAATATTTGAACAAATTTCAAACTTAAAATCAACTGTTAGTTTCTAAAATAAATGTTCTGGCCTCTTTGTTTGTCATAAGTATGTTTTACAAGGATTTATTTTTTATCATTTCTATAATAAACTTTAAACCCTGATGAAAGCCCCTTTATGCCAAAGGGTTATTATTTGAGCAACATAAAATTGCTCAAAAAGGTAGACTTACGTAGCTAGTTTGCTTTTTCTTTAATTTGATTTTTTAAAAGAACATTTTTTCAACGACCTTTCTGTTTTATATTTTGTATGTTTTTAAGAAACGGCCAACAACGACAACATCAGTAACAGCTGCCAAGTCGGATTTCATCAAAAAACCTAAATCTAATTTCAACTCTTAGCGTAGTTGAGTTAGAACAAAAATACACAAAATACACAAAATACCATACATATGATAAAAAAAATACAAATGAATATTAAAAAAAACCTCAAGAAAAGGGTTGCATAAAGGTAAACAAAAAATATGATTTTTTTACAAATAAGAATACGATTTACAGTTCAGAAAAGTATGTTATACATATAGAAATATACATTTCCTGAAATACAAATCTAATATCTTTAAATGTACAAGAATGAAGTTAGCTATCATTTTAATCCCATGACGCTTGAGTTCTGAATATATATATGCACTTTAATCAGTTTTACCTTGATATACCAAATATAAATTGCTTAAAAAGTTTTAAAAGAACATATTTAATTGATATAATGCAAATAAAAGTATATATTGGTAAGGCAGATACAACAATGTAATTACAAAATTTAATCTCATCTTACATTGCAACTAAGTAAACGTTGTTTTACTGGAACTTAATTGTTCTAATGTTAGACGAAACAAAACTAGGTCAAGTGATCCTATATGACAAATATACCGTAAAGATACAGTTAAATCATCCGTATTAGTTACTTCATAAATTTATATGAAATTTAGTTACAAGCATTCAAGCAAAAGGGACAAGTAAAATATAAACATGTAAGATTTTACAGTTTGCGTTTAAATGGATTGTTCCCATGGATCTGCAACATTTCTTTTTTTTTTCTTGCACAAGTTAGAAGTTTAATCAAAATTCGTTTAATTCCTCTGTAAATAAAGAAATAGTGATTCAAAATATCACGTATTTCCTTCGATGTATACAATAAATCTTAACGTTTTGAGTACCTGCAAATATCTTATCTATGAGCAACTATTTCTGCAAGAACCTTAACTGAGAAGTTGACTTTAAAATGCTTACTTGTTCACGAGAACAATCTGTAGACATTGTTTTTTCTGCCATTAGTATCTCAGATTCCTTCACTTTAGTATGCCGAAATCTCTTAAGCATACTCTTTTTCTAAAAACAAAAAGAAAACAAATCAAATCGGTTTATTATCTCTAGTAATTACAATAGAATTGATCTTCTATATAGATCGAAGTTCTATCAGAATTGCAAATCTAGCTTTTAACTTATTCTTAGCATGTAACTGTTGATTTTAGATTTAAATAATAATAGTAGAAATTCTTTAAGATGTTACGTTTTCATTCTAACTTAAAAAAAGAAGAAACAAATAGCAAAATACTATGAGTATTTCATGCATAATTTATAAAGAATGATAACAGCGTGTTAAAACAAACATTCTTTCCTCACCTTGGGTTTCATCAATGGTGCATTTAATTTAGACGTCGACGAATGTTGTGAGCTAAGGGTAGGTTCCTTTGTTCCTCGTTCAGCAAAACTGAATATTGTACTCAAACTCGGGTATTTATTCCCTATGCCCTGCCTCACCTATCAAGATATTGCAATTAAAAATTCATTATTTTTTGCTGAAGGAGATATTAATGAATACTCTATATTTTTTTTTACCTAGAAATAACCGAATTAGGTTTATATTTGAATCAAAATTAAGATTATTTTATTGATATTTTATTGAAATGTTATCATCATTTTCATAACTGTATATGTATATGTACATTCTATAATTATATTACAGATTTAACAAGAGGCCCACGTGCTTTCAGGTCTCCTGACTACCATAAACTTTAGTTGGACCTGTCAAAAAAATATATGTTGTTTGCATTTTAAGCTTCAATTTTTAGTCTAGACCCTAATCCAAGACTCCTCTGACAAGTAACGCTGCTTTTAGTTTTTGACCTTTGCAAACATATATTCTTGAATTAGGAGGAGGGGAGTCATAAAAAACTTGAATTATCTATACCTTAGCTACAGGGACCAAACAAGTATAATTTTGGTAAAAAGAGACATGCATGCCATTTATTCCAATTATATAATATTCACAGCTTCATTTAAAATGCACACAAGAATACAATGCACAGACAATTAAAGTATGTTATTTGAGAAAAAAGAAAAATTTTTAGAAAACAATTAATACATTTTCACTCTATGGTCATATTGGGCCCATCCTAGAGTCTGTAACCCTGACCTAGGGGCAATGGATTTCACACTTTTGGTAAAAGGCTTCTTGGACATTATAACATTGCATTTATTATTTTTCCCACATGTGTAAGAGAGACAAACATTTTTGAATATTTGGCGTTCTTTGCATTTATCGTCCCGCCCATGAAGCCATGGGGGTGGTAAAGTCATGAATTTCATAATTTTGATTTTTCTTATTATGGAGATGCTTCAATCTAAAAATGGTAACAATTGACCTTTTCAAAAAGAAGTTAAAATGTAAAACTGTATACGGACGTTATATGACGGACGACGCACAACGACGGAAGAAATCGATAACAATAAGTCACCTGAGTAATTTAAGTGACCTAAAAAAGCTTACCTTTTTGTCCAAAAGAACGTGTGAAACAAAAATGAAAAAAACCCTGAAAAATAAATATTCATTATAAAATTGTTACATGTAAATAAAACTACAAGATTCTGATATTAAAAAACAAAACATGAAATTAAATTAAAAAAATCTTTTTAAGAAAAGTACTTAAACACTTTCGTGTTTAAAAAAAAATCCGATAAAACCCTCCAAACACCTTACAAACATATGGTATGCATATCTAACCTGCAGTGAGTTTGCAATGACAAACAAATACTGAAACACAACTGCATTTTCATTAACTGCCAGGATTCCGAACAGCCAAGTCACTCCTAGAACTGGCAAAAGTGTTCCGAGTGACCGCAGACCGGATCTTTTAGAACATTATTAAAAATAACGTTAACAAAATCGTTTAAAAAATATCACATATTTAAGTTCGATTCAATGTTTAAAGATACATGAATGTTAAATTGCTATGTATTGCACATGTACATGAATTTTGTATATTGTTGCTACGCATACATGCGTCATGTTTGTGAATACAAACATTTTTTTTTAATGTTAAACGTTATGTTTGATATTCGATGATCTGATTATGTTGAAGTTAAGATATATACATTTATACATTTTTTTTTATGATTTTTTTTACAATGGTAGTAAACCCAAGTGATATAAATATGAAGGTTCTTCTTGGTTTGACTCACGAAGCTTTCCTCTGCAGTGAAGACCGTGCGACTATGCTTGAGGCAAACAGCACCCTCAACAGTGAAACAATTATAAGAATGTTGATCTGAAAAAAAAAAAATATTTTTCAAACAGAAAGCATTAAATTTCAATTCTATGGCAAACATTAAATACTACTGTTACGAAAGATCATCAATTTTCTTGAAACTTTTGAAGACTTTGATGTGCAAGAAACAAACTTTCATGAATAAATTAATTCTGGTTGTAGCGCGATTTTTGATTGGTTTAAAATTGTTTTATATCGTATACAGAATATTGTCTAGGTCACAGTTAAACTAATAAATATTTAATTCATTGCTTAAATATTGTGATTTTTGCTAAAGAACTTACCACACTAATCAGACAGACTGGAATAATAAACAAATAAAGAGAGCCACTTTCGATTGACAGCCAGCAGCTTAAAAGTTCAAAAAGAATTATTTCATAAACTACGGAGGTCAGTGGTAAACAAGTATGGCAATAAAAATGTTATTAAAACATATATGTAAAATTGAATACATTCTTTAGTTCTTGCAAAAACAATACTATATTAAATACACCTACTACGACTTTAGGTGGTATCCTTTTCCCCAAAATGCTCCAAGATTTGTTACAGTCATAATGACCGGTATACCTGCAAAATATCCGCTATGAGGATGAAAAAAAATCATCCTTATTTTTTTATCCTTACGTCTCATACCATATTTGTATTTTACGCAACTGTTCGACAAGTTTTTGATTCAATGCATATAGTGTTCAAAGGGAAATCTAAATAGCTTAAACACCTAACCACTTAAAATACGAAAACAACGTCAAATGGACTACAATATTAATAATTACCTCCATTTTACGTTTTAGGTTAAAGAAATTAATTAAAGCTGAACACCGCTCGTAAATAGGCACTGTCCGCCATATTTCTCTTTTATCACGGCCATCCCTATAGCACTTATATAAGCTGCAGACCTCTTAGCAGTTAAAAGTATTTCGCTGAAGAGGTTTCACCTGTGTGGACGTACATCTTGCCTCGCCGTGTTACTAAGGCGCGATTAAATCATGAAATTTTACGCACTTTTGTCGAGTCAGAAGAATACTAACATCAAATAAACAGGTCAATGCATTATTTACAAACCATATGCACATAAAAGAAGAATTAAATGCATAAATCCAAAGACCACCAATGGAATACTACACATCGGCCACGAGTTTCAGGAGTGCAATCGGGTGTAATGAAATCGAAGGGTTTTTATACCGGTACCTGGTCTGAGCGACAGTACCTATTTACGAGCGGTTTTCAGCTTTAACGATCTCCGATCCTCAGCAAAGCTCAATTTATCTTAACTATCCTGATTTTTTTTATTCGCACCATATGCATAAATCTGTTTTGTATATAGAAAAATTTAATAGGTTTTTTAGTGTTAATATTACACAGAGCTATTCAACGAACTGTTTGGCCTAGTGGCTCCACGGAGACCTACTAGGGGTTCGATCCACCGATGCACCAGTAAAACCCTTTTTTCTAATTTGATCTCAATATGTATATATATGCATTACCATTATATCTATCATAACCAGCATTGCAATAACTTCGTAAAATGCATGGATACATGTATCCGTAAACGTCCTTGTATTTTATTTCATTTCTAAAATTATAAGGATAAATAACACTTTTATGATGAAAAATACTTTGAGGCTGAGGATCGGAGAACCTTAAGCAAGTGCTTTAGAAAATAGGTAAACATGTATCTGTAGTACTTGTAAGTTGATATGTGAAATGATTCCAAAGAATTTGGTTAGAATTATTAAACTGTTAATACGATTTTGATTTTAATAAATATATCAAAAAGGTTAAAGTCAACTTGTGAGAGGTTCATACATTGAAATACCTACCCCAGATTCCGCCCAGAAACCAATGAACCCTTGATTTTGACTTGAAGTTGTTTGCGACATACAAGGCATAATACGTCACCGTAATATTCATGAAGTAGTAGACACCTAACCCGAGCATACTGAAAAAGGTCACTAAGAACAGGTAGTGGATAATGGCCGTTATCGCGACACAAGCACCCTGAAATATAGAATAATTAAAGGCCAGTGATTAGGTAAATACTCAGTATCAGTACATGAATACAGTTTATTGATTAATTATGAATCCAATAGTTTTCGGTATTTTTTAGGTTCAAGATAGCATGCCTGTTTAATGTGATACATTTTATTAAATGTTTTAAGATTTCGTTCATTATAAGCTCTATGAATATATTTTACAAATATATATTTACACTCATAGACTTATCGCTTATTAAAAGGTAAAAATTGAAATTTTACTTCATTCGCCGTCTGTTCCACTGACGATATAAACATTGTATATGACAATATTAACGATCCACAGATATTCAACATCATGACGTTTTTGTCACTCCTGATAAATCTGAAATTTACGTAAAATGAAATGATTTTGAATTTCTGTAGCATATGTATACCTGCTGGAATTATATTTGTACATGCATGATATAAATCAGTCTTACAAACCTCCATGTCAGGATGTAAATCAAAGAAGTAAGAAACGTAAAAGCTATGGAGAGAGCTACTCCAACAAATGACATCGTTTTTAAGAATGGACTTTCTTCTGTTACCTGAAATATAGTCAAGATAGTTTGGAATATCAACAGCAAATATATGTCATTTTCGATTTCTTTGACCTGCATTCGTATACAAAAGGGGTGTTTACCGGAGTGTATGGTCTCATTAAAATAGCAAAGTTTGTGAGATGGTTGCAATGACAAATTGTTTCTCGACGATTTGTTAGGTTCACTGAGCATCCGTCTTCAGACCATTTACTATTTAAAAAAAATGAATTAAAAATAAACAAACCAATTACTGTGACTTCTGTGTTTAAAAAGCAAGCTTTAATTTTAGAATTAGAATAAACAACTTGTACACAAACACATACTTTAGATTGAAATCCCAGGAGACACATACAGAGTGTATTTCAGTAGACTCAGTCTAACACAAACAGTGAAAGATACAAATAATAAAAAATAGCTCAAAAAAGCAATGAGATTAAACAGGGTTAAATATACTTTTTCACACGTCGTTAATCAAAGGAGACTTTTAAGTTAATTTAACATAATAACTATATATCAATTGTAAACCCAAATCATATATTTCTGATATCTTACTTTTACAATGTGTCCAAACGTAAGATTGAGAGGTGGATCCAACACTCCTAGGTCTGTTTGTGTCGTGAGGGACAATATTGGGGAATTAACAAAGGATCTTCGCTTAGACTTTTTCGCATGTTTACCTTTTAACTCTTTCCTGGTTGGTTTTATTGATTTTTCAAAAAGACATGAAAAAGAAATATCAAGTTTGGTATCAAAACAAATAAAAAAAAATTATAATATCAAATTGGATGTTTGAGTATTTATCAAATTTAGATGTGTCTGTGTGTAAAAAAAAAGTAAGCTAGATGTAATGAAAGATTTAAACGAAAACTGAAAACTTGTAATTAACAGTTTACCTGTCAGGATCAGATCCGAGAATGCCTGACATTGTTTTATATAGAACAGCAACATAGTTGATCGCTTGTAGCAGAGAAAAAAATTCAAAAACATTGAAAGATAGGTTGGTATACGTTTTCCATTATCGATAATTGTTATTTTATCTTGTAAAAATCGTGTTTTTGCATAATAACCATTAACAATAAATGCATATAATAAACACAAAATAGTTTTGTACCTTTTGTAGCGTTTGATGCTTGTTTTGGTAATTCTAGAAAGGTAGGAAATTCTTCGGAGTTTTGAGAAACGTTGTTTGAATGTTCATCCGGAAAACGTATTCCCGTTTCATCGATTTTTGTTTGGTTGATAACAAGCTCTTTAAAAGACATCAATTTATAAAGAGTGGTTTTTTCCTCTACCTATATTTGCAATTATAAACGACAAGGAAATACTTGTTTACCGAAATTGGATCCGATGAATTCAGTCGCTGTAATATTGTCGTTTTGGAGTGTAATCGTGCTGAAACGGTCCATATTCTTTAAGAGGTGGGGTCTTTTTCTGTCTAAAATGACAAACATAATATGTAAACTACTAATAGATAGTAGTGATCATTGAAGCGTTATACCTATTTGCTAGATGCATGCATTGTTTTGTTTTTTTAACTTTTACCTCCTTACTTGGTTTATAAAAAATGACAAAAAAAACTTGTCAACCAACTCAAAAATCCATAAAGCGAAATACGAATTTAAAGAAGAGCAACACTGGCCTCTAGTAAGATAAAGATGGGATCAGATGCGTAGGAGGAGTAAATATCCGGTGTTGACCGGTCGCACTTTTCTTACACTCTATGTTTTTCGCTCACCTGAACCGAAGGATCAAGTGAGCTTTTCAGATCACCCGTTGTCCGTTGACGTCCGTCCGTCTGTCCCTCTGTAAACTTTTCACAGTTTTGTCTTCTTCTCTAAAAGCACTGCGCCAAATTTAACCAAACTTGGTACAAAGCATCCATATTGAAAGGGATTCTAAATTGTTAAAATAAAGGGTTTATAGGGTGTGTGTCTTTAAAAATCTTCTCAAGAACCACTGCAACAGAAATGCTAATATTTACATAGAAGCTTGTATATATAGTAAAGATTTTAAATTGTAATCAAAGTACTGAAGTACTGACGGGAGTTGATTTTATCGATTATTATTTATTTTAGAATCAACGATATGTTATTTAGCATGACAAGTAATTTCTAATCTCTATTGAAATTACGCACATTTTTATAATATGAATTCTCGGACTTTTCCGACAAGAATTTCGAGAAAACCCCATATGAATCATGTTGTGTAATATTTACAGATATAATTAATTCCATCAAACTATGTATCAGTAATCGAAATATTTCTAAAAATTGTACACATGTCTGTATTCAACCAATATTGAACTCTAGTATCGTTCAACCAGCCGCTCGGCTGTCTCCGTTAATCTCCGACTACCAAGAGAGACTCTCTGCTTGTTGGAGATTTACGGAGACAGCCGAGCGTCTGGTTGAATGCTCTGGCGTAGGAATACATACGACTACAAAAAATATCAAAATTGTTCGTCCATTTAAAATCTGACTATTTTCAAGGTATTTATAAATACGTTTTGTTGAAAAACAATGGTTCAGCATACATTACACCGCATTTATCTATTATTTCAAGAACTAACTCTTGTCGGCGGTGATGATTTGTGCTTAGGCCCAAACACTGTTTCACTTTCGGTTTGCCAGAGTAACTGCATAGGAGAGCTGATTAAAATCAACTCCCAAAAATCGTTATCCCCGTCAAAAACTGGGACCCCACGCGGTGTAAATACGTAGGAAAAATGTTTAAAAATACGTAGGGAAAATGTTTAAAAATCCTCTTCTCAAGAATCAATTCACAAGAAATGCCAATATTAAAACAAAATCTTATATACATGTAGTGAAGATTCAAAATTGTAGAAAATCGTGATTCCATGGCAAAAACTGGGGCACCAGGCGGGGTTCAAAGTTTAACATAGAAATACATAGGAAAAGTGTTTAAAAATCTCGTCTTAATAACCTCTTCACCAAAAGTGCCTATATTTACACAAACGTTTGCATACGTAGTGAATACTCTAAATTGTAAAATTCTTGACCCCCAGAAAAAAACTGGGGCTGAGGCGGGGGTCAAAGTTTAACATAGAAGTACACAGGAAAAATGTTTAAAGATCTTCTTCTCGAGAACAACAATGCTACAATTTGTCAGATTGCTATGCATACAACCTTGGATAATGTAGATTCAATTTTTTAAAATAGTGACCCTTCGATCTAATACTTGGGCTCCAGAAGGGGTTCAAAGTTTCACATAGAAATATAGGGGGAAATGTTTAAAAATCGTTTGGAGAACTACAATGCTTCAATTCGTGAGATTACTATGCAAGCATCCTTAAATAATGTAGATTCTAAATTGATAAAGCTGTGACCACTGGAAAAATACTGGAGCCCCAAGAGGGTTCAAAGTTTAACATGGAAATATATATGGAAAATATAGTGGGAAATGTTTAAAAATCTTCTTTTGGAGAACTACAATGCTTCAATTCGTGAGATTAATATGCAAGCATCCTTAAATAATGTAGATTCTAAATTAATAAAGCTGTGATCACTGGAATAATACTGGAGCCCCAAGAGGGGTTCAAAGTTTAACATGGATATATATATGGAAACTGTTTAAAAATGTTCTTCTCGAGAACTACAATATTACAGTTTGTGAGATTACTATATGGACGGTACCTCAAATAGTATAGATTCTTAATTGGTAAAGCCAACCATAAACCCCAGACCAATACTGGGTCCAAAGAAAGAGGTTCAAAGATCAAAATAGATACAGCAAATGCTATGAAATAGAATATTAAAAAAAACTGGTTTTCAGGTGGGCTATGCGGCCAATGGGCCTCTTGTTTAACCATAGTTCCGATAAATTTAACCCCCGTCAATATTTATTTTGAATCTGAATTATGTGATTGTTCATTTAAAATGAGTATTGTTACGCTTGAGATGTTTTGACTCTGTAACAAATGAACAATGCTAAATACTTGTCACGAAAAACAGATGTACATTGAATGTTATGCTTGTGTTCGTTTAAAAGAAAACGAGTTCCAGCTCCTGATAATATGTATTCTTTGTAGTAACTCACTCTAAAAATCAGTAAGTATTGAACAATGACCTGGAATAAGTGTTGACTATACATTTATGCAATTATAACAACTTTATAACAGTGGAATATTATTAAATCTTTCGGGTTTGACAATAAACGATAAATTGTCTGTGCTCCAGACAACCTATACGTATGCTCGTTAAGTAATAAACACGTTTGTTTTTGTCATGTTAAGGTACATTTAATAGATACACAAATGCAATAACTTTATTAGAATTTCCATACCAAATGATTTGTTCTTAAATGATTTAACAGTTTTGCATAATATTGATTTACCTTTTCGCTTACAGTAGTCCAAGCGTTTGAGTTATTAGGTGACAAAATGTTATCAATAACAGCGTAAAAAACCTGAAATTAATTTAAACACATTGATATCATTACTGTTCAAGTAAGAAGGGCATAAACACGCGTGATCGGTATCTAAGATATACACTGATAAAGATAACTAGTACAATAAAGAGACAATCAACGTAAAGTGAAAATCGTCGTCATTAAGAATGAACTGGTCTTTTGTACTGAAATAAGAGAGCCGTATGTAAATATCTGTGTCATAACTAGTGTAAGTTTGTTTTTAATTATATTCATCATATATTTTAGAAACAACACGGGTTGGTGAAGCAGTTAACGAGCAAACGCTGGTTATAACATGTTATTTAGTTTAGTTAGCAAAAGATTTCACATATTGCCTTAACCCCCTTCCCAGCAGTCACGCACTTTAACGCATATACCGTTACTTCACAATGACGCATTTTGACGCATATACATCTTCCCCGCAATCACACACTTCAACACACTTTTCGTTGTTGGCTATTACGGCTCCGATAACACGTAATTTATTGTTTTATTTATCAAAATATATTGATGTCATCATAATAAAAGTTTAATGTAATTAATGTAATTTATGTCTTAAGCTTTCGAAATCTTTAGCAAATAATATATATTTTTTTTAATTTTTGAAACGTCCTAGTTGCCTGATTAGTTAAAAAACTTCGGGCTACAAAATTTTTGATGGCGGCGAGTGAAGTTGATTATTTTAACGTTACAGATGGTAAATGATCATTCATACAGCTCCCTTAAAACAGCTGGTTTCTCAAATGACGTCTGCTTTAGTCACAGTGTGCGTTTCTTTAATTTAATTTGACCACTCCAATCCCCATTCACAACGTACGGCCAATGCGAAAAATTCCTTGAGATGCTTCTCGATAAAGATTGTTTAAGAATACACGTATATATTTACATTTTCCAGTGTCTTTGCCTGTGATAACACTACGTATCGATTTTGTACTATAAAACCCATAACTTCAAATGACGCTAAATTGAGGCGCCAGCGGGGTTTAATTTGCTTATTTATATTTAAATATTTAATCGTACGATGGCTTAATATTATATAAATATAAGTAATAAGGAATCATTCTTTAAATATTATGAGGTGATAATTTCGGTCTGGGCGTGATCAAATCTATCATAAAGCCCTTCGGGCTTAATTGGATTTGATCACGCCCCGACCGAAATTATCATCTCATAATACTCAAAGAATGATTCCTTATTCCTTAAATAAATACAGACGATATGAACATAACCATGCTACTGAAATACCACGGAGAAAACGTGTGGTTTTAGAATTTTTTTTACGTTTTTAATTTCAATTCGAATCGGCTCCCAGTAAAGTTAAAATGAAGGAAAAGAGATTGTTTTGTTTATTTTTAGACGTTACTTATAAAACTAGCAGGTATGGTTCATACGCATTGCAGGAAGAAGCGGTATGTACATGACTGTACATGTTAATAATTGACGAATTCATGTATTTTAAAAAGAACTTAAATATTAGTCTTTAAAATCGAACATTGAATAATCAATATTCATGACAAAATTTGATTTATTTTTAAATCATTACTTTTCAATGTCCGGAAGTATAAATACTAGAGCATGTTCAACCTGTATCTATAATCATTAATGATGCTTTGAATTATTTTAAAAATAATAATGAATAAAGAATGATTTTCAGATGAGAAAGAAATGGACAATTATTAAAAATTTAGAGTAGCTTAACAGCAGTAAGCAACAAAATACAATTATTGGATTATTAGATTATTGGATATCAGTTAATCAGAGAGTTGGGAATTATTCAATCATATAATAAAAACAATTAGTATTGTACATGTAGCACAAAAAAAAACTAGTCCCACTTTTCTTGTCAATCGTGGAAACTTTCAAGCGTGCACGATTTCATTTGAAGAACGAACTTGCCGCAGTCTGTAACTCTGATTTTTTTTTTTTAGAACGGGAGTCACAAACCTGTAGTTAAAATCGACCCACCCTATTTAACAACCCCCTCCCCCGGTGCTTTAATTCAGTCTACAACATTGTAATACTGTTTTAAATATCTTTTATTGCATGTAAGGTTACTTACTATTCAGTTTAAAATTGATATTCTGGTAATAATTTGGTTATATCTTTTCCAATGGATAGACTTAAAGGACAAAAAAATGCCAGAGGAAAGACAATTAATTAAACGGTAATTGATATGTCTTTTAACTTCGTTTTCAATACATCAAATTTGTATTACTTTTCTTTAAAAAAAACATCAGACGGCATTTTCCTTAACGAGGCTGGGGGTGGCTGCCATTTTAAAGCGTTTTTATCTCTATACAAAAAAGGTTTTCACTTTAATGTTCTATAACTCTTACATTGTACTAAATTTGTCTTTTGAAAGAAATGGATATGATGGTATTGAAACATTATTTAAAGAGTCAATTGACGGTAAACCAAGGGTTACAAGATGCAAAAAAATAATTTCGGCTGTTTTTCAGTATTTTCTAACTTTTCAAAAGGAGGTAATTTGTAAAACTCCAAATATTTTGTTCAAATATTTTCCTTTAATTTTTTTTATTTTAAATTTCATCATCGAAATTTTTTTTTAATGCTCAATCTTTATTACACATATATTGATTATTATTATGTTAAAATATGGAAATACTCTTGTGGCTACTTTTTTTTTCTTTTACATATTTGCATTTTTGTGACATATGTTTTTTGGTAAAATTGTGATATTTTTCTTTATAAGAAATATTGTGAAGTTTTTAATATTGTGTTAATTTTTTGTGATGTTATTGGCATGTTTTTTGCCTTTATTTATATTTCATATGTTTTTAGTAATTTTTTTTTTACATAACGTGCAATTTCTTCAGATGCAATACATGATAAAATTAACGATGATTGTGATGTGGTCTTTCACATTAAAATGTAAATTAAGATTATGTGAAACATTTCTGCAAATTTAGTGAATTTTGGAGAAATCTTTTTTTTGACCCCCCCCCCCCCAGCCTCCTTAACAGTTGCTCAGTAACTGATCAGGACGATTTAGAACACAACCAGGGATTGGAATTTATAGTGGTTAAATTTTAAATAACGGCTTTAAATTATAAATTGAAATTACTATTGTACTGCAGTTGACATTTTAAGAAAATATATTTTTATAGATTGAATTTATTTGACAGCTTTTAATTACCTTATTATATATTGTTTGATTGTAAAGTCATTAGCTGGGATACTCAATATGTGTTCATATTTTTTTACCTCTTAGTAAAATGTCTGCATAAAATACAGTAGGGCCGCAAATGGCGGGTAACACCTGGTTCATCGTAAGATTTTCCAAAAAAAAAAAATGAAATAATAATACATGTATAATCATATGGGATCAATGCATTGAATCGCGAAAGAAATCCAACGGTCTTTTTGTCTTGATATGGAATCGTCTAATATACAATATGAGAGGATCGTACATATTCGCCGTGGTTTGCGACAATGATAAATAGGACACAGTATTATTAAACAAGGACTTTTTAATTATTTTCTGACTTAAAATAAATCATATGCCATGGTTTACCGTCATAAGTGCCTAGCACATATTTTTTTTTATCATTCACGGTACACTGTTGAAGACTTTTAAGTGTTTAAATATAATGTCTGTACTACTGACACAGAACTGGAAACGACAAAATAATGTAATGAAGTACATCTATTCAACTGCATGCCTGCTTATTGGAAACATGTTTATTCCCAGTTTTATCTAAAATTAGTGCACGTGCGTAGTTTATTGCAAACTCAGTAATTTATCAAATGCGGGTAACGAAGGCATTTGTTTGACAGATATGCTCCAGAAAAACCTTCGAGTCATTTTAGCTTTAGCTTTGATAATGGAAAATAATGTTCAGTACAATGTTTATGTTTTTTAGTCTTAACTAAAGCTAATTTTATTCATGCTCCAGAGCAGACTTAAAATGCAAAAACGACGATTCAATTGGCGTGGTTACGAAAGATTCCCCGTAAAAGGCTTCGGAATATATATATATTTCTCAGTTTATGTGTTATGTTGACTTTAATTTTG
>WFKH01011926.1:22634415-22653805 GCA_016163765.1 Magallana hongkongensis
ATATATATATATTTCTCAGTTTATGTGTTATGTTGACTTTAATTTTGAGAAAAAATACTTAAAAATTTTACAGAAATATTTTTACACCATATAGGAACTAAAAATTTTATGTCGTGACTATTAATCAAATCTATCAAACACTTTTTTTAAACTGTCGAAAACTATAGATCGTAACGTATGAGGCTTTGTTTCCAAAATCATAAAGGGCAGGATGCATATAAAGATACACGTAGTTAGAGCGCTGATGCAGAAATTCATTCGGGAGGGGTAGTCCGAGAAAAAAACATTATGTTTTCCGGGGAAGGGGTTCTCTTTTGGAAATTTTACCGTGCTTAATCAGATAATTACACATTGATTCGTTTATAGTGTAAAATATATTTATATTTTACGAGTTTCTTCCTGTTTTAGAAAAACAGTTTAAATACATGTCCATGTGAAAAAGTATGACAAATGTTCCGAAAGTGACCCAGTATTGTCGTATGCACAGCATGAGTCAAGTCGTGGATGTGATCGATAGCCAAAGACAATCTAAATTGTTGACAAAATGCTTTATTTGTATCCAATTTTTTTTTATTATTATGTGTAGTTAAAATATAAAGCTTTAATATAATTTGCACATTAATTATAAGAAGTTAAATGTACGTAGTGATAGGGTTTATAAATACAACTAAAATAAAAACTTTCATTTTATTAGTTATAAACGGTCTTAAAACGCTACGAGCAATAAAGATGAGGGAATGAAAGAATTTTTTTCGACAAGTTTACTGAGTTTTTACAATACATATTACTCAATTTTCCCAATCATAATTTATCTGGGATAACCTTTGCCGTTTAGAAAAAAAAACAGGAACAAGTTATTTAAAAAATACTAATCCTAACAAATGAACACTTTATTAACTCAAATTCAAGTTCTACATGATCTCAAAAATTATGAGCTAAAAAACCACTTATATTTCGATGGAATGGGTAAAATTCACTTAAAGAATCACATTTTACACGTTATCGCGAGTGCGCTGTGGGAAATAGGATAACGTCATACAACAAATGTTAACGTAAAGTTGATATAACGTCACAGTGATCGAAAGGGGCAAAGAGTTAAACATATTCTATTGAATAAATCAAAATGAGAAGATACAATGTATCGCAAACTATACCTCTTATCTAATCGAATATAGAGCAGAGTAAGTAGTGATATTTGCATATTTACGGTGCAATGTAAATTACTGATTTTTGAATTTAAAATAAACAATTAGAATCACAAACGAATTCTGCTTTGAACGTGTTAGTTACAAATGGTATTCTTCTTTCCTCAGTTTTTGCTGCATTCTTAGAAAACAGATACAAGTACATTTTAGAATCATTATTTCTTTAACAAAGAAACTTATCAAAACTTTTAAATAAAAAGGGGCATAAAAATTTACAGGGTTGAAAACGGGGGAAACCTTTTCGCTGACTTTTCACATATTTATTAGTCCACCACTTATTTATAATGTGTGAAGGAAGGAGGGGTTATAATGTAGATAACTCCAAAAAGTGACCTCTTTTTCGATAGCTAATCCCGTAGCGCTAGCGTTAGTTATTGTGACAATCTTCTCCAAAACGCCCAGAGAGGAGCTCAGATCCCCAGCACCGATTCCACTGGTCGACGATGTCAGTTGCTTCATCAGTTGTAAAGTACTAGTAACCGTCTCCAGGATTCTGAATTTATCCTGTGTACCATTTGCGAGTATATCTTCTAACTATTTAAATGTTGGAAAAATAGTTCAATTGAAAGATTGTTACTACAGTCAATAATGTGACATACACTCATAATTCTATTAATTATTGTTAATGCATTTTGTAAGGAAACTTACAAGTAAGGATGCATTCACCAGAGCTTCGTTGGTGCAGTTGATAAAGTTAGGAGGTTCCCATTCACCATGTTCATCACACAATCGAGTTGCCACTCCTAGAATAGATTTTTGTTAATGATTAATAAGACATTTAAGGAATGTTTTAAATCTGCCTCAAACCAGGTTATATCGGATAATTCACTGAAATCTCAATCACTGACTTAATACTATTCCTAACTTCCTGGTATTTTATAAACGAAATTGTGACAAAATGGGCACATTTACTCGGGGAAGGCCAAAAAAAGCACAACACATTGCTTGGTTTTCTGTAAAGTGGAGAAAGGCGAGCAATTTTAAAGCTGTAAAAGAATATCCTGCGACAAATGCGACATAGTATTTTTGGCATATTTATATAAAATTCTCGTTTGTGTGGATTTGCGCATGTGCGCGAGAAAAGTTAACAACAATAAAAGAGAGGACCGACACCAAGTTTGTATACGATCGTAAAAAAATACACTTATAGCGTATAGTTATATATAGTTGTATATAGTTACGAACTTTTTTATATCAATATAGTGATTACAGCTACCATCTTTTAGTTGCTGAAGCTAATCAATTGACATCGGCACCTCATGACTCCTTGATCGTCCGTGCGATATCTAATGCAACTTGACTCATTTGCTTGATGTTTGGTAGTGTATTTGAGTCTGTGGTAATTTCTTTTTTTTTTCTTTTAAGATCAAATCAGATACTAATTGTTTAATTAGATAAATTGAATTTACGTGATTAACTAAATAATCTATGTAACAAGAAAATATAGTTTTTTGTGTATCTAGAATAATAAAGTATATTAATGAATGAATTAGAAATCTTATGATAACGTCTGAAATATGGACACTTTTAAATTTTATCTTCGATCGATCGATCGATCGATCGATCGATCGATCGAGAGAGAGAGAGAGAGAGAGAGAGATTGAGAGAGAAAGAGAGTCGGTATGTAGATTAACGTTTCTTTGCAAGTTATAGCAATACCCGGTGGGTTAATTGAATTATTTTTAAAATTACAAAAATCACAATTTAACTGTATGCATTTTTGTAACAATTTGCCTACCTGTTTGATATTCAGGACACGGCTTCTCTAAAGTAATTCCCGCCATAGTACTATTCCATAATAGTCCATCCATTTGTTCATCTTTGCAACTCATTTGCTCTTTGGAATCTTCAAAACACATACATCTATTAACTATAGTAAAATGTGTCATAAAGATATTTATCAAGTGCATAAATCTTTAATAATAGAGATATTTCACTAACAAACGTGTATAAATATACATCGGTTTAGATTGCCATATACACGTATTTTCTTATTTTTAGCTTTTTTAGTTACAGACTTTTAAAAGCCTAAGAATATACTGGAGTCCTACTTTAGCAATATCTTAGGCTTAGGTATTATTATTGCTACGAACCTTTATTGTTGAGATATGTACAAATATTTTAACGAAATAGTAAAAAAAATAAATAAAATGTAAGTTTCAAACGTTAAAAAATATTATATTTTATTTCATTTCCAAACTCTATTATTTCATAAGAAGTAAAGACCCAATCCATATTGATGTTCTGTATATCTCGAATCACAGCCCTGACAGGTGCCCGTCTAGACATGACTTTTGCGACAATCGGCGTCAGAACAAGAAATGTTGCAATCATCACCGTTATAACCAGGTACAGGGCACCCTAAAAAAATGAGCCTTTCTTGTAATCAAATAGTGGTTTGTCTTTTTTTTACTTTAAATTAAAAGATAAAGCTACAAATTTAAGGTTTGTTATTGATTACCTAATATTTAAAATTAAATTTAATTGATCTTTTTTTCTTAATATTGAAATTGCAAATCATTACAACTGGTACAGAGTCATTTTTTTAATGATTGCTGTTTTAAGACGCAACACTTTTTTTACAATGGTGCAATAAGTAGTCAGAATATAATTGTCGACACTTCAAAATAAATAGTTAACGAATGTTTCTTATGCTTTGTAAAATTATTGACTGGTATATACTTTGTTTCAAACCTCTGACTATATATAATGTTGTTGATGATTTTTTAAAGAAATCTACAGTTATAATGCGTTATCATTTCATGTGTGACCTAACAAATGCTTAGATCAAATTTGAATAGTTATTATATAGCTTTTTCATTTAAATTTTGTTTACAAAAAAAAACAAATTAAAAGGAATGAATTAAAACTTCGTAGTTGGAACAGCATGTATTGTATTTATTCGGTTATTTCGCTAATAGGTCGAAGGTGGCAAGATCAGTCTACATTCTGAAAGCATATTCCTCTTACACGTAAAATTGGTTTTATCATCAGATGATTAGAAAAAAAAAACAAACAAATGTTGTTCTTAATATTGGTTTACTTATTTCAAAGTAATTAAAGGATTGACATTTTGTTTGATTTTTTTTTTCTCAGTCACATGATACATTGTAACATATATATATAAACAAAAAATAATAATGTTTCCTGATTGAATTGTCGTTGTAATTAAGTCAATGAAATTTTGTGAAAAATAAATTTAGTGGAAGAATTAAGAACTAGAAACTAATTTAGTGGGGAGTTTAGGAATGTATCGTCGACCATTTATCAAGTTATCGTTCCCAATTGAAAATAGCGGCACTAATAAGCTTAAAGGGCGATTAAAGATATAATACATTTAATCCGGGCGTGAGACTTTGTGTGTAGACAAATTAAGATAGGTTATAAGGAGGAAATTATATACAAGTATATGTATAACAATGCACCATTTAAACTTACACGCATTACAACCATTGTATCTATTAATTAATAACACACCACTATACGTTTGCTTGGCTAATATTGTTATCTTGGAAAACCTCATAATTTGCCAAAGGAATGGAATAAATATACTTTTTCCATTTTGTTATACACGTGAAATACGTACCATACACTTCAACTTCGCAAAGTGAATTGGAGACACCATAAAAGTTAACATGGGAGTCTTCGTTGTAATAAATGATGTATTGTCCAGACAAAGGACACGGGGTATCGAGGACTTCTGGAAAGGTGTCCACAGTGAAATTGCTGCCATTGTAGCATAATACACCATCTGACTCGTTGGTGTGTTTGAGACGTATATAGAAAATCCAATGAGACTAATTTTATCCCGGAATACCCAATTCGAAACTAAAGCAAAAATTGAAACTTTTATGAATTAATTGTTTATTATTTTAAGGAAATACAAATACAAAGAAATATTTAAAACTTGTGAGAAACATTTTTTTTAAAATTTCTACAGATATAATACTTCCTTGTAACTTACTCTGTTTATGCCATTTCTAAATGGATTTGTTTCTAAATGAGCATATGAATTGTCTAAGTTCTTAAAACAAATGGCGTACACATAATTAACAAAAGTAGAATATAAGAAAATAAGATATAAACATTTAAAATAAGAACATTATTATTGATAGCGCATAATGAAAAAATTCTAAAAGTCATTCCAAAAATTGTATTTCAAGGGGAATAATAGTTTAAACTTTCTTATTCGGTAAATAAATAAAGCCATATTTATCGCAAACTATTAAAATGTTCAAAACATCGCAATTCATTAGCTTAATCTCATTAACATATTTTGTGTTTTTATTACTTTTTGTTAATTATGATAATGGGGGACAAGTAATTTATGCTAAATTATTGTGACATGCATAGATAAAATCATTGATTGTATATCAATCTGTTATCTATTCAGTTTTTTAAAATCGCATTTTCTACAGTGTGTTCATGTTTATTTTCATTCTTTTAAAAATAAAATATTCAAGTTCATGTAATAGCACATTCTCCAATTCAAAATTCAAGCTTATTTAAAATTACTTAATTTTTATTGGTTGTCAAGACAAATATGCAAGACAATACAATGGAAACACATAAACATAACTATATTAACAGGTGTAGAAAAGGAGTCACCCGATGACCAAGGTCATGTATAATGTTTTTATTTGTAAACAACCAAATCATTTCAGTTACATTTCTCGATGGTAAAAAAGATTCTTTCAAAAAACATGACAATGTAAGAATTGATTTTAAATTCATTTTCTAATAAAGTCATTGATAAAACAGTTTGTACAATGTATGGTGTATTTGAATTTCCTATAATATGAAAACATATTTAATACATACCCTGCAAGTTTCATTTTGATAAATTTCATTTTTTTTTAACATTGATGAATTCTTATTTTCTAACTTTATTTTCATGAGAGAACATTTATATACGTTACTGTTTTAATAAAAACGGTTTATTTTGAGAAATGTTACACTTAGGCGCTATTTTGAAATAACAAACACATTTTGGAAAATGTTCCATATGAAATCTAAAGTAAACATTCACACATTACTCTACTAATTGTTGGTGTAGTAGTAGGCTTCAGGATCTCTAGAATAACGTTGAAAAAATATTAAGACTTCACCCAGCGTAATGACCCGGTTAATCAGTGATACCAAAAAAAAAAAAAAAAAGACCGGTATCATGTCATTTATGTTTTAAAAAGTGTTTTAAATTTTTAAGTGTTTTTCAACAATATATACAGAAACATACCATTAGGGTAATATACTCGGATATCATGGATGCTGTAAATACTGGTAAGATTCACCCACCAGGTGACGTTTTCTCTTGAATAGGTAAATGAGCATTGCCCACCAAAGACGTATAGATCAGACTTCTTCCCATCCACAGCATACCTAGAATCGTAGTAGCCAGAGTAGCTAGGTGGATAGTGATATGTTGGTCTACTAAGCGCTAAATTAACTAAAGATAAAGAAAGAAATGTTTATGTTTTTTTCCTGTAAGTCTTTAAATATTAAGATTGTAGTGTTATATATCTAATTCTCAATTGTTTTACTTATTTATATGATGCCCCAGATATTGAAAAGGGTATGGAATAAACACCATTTTGTCATCTTAATCCATCAACTTTTTACCTTCGCACGTTGTGCACCCCCCCCCCTCAATATTTATCTATCGGTGATGATCGATGAATACGTATTTACAACATATATGCCACATTTCAAAACCGATTAAAAAAATAAGTAGTAAAAGAGTCGTTTAGTTAAACCCAAAGTGTCGATCAAAGACTGGTCTACAAGCACTACATGATCATTTTCACTATCACTCTTAACGGGATATATAAAGAATTTGAGACTTTAACTAGAGCAAATTCGTTGCAACGAGTAGGTATTCCGTTGCAGCTGCGAGGCGAAAAAAAAAACCAACCGGCAAATAACATTTTTTTAAATGTCATGTATAAGTTATGCGTGATTTTAATCGACAAAAAGTCTTAGTCATTTTAGACTAGTCATTGGACTTAATTAATTTAGAATTTGATTGCTCATGATTAAAAGAAGAGTTTTCATTCAAACGTTGATCTATGCCATGACATAAAACATAATAAATAGACTTAATTCAATAAAAGGACTCGAATGGTTTAATGAGAAACCAAAACAAAACCCATGCTATGTTTCAACAGTTTAATCTATACATCAGGTTTCGCAGCCCCCTCCCATGACCGTTTGAATTCACAGTATGATATGAGGACGTGAAGGGAGAGGTTATATATTTTCAGATTAAGAAATGAATTTAATAATTTTTCTATTGATCGACGTATCAAAGAAAAAAATGACCGGAAAACTTCATCAATGCGCTTAGCATTAATGCACAATTTTCAAATCATAATATGTGAAGTGTCATTGATCAAAAATGTAAATAATGTAAATGAAGCCACGCGTATGAATACAAAACAGTAACAGCAACAATATTCAAAATGGGTGCACCTTCAGCTGATGCAGGGCTATTGAGCTTAATTTAATGGATTAAACACAAATAGAAAGTTGAAATCTGAACCGGCTGAATTGAAAACAAACGGAAATTACATGCGATGGCTTGTGATGCTATTTACTATGCAGCAAGATTCGTTAAAACTGGTTTTGATGCGAGTTAGATCGCTGGAATATGCACTGGATGCAAGGAGACGCGATCGTGGACGAAATAGTTGATATGTCGACAAATAATAGTATGTATGAGCAACTTTTGTAAGTGTTGTGGTAACTAGATAGCCTGTGAGGTACTAATCTTATAAATGATATACATGCCGCTTGGAATACGCCGAAGGATTTGATGCACTACCCAAAGCTTTGCTTTACGATGCTTATTCTGATGACCGATCATGTACGTGTGTTAATTTAAAACTCATCGTTACCAAATTTGAACAGCAGTGCTACCGTGAAGTGTAAAGGCCCATATGTCCGCTATAATTATTCCTGGAATTGGAACAGCCAGCCTCGCCGTAAATGCTGATCGTTGATCGCAAGCAGACGAAATCGTGAGAAGACGCTTAATTTTCTATTTAGTAAATTAAATTTTGTGTATTGTTTATTTTTCAAGGCTAAACTTTTAATTTTTTATATTTATAAAGTTGTATTTTGTTTGCTGACAATTAAACAGACACAACTAAATTTACATTTTGCTGACAGTGTTAATTTGGAAATTCCTGTTCTATAAATAGTGTTAAATCTGAACAGTTTAGAAAAGTAGATCCGGCAAAAGTTTTATTGATGCAGGTATCAAAGAAATTTTTCGACCAATCAGAAGCGCCAAAATCTGATCAAACTAACAAATATTGAATGATACTAAAGTATGTCCCAAGTTATTGCTTCTATCACTTTTTAATGATTTTTATTAAAAATACACATACCTGTGAAAGAAATGCTATAAGAAAGATAAAAGGGAATATATCCAAGATATCTTCATTGATAAATTATCATTTTTCATTCATAAAATTTCACCTGTACGAAAACAAATTTCTCACGGAGATTTATAATGGGAAATGTTTACAACTTTTCTCCATTCGGAAGTACTCGGGACACCTCGCGCAATTGTTCAACGTTATCATCCGGGCTTTATCATGGCTGATGCATCGCGAAATTCCCGTAGACTTTCGATTTTGGGATGTGTATTGAAACATGAAGTGGTAGAGGGGGCGTTTTAAAACAGATAATCTGGACATTTTTCATATTAGTGGATGAACCGTAGTTTGAGCACAAATGTATTTATGATTATCAAAATATCAAGCAAAAAGTGGTGATAGCAAAAACTCGGGACAGAGTATAGTAATATAACAAAACATTCTGACAATCAGATATGTGCAAATTTCAAAATAAATTTAAATATAACACCACTACAAAGATAGGGAACAAAAATACTGAGTTAAAGTATGACGACCACATTTTTAGAACACAGTCCCAAGAAGAATAAAACAAGATCCGATAAAGTAGAAGGTTTGTGTTAAAATATCATAATATAAAGCAATAAACTAATCACTTTATTAAAAACTTAGACACACTTAAAACAATAAAATCTACTCTTACATTTAAAAATAAAAATAAACACCGTTAAAAAAAGTCTTACGCTACATTAAAAATACACTTTAATTTTATACTGTTTCTCTTGATTTTATTATATAAATGTGTATTTTTCGTTCTCTTTATTTATGCTATCACATGTAAGACATAAAGGAAAGTCTTAGATGATGTTTGCTGGATAAAATGAATTGAAAGGCCAATATAAATCTTTTTGTGGTGATTTGCTTCTTCGTGGAATATGTGATACTCAAAGAAAATGCGATGCTCATATTTTAGTGTGAATAATAAAATGGGTAAAACCAAAGCCTCATGACGAAAAAGACGAACAGCAAAAACACTTTATATGTAACTAGAAAAAAAATATTCTTATAAGAGGATAGGTAATGCTCTGCATTACAATTGAATAAAATAAATATGATGATTTTATTTTATCTTAGTTATTGACTTATAATAACCGATAAACTGTTTATTAGATGAAATTTCGTAGAATTGTAGCTATTGTAACAGTTAAAATGAAAAAAATAAATAGCTATTGTAACAGTTAAACAGTTGAATAAATTAACCACGTGGGACACAGAAAATAAATTAACATGAAAGTTGAAGTATATTACGAGTCAGGCTTGGGGCGAATTGCATTGTAAAGTAATGTATTACATTACCATTTCTTCTTGAATTTGGAATTCAAATACCACACGTATATTGGTTTACGGTTTATTATTTTTTTTAATTCTGTCTTTCAAGTTTTGAATGTACATGACATATGAAAATATTTTTTAGTCAAGAGTATTTTTTAATATACTCTAATTATTTTCTCGTTACATTGATGTTAAAGAACAAGATTCGAGCTTTGTCGACTTAACAAAAGAAATTACATAAAGCTCAGTTTGAAAAATGACCATTTCTACAATTTAAATAAATATTCCCATTTTAAAGATTAATCTTGTCAATAATAATGAATTATTAACTTGAAAAAAAGAGAAAAATATATTTGTGTCTTTTTTTCAAGTTAATAATTCAGAATTTAGCTTGTGACCCCTATCCCCTTTATAAACATTATAAAAATCAACGGTAGCACCTGTATTAAATTAAAATAAATGCAAAATGTCTGATTTTCAAGCAGTGTTAATTTGTTTTTTACTCACCGTAAGCAAAGCTTGATGAAAGACAAAAGTTAAAACAAAGAATTGTCTTAAACATATTCTGACCGTCGCTGAAAACAATAGACACCATTTTTAAAATTGAAAATATAAAAAAAATATTTAAACAAATAAATGTATATTTATGCCTACTACAGATAGTGACCAGTGGTGTATTACATGGGAATTACATTTAATTTTTTGTAAATATCCAAGAAAATACAAATTATTTTTCAAATTATTTCTATTTTACACTTTAGAAATAGATAAAAAAAAATATGTTCTTATGTATTCCTATCTTACACTTTGCAGTCTTCATGTGATACATGTACCAATTTGGCTGTAAGTAATATTTACAGAATAATAATTAAAATAGCATGTAAAATATATGACGCCTTAACATATTTACGATTGTTTACGATTGTGTATTTCATTTACGTCATTAATAAATAATAAATTTAGTCATTGATAAAACCTTAGCGTTACATTAACCAGATTTCTTGAAATTTTCAATACCAGCATACATTTGTTAAAAACAAAGCGAATGTGGTATATATAGTTTGCGAATATTCACTAGAATAAATGAAATTAAAGTTTTATTAAAAACTCTGCTTTAATCAAATTTTATTTTTTGACATTTATCATTTATTGTCTCAAGATTGCTTAAGATAATTTTTTATATAAACGAAGTTATCAAACACTGTACCTTTTGCAGAATTTTTATGAAATTATCTATTTTTTATTCTTTAAATTCCTGATGCATTTCTATATTTGTATGAGTGAAAAAAAATTCTGTCGTTTAACTGGACTTGAGAACTCTCATAAACAGTACTTAGATACGAGAATTACACTTGCAAAAAAGACGACAATTACTCTCAAACAAACAAGTACACAACTCAGACCAGATCTCACAATCTAAGTACTTCCTTCGTGAATTCCTAGTACATGCAGTATAGTGACACTGCATTAGCTCTTTTAGTACGAAATTTCTTTCCGTAGAGTTATGGAAGAGTTTTGTTCATTTACAAAGCTATCTTATTTCCATTTCATAAACACATAGCTCAACGTTACTGATAATGTAAAGACATGTTAATTCATAATTTTGTGTTTGATTTGTTGATTTGCAGCACTGACGTGTAAATTAGAACATGATGAATGTAGTTAGAAATAAATGACTGACGGTCTATAACTTCCATTTGTGAAAAACTCAGTCTTTGACCCATCTCTTAATAACAAATAATCGTTCTTGTTCAAATAACAGCAAAATAGACTAATTTTAAGGTTCAGATAAAATAGTACATCAGTAATACTAAGTAAATAAGTAAAACAAACAAATGTATTTGCTTTATTCTTAATGCCGCCATTTAATTACTATGGCTTCATTGTAAATCTATAGATGAAAGTGTAGTTAGATCAATAGCGCGGGTATGATAAGGCAACAAATCGAGTAAAAATTCCTCTGATCGATATGACGTCACAATAAGCAGCATGATGTCATATTTTACTCAAGAAATCTGTCAATTTTAAGTTTATCTCTGGTCCAAATTATGAAAACTACAGACGTAAAATGTCAATAGAAGCTCTTTTAACAGAATATATCTTCGATTTATCTGCATTACGTATCGTTAACATTGATGACGTCACAAGCATGTTTAATAGAAAAGATCAATGTCGGGAGACAAATCATCAAAATGCAGTGTAAACGATGCCGAAATAAGACTTATTTAATACAGATACTCAAGATTTAGATGTGTCAGTTAGAATATAACCAGGATAATACAGGCATGGATATTTTGTTTTATGAGCAAGTGTTATAAGGTTAGCAGATAGACATTTATGTGGCTTGACCGGCCTTTCCTCTGTCAGTGTGTACAAAAAAGACAAAAGTTTAACACTACCCCGGATATTATGAAAGATGAATTTGGCAAATATCAAAAGCAAATGACCTTAAATACTTGAAAAATGCTGCTAGAATCCTTTGGTTTGTTGTTGTAAATGAAAAATACGTAGTATTTTCAATGAAATTGAAAAAGTTGAGGAGGTTTCCGGTAAATAATGACTATATTTATTTTATGCAATTAACAATAGGATTCTAGCAGCAATATTAATAAACATGAACTTATTGCCGATCGAATTATTGTATCATACATACAAATAAACTTCGGGGTAGTGTTACACTTTTTTGATTTTTTGTTAAGGTACAAAAATGATCTATTTTAACTGTCACGTGATAGCATGGCACGGCAGCTTTATAGATCGATTTCATTCCGTAGTAAAAATATAATATCTTGTTGAATACATTCACTTGATATTAATATTCGGCACTGTTTTCACAAAAATAAACAATTTCAAAAAAGACCATAATATCGGCGATCATTAAACTCTGAGTTGCCTTAACCTACCCGCGAGTCTTTTAATGATTCGATCGTCAAAAAATCTTACTAATGGAAAATACCTGACTCGGTCAAAAATCTGATAGTTGATTGTTGATAGACCTAATTCATTGGTACAAAAAAGGTTAAAAAAGTACTATATTTGAAATAAAGAATAAACTTGGACAGTACCAAAAGCAAACCAGTACATAGAGATTAAATCAAGAAAATTATATCAGTAGTACTTACATAACAACGTTCTTTGGAACTTTTATCATCACACCATACCGTGCTACTGCCGTTATACGAATCCAGCAGGGATCTTAAAAAGCAGATCGTCATGATGTAATTAAAAACCTGTGGTGAGAATACAATATAATTAAGGCTGTATAAGTCACTTAGTTAAAACAAAAGACATATAATATATATAATGTATACAACATATAATGTTGTAAAAATATTTTGTTTAATTATAAAATACGGATTGATGCATTTATGAGCGCTTTGACATTTCCCAAGTAAAACCATAGACAACAATTAATTATATATAATGCAGTTAATTTCTTACTTTTTAATCAGTTATTTCATAAACATTGGCAATTAAGTAATGAATCGTCCCATTGAACTTTAAAATATTCGACTTTTTATAAACATGAAATAGGTTTAATATTTAGAAGAAAAAACAATATTTATTCCAGCAAAATATAATTTAATTATTTATTGATTATCTCTAAGGAAATTCTCTAAAAATTGCCATCTAATTGAGCATCACGTAAAATGATTTCTTACTTTAATTTTTTCAACGACCGTATTTTTGACCAGGTAAATATGGTCTATATTAAAAGATATTGGAATGTCTTAAAATCGCAGCACATTTTAGAATCTACAAGAACTTAAATATACATCAATGTAACAAATTGAAAATATAAATGAGAGCTTAAATATGCCTTTGCAATATTATAAGACATCCCATTGATATTCTTAAGTAAGAAATATTTCTTATTGTGATATGTTGCTGAAAAACAATACAGCATTTCGCTACAAGGCATATACATGTCCTTAATATTAAATGCGTTTCTGGTGACCTTTTAAAACGACGAAACTGTTAATTAGACTTTTAAAGCATTCTTTGTTAATTGACATTTTTCAGATGTCTTGCCCCAGATAATCTTCAAAATAATACGTGGCATATTTAGATTCTATATCTAGATTTTGTATGACATTAACAATTGCATCAAAGAAAAATTAATCATTACACATTATAAACTCATGATAGACTTCATTTTTGTGAGTCACGTAGGCATTCTAACAGTTTAATCTAGTAATATAGGAAGAAATAAAACAATCATTTTCAGAAAAATGCACTCTACATTACTAATTTTCTAAATATAGAAAAACAATTTCTTTTTCTAATTAAAAGATCTCTTTTTTGCTTTTTGTCTTTTAAGTCTATTTAAATCTTTGGTGTTAACCATTTTGATAATAACACTGAGATAAGAACCTCGCATTTTCTCTGAGTATCACGTATTCAATGAAGTGCCAATTTACCACAAAACACTTAGTTTTACAATTTATGTTTTCCAGCCATCATCATCTTAAAGCTTCCGTTATGTGTTCGTCTAATATGTGGTAGTATTAATGTTGATAAAAAAGAGAGACTCGCTTAAATCATATAAAAAAAGAGAAACTGTATAAAGTTAAACTGTATTTACAAAGTATTGTAAGATTATCAACAATGGTATATGTTTTTAACTTTAAAATGTAAGAATATATTTTATTATACGAATTGTATCAAACTTTTTAATGAGGAAATAAGTTTGCTGCTTTATATTATCAAAGTACTGAAGTACTGAAGGGAGTTGATTTTATCGATTATTATTTATATTAGAATCAACGATATGTTATTTAGCATGACAAGTAATTTCTAATCTCTATTTCAATTACGCACATTGTTATAATATGAATTCTCGGACTTTTCCGACAATAATTTCGAGAAAACCCCATATGAATCATGTTGTGTAATATTTAAAAATATAAATAGTTCCATCAAACTATGTATCAGTAATCGAAATATTTCTAAACATTGTACACATGTCTAAATTTAAGCAATATTGAACTCTAGTATCGTTCAACCAGACGCTCGACTGTCTCCGTTAATCTCCGACTACCGACGGTCTGCTTGTCGGAGATTTACGGAGACATCCGAGCGTCTGGTTGAACGCCCTGGCGTAGGAATACATACGACTACAAAAAATATCTAAATTGTTCGTACTATTTAAAATCTGACTATTTTCAAGGTATTTATAAATACGTTTTGTTGAAAAACAATGGTTCAGCATACATTACACCGCATTTATCTATTATTTCAAGAACTAACTCTTGTCAGCGGTGATGATTTGTGCTTAGGTCCAAACACTGTTTCACTTTCGGTTTGCCAGAGTAACTGCATAGGAGAGTTGATTAAAATCAACTCCCAATAATAATTGAACACATTAATTGTTGCCTATCTTATAATATTTTGACACAAATCACCCACTTCGTTAGACCTAGTTTTAGTCTTCCTGGGACTTTGTTCTAAACTTTGGTCGTCATACTTCATGACTATGATATGATATGAATTTGGTTGGTATGTGATCAAATCCTCTGAAAGGCCCTTAAGGTTTAACACGATTTGATAACGTGACCAGTTAAGTTTATATCGGGTTAACATTTAAACTTACCGTTTATTCAAGAAATGAACAGCAATTGCATTTTTCATCCTTGTATTTGCGTTTGTTTGACTTTTTGGATAAGGAGGTTATGTAGGAAAAGCAATATTACCAAGCTTACGTGCAAAAAACTTAACGTCAGTGAACTTGTAAATTTAATTACACTGGAGAACATAAAATTTAAAAAGTTCACCAGGATATGAACTTTGGTTGGAAACGTGTGACGAAAAATGGGTAAACATGTTTAAAATTATGGTCAGAACAAAACCAGCCAATACATTTACACGAACTGAAGGGACTTTTTGATTACACAAGATGCAATTCGAATGATTTTAAGAAAAATAAACTGATTGCTTTCACCAATATTGCCCCCTGAAATCTTTTTTTTAATGTACTCTTGACATTTAAAAGAAATTACCAGGATGAATATTGCAGCAGTGAATACATGATCATTATTGTTGTTAACAATTTTAAAAATGTAAATTGTTGAGATTGCAAGGGGAACAATGCCGCCAAATAAGGAAACGTTTTAAATGTACAACAATTTAATACATGTTCAATGCATGTACACAATAAGAAGTATACAGGTTTTTCTTTCATTTTATTCTTCAAGGGAAAAAACTAAAAAAAGCTAAAAACATTCTTTTGCTCTTTGCAATGAATCTTTTAGGAAAGGGTGCTTTTAGTTTTCGGAATTTGTGACATACCTTTAGTTATAACTGTCTCACAATAAAATATGTTCAAATCAAACACTACTCTATAAATACGTAATTGAGTTCCACTGCACAGGAGTGGGTCCATTAATTGATGTTCTATTTAAAACAAATAGATGTATTCAGCTTTTAAATTTAAGGTTTATTTACTCAAGTATGAATAGATCCTTTATCACGACTAGTATCTACACATCTCGTTCGTTTAAAACACGGTCATTGTTATGTCTTTATTTTTAACTTTAATCACTGTAATAGGACACCTAGCCATATTTTGACAAGCGCAACACGATGACACATCAGTGAAGTAACGCACTATGGTGATGTTCGTGTTTGTTTTCTGTTTTCGGACATAGTATTAGATATGCAGGCGAATAACTATAGGAAACGCTATTGCTTTCGGCTCCTTCTTTTGAAGAAAATGTGAACTATGTAAACCTTGTCTCGTGTGCCTGAGAAGGTAAGATTGCTTACACAGTTAACTTTAGTAAGTCGATCAGTTGAATTAACTCCAATCATCTGACCCTACCTATAATATTGCACCGTTGATGTCTGTCATTTGCAAAAATAAACAAAAAAAAGTTATTTACAATAAATGTTTAATTATTTTGCACAAAAACCCATTGGAATTAAATGTATGTTTTAAGTTTTAAAGATTTGTTACAATACTTAAATGTTACGGACACATAAATGTTGCCTTTTCCTATCGATCAAATGAGCGCAAGCACAAGAGGAATGTAAATACTGCAGTGTGGCATACACATGTAGCGCGAACAAGCGGCCCAACTGTCCGTTAAACCGGATGTCTTTAAGAACCAATTATATGTATGTTTATTAAGATGAACTCTATAAAGGATAATTCTGACAACAGGCATCTACTAACTTTTAATTTTCAATTTGTAAATCCCCCTGTAGCTATTTCTAGGCATAAATCGCAATCATATGACACTCAACTCAATGTCTTAAACGGGTTTTTTTTCTTATATGATTTCAAAAAAGTATCAATGACTTGAAACATAGCATATGATTAAATTTCATGTGTTTCCTTTTTTACTTTCGTTGTCAATTAGAGATTAGAATATCATGTTAGGTCACTTAGTTTTGATATAATTTTCATTTGTAGGTTATATTATTGTATGCAAGATCACATTTCATCACAGCATGGCTACTCCAAGTCCTTATGTAACACGGCAGTGTTCGAAATGTCTTAGGAACACGGAATTCATCTGTACTTCGTGCAGATGTGATTTATGCTCCAGCTGTAAAGAGGAACATGTTTTTGATCTAAATACAATGGATCACGATGTGATGATATACCGCAGAAAAATGACCCCGACCCCCACTCAAGAGACATGCGTTAGACATACTGATAATGTTTATGATAATTATTGCGAAACTTGTGAATTTCCCATATGTTCCTATTGCTCTGATCATACCGAGCACAAGAAAATAGATATTCAAACCCTATATGATTCACACCACCAGCGACTCACACAAAATATTCACGTCGTCAGGAGCAAGATTCACTTATACGAACGTGTTCTCCTGACCGGCATCAACTCTGATGTGAAGACCTGCCGAAAAGATATATGCAAGCTTGATGCAAGCCTTGTTTCAAATGCCACACGGCTAAAGGATATCATTGATAAAGTTTTATATGACGTTGAAGTTATACACAAGTGTTTTGTACAAAATCTGAGAAGAAACAGACACATTTCTAGTCTGCTGCGTTCAGAACATTCATTTGAACAGTCAGCAAAAAATCCAGTAAATTTCCTTTTATCAAAATCTGCCTTTGGAACATTAAAAGAACGATACGGATATACAAACCATGCCAAGCTAGGTGCAATTGAGAGACTGAACGCAAAGGGTGTAACGATGTTATTGAGCGATATAAAGGTCACAGAGGGGCGAAAACGACCTATAGAAAATACACTAAAGCTGATGCCTGCCCCTGTGTTGCAAAAGTCTTTTATGGCGACAGATGTTGACTTCTGTTCCCACATGGCTTTTGTGACATCAGATAGGATATGGATAGGATGTAAGAACAATTTTTACTTGAAAGACACAAACGGCGGCACAGTTTTTCATCAAGAAGGACCTCAAAATGAGTTTTCTTTTTATTACCCTGCTGCATATTTTACAGTAACCAATGAAAAGGATTTGATTTTTATAAATAAAAATCATAACATCGTTAAACTATCACATAACATGGAAAAAACAACGACATTAATTAAAACACTGTACAATAATAAGGGACCATGCTGTGTGTATTTCGCCCCCTTCGCTGGGGATCTACTTGTTGGGTTCATGGGATATGATAATTTGGATAACAAAACCTGGATAAATCGTTATGATGAATTAGGTCGGCTGAAGCAAACGATTCAATATAACGAATCAGGATACCCTCTTTTTTCTTATCCTTCCCATATAGCAGAAAACAACAACGGGGATGTTGCAGTTTCGGATGGAAGTACAGTAGTAGTTACAGATAGAGGAGGTAGACATCGATTCTCCTACAATGGAGGGTCATCAAATTTTGGGATGGTTCAAGGAATATGTACTGATACACTTTCACACATACTAGTGTGCGATAGTTACAGTAGCTCAGTACATATGATTGATAAAGACGGTCATTTTCTAAAATATCTTCTAATGAGGCCACCAGGTATACTGTCACCCATCAGCCTAACTATCGATGTAAAGACACACCTCCTCTGGGTTGGATCATCAAGTTTAAACACAGTGCTTGGTTATAGGTACATAACCCAATATGATTTCACTTACGGTATGACGACTTTATTATTATATGTTACTATTGTTATTCTCTTATAAATTTATCAATTACTAAAAATTAGGCCGTAAATTCAATTGTGCACAAACGTATGCCATTGGTTATATATATATATATATATATATATATATTAAAATTAAAAAAAATAACAACACTAATCGTAAAACGTAAGCGCTTTCATTTCTTCCTCAGACGTTTTACAATACATTTAAAAACAAGTGACGTTAGTGACGTTAAAATTCATGACGTTATACAAACAATACAATGACGTCACAATATAGTATAAGGAAACAGTTTATAACGTTCATGTTATTGCATAGTAAAGCAAAGTAAATACAGATACATATTAATTTTTTGCTATATCACTGTTTAAAGATGGTTTGAGAGTTCGTATAAAATGTTTTTCTTTT
>WFKH01011926.1:22658805-22721377 GCA_016163765.1 Magallana hongkongensis
ACGAACATGTCCATCATCGTCAGTGTAGCACTCATGAATGCGGCCAAGGCGCCATTGGTTTCTTGGTAAGTTTTCATCCTTGATCAACACTATATCACCTACTGTCATATTGCGTTTTGATGATGCGTTTTTTCTTCTCGTGTGAAGTGTGTTCAAGAATTCTTTCCGCCAACGGATCCAAAACTCGTTAGTAGGGTACTGTACTCTTCTCCATTTTTTGCACGAATACATGTCTTCTCTCTGGAATTGTCCTAGGGGAGGTAAAATAATTTTGGATTTCATAGTCAACAGATGATTTGGAGTCAATGGTTCCAATGAATTCGGATCATGAATGTCTGTTCCGGTAAGAGGTCGACTAATAACAGCAGCTTCACATATAAACGTTCTAAGCATTTCATCATCGACATAAGATCCACAATGCTCTATTAATAAGGAAAGCACATTTCTCACGAATCGTATCTGTCTTACCCAGACTCCTCCCATGTGACTTGCAGAGGGAACATTCATTTTAAATGTAATGAAATCACATCCTTCGCTAGTCAAGTATATTTCTAGTTGTTGGTCATCAAGTTCCTTAACTGCATCTCGAAGCTCATTTTCTGCTCCAACAAAATTAGTACCCCGATTACATCTAAGCTGTCCAATTGGGCCTCTAATGGAAATGAAGCGGCGCAGTAAGTTGATGAAAGAACTAGTGTCTAACGAACACGCAGTTTCCAGGTGACCAGCTCGACACGCCATGCATGTAAAAAGAACGCCATAACGCTTCAACTCTTTACGTCCCTCCTTGATGTATCAAGGTCCAAAGAAGTCAACCGCACTGTAAGTAAACGGAGCCTCTTCTGTCAATCTATCAGCTGCGCGGGTAGGTTAAGGCAACTCAGAGTTTAATGATCGCCGATATTATGGTCATTTTAAAAGTTGTTTATTTTTATGAAATCAGTGCTGAATATTAGTATCAAGTGAATGTATTCAACAAGATATTATATTTTTACTTCGGAATCAAGTCCACTTTTAAAGCTGCCTTGCCATGGTATCACGTGACAGTTAAAAATAGATCATTTTTGTACCTTAACAAAAAATCAAAAAGTGTAACACTACCCCGAAGTTTATTTGTATGTATGATACAATAATTCGATCGGCAATAAGTTCATGTTTATTAATATTGCTGCTAGAATCCTATTGTTAATCGCATAAAATAAATATTGTCATTATTTACCGGAAACCTCCTCAACTTTTTCAATTTCATTGAAAATACTACGTCTTTTTCATTTACAACAACAAACCAAAGGATTCTAGCAGCATTTTTCAAGTATTTAAGGTCATGTGCTTTTGATATATGCTAAATTCATTTGTCATAATATTCCGGGTAGTGTTACACTTTTGTCTTTTTTGTACACACTGACAGAGGAAAGGCCGATAAAGCCACATAAATGTCTATCTGCTTACCTTATAACACTTGCTGATAAAACAAAATATCTATGCCTGTATTATCCTGGTTATATCCTAACTGACACTCATCTAAATCTTGGGTATCTGTATTAAAAAAGTCTTATTTCGGTATTGTTTACACTGCATTCCGATGATTTGTCTCCCGACATTGATCTTCTCTATTTAACATGCTTGTGACGTCATCAATGCTAACGATACGTAATACAGAGAAATCGAAGATATATTCTGTTAAAAGAGCTTCTAGTGACATTTTACGCCTGTAGTTTTCATTATTTGGACCAGAGATAAAGTTGAAATTGACAGATTTCTTGAGTAAAATATGACATCATGCTGCTTATTGTGACGTCATATCGATCAGAGGAATTTTTACTCGATTTGTTGCCTTATCATACCCGCGTGGAAGGTCACTCATCCTTTGCACTTGAGTACAAGCTCGCAGCCGACGACATTTCACACATTTCGAAATCTGCGAGTATACAGCAGAGCTACAACCAATTATCAAGTATCCATTGGCTCTTATTTCATTAGTTGTCATACCACGTCCTTGGTGTTGAATTCTTTCATGAAAATGACGTATCAGTAGATTTATAATGTGATACTTTTTTGGAAAAATCATGGGATGCTTCAAATTTATGTTGAAATTTCCTCGATGAACACGCCCTCCTACTCTAAGTACACCACTATCATCTAGGAATGGGTCGAGGCGGTTAATGGGAGAGTTGAACTTCAGTTGATTCCTTTTACTTCCTGGGATGTGAGAATTTTTACATTTGTCCTCTTGAAGAGTTTCTATTTCTTCTTTGAATAATTTTTTCTGTAGTAGGCTAATGATTTTGTTTTATGCATGATGTAGTTCACTGACAGTTCATTCTGAGAAAAAGAGTCTTTTCCGTCAGGCAGGATACTTTCGTTTATCTTGCTTCTGCTCTGCACAAGAATTAAATCTAAGGCTCCATGCAATCACACGCTTTAAATGGTTCCAATCTGGAAAACGATTCAAATAGTCTAATAAACTACTGTCATACGAAGTTGTTTGAGTTTTAAATGTTTGACATTGTTTAACTTCCGGATCATCATCGGGAATATGAGAATGAGTCACATCACAATTTTTGAAAGGGTTTGTAGTCCACAGGAAATCAGGTCCGGAAAACCATCTATGATTGTTCACGAGTTCGTCTGCAGATGCACCACGAGAAGCGATGTCCGCTGGATTATCACTAGAGCTAACATAATTCCATTGGTATGGTTCACGGACATCACGAATTGGCTGGACTCGATTGGCAACGAACACATGGAATCTTCGAGTGTTGTTAACCAAGAACCACACTACTGTCCGTCCAAAACCACTCTGTCATGTTGGTGTACTCTAGCTCACTTCGAAATAATAAGTTCATTCTCACCGATACCACAGCTGCAGTGAGTTCAAGTCTTGGTATAGTTATTGACTTTAAGGGTGTAACTCGAGACTTTGCCATCACTAATGAAAAATGGACATTGTCTTTATTATCAATTAAACGAATGTAAGAACATTGACCGTATCCCATGGTACTAGCATCGGAAAACTGATGCAATTCTGCTGTAATGACGTTTCAAAAATCCTTTGGTTTGAAACATCTTGCGACTTCTACATGTAAATTCTTGAATTGTTGAAGATCTATTCTCCATTTTTACCATCGAGTTCTCAATGTGTCCGCTATAGGACTGTCCCAGTCTATTTGATTTCGACAAATTTCTTTGAGAACTTGTTTTCCCACAAGAATAAATAGAGAGATTAGTGTAAGTGGATCATACACAGAACTCAGAGTTGACAATACACCACGTCGAGTCAAAGGTCGATCATTTAACACTATTTTAAACTGAAAAGAGTCAGATTCTATACACAACTGTATGCCAAGTGCCTTTTCTACTGGAAGTTTGTCATGAAGAAGGTCCACATTCTCCAATACTTTAGCTCTGTCATTTTGAGGAATGTCTTTCAGTACGTCTTTGGAATTTGATAAGAACTTGTGTAATCGTAGTCCACTTTTCTTGCACATCTCCTTACTTTTTTTAATAAGTGTCACAGCATCGGATATAGTTGATACGGATTTCAAACCATCATCAACATAAAAGTTGTGTCGCACGAAGTTTGCCACGTCTGTTCCAAATTCAGTTTCATTATCATTGGCCATCTGTTTCATACCAAAATTTGCACAGCCAGGTGAAGAAGCAGCTCCAAAGAGATGTACGCACATTCTGAATTCTGAAGGTAGGTTATTTGTGTCACCATTTTTCCACCAAAAAAAACCTAAATAGTTTCGATTTTCATAATTCACTCTGAACTGATGGAACATTTGTTCAATGTCACAAACAATAGCGATGGGTTCCTTACGAAATCGACACATAACTCCAACTAATGTATTAGTAATGTCAGGTCCTTGTAGAAGGTAATCGTTTTATGACTGACCTTCGTATTTTGCGCTACAGTCAAAGACAACACGAAGCTTGTTCGGTTTTTATGTGGGTTAAAAACACCATAGTGAGGAATGTACCAGGAATGACCATCAAAGCATGTCAGCTCATCTTCTGGAACTTTTTCTGCAAAACTTTTCTGTATTATATCTGTCATGAAATTTACATACTGTGATCGGTATGTCTCATCCTTGTCAAGTTTTCCTTTTAAATGATTCAAACGCTGCTCAGCCATGCTTTTGTTGTTAGGGAGATAAGGTAATTCCTCACGGAATGGTAATGGCATTTCGTAATGTCCATCTGAGAAGTGAATTCCATTTTTGAGAATGGCGAGAAACTTACGATCATCGTTAGAAATTGATTTCAAACCAGCAGAATGTTCTATAAAGTCTAGTTCAAACATTTGTGAAAGTGTATCTGGTTTTATCATTTCCTTTATTTTGGTTTGAAGTGAAAACATTACATGTTTTGGTCCATGTCCATCAAAGTTTAAAATGCTTGGGTGTACTTCACGTGCAATGATACGATGACTTGTGCTGATGCAATCATTTTCATCCTCAAAATGTGATCTGTAATTCCAACAATACTCCAACCGAGATCTGTTCTTTGTCCATATGGACCCTCATCTTGGGGTGCTATTACATCACGGGGTATCGGGGCTCTCGCACAATTGTAACCAATCAAAAGTCCAATCTCGCAATTTTGCAGAGACATTATTTCTGAAGCTATTGGTTTTAGATATGGCCATGCATTTGCTACCTCTGGAGTAGGAATATGAGAGCGATCAGCTGGCATAATGTTTCGTGTAAATGTGTCAGGCAATGATATCTTCAATTCATTATTGAATCCACGCACTAATAAGCATCATACTTTATGACTTTCAACAAATTGATTTTCTGCATACATTGTAGACAACAACAATTTGACCGTTGTTCCTGACAGTCCAAGCTCATGATAGGTGACCTCTAATATGAATGTCGTATCTGACTGAGTATCTAAAATGCATATACCAATCTTTCTTGATCTGGTCTATCGCTGTGAGAAACGTATACTGGAACTATCATTGAAGTCTTGTTTGTCACTCCATCATGGTTTTGTACAGATGATGATCTTATTCTCCCTGCATGAGACGGAAAGGGTTGTGATTCATGTACAGAGTTTTCCAATCTCCTGTCCATTGAATTTTCATTCGGCTCTGTTTTGCGTATATCACCATGAAGGGATGTAGGATGATTCCTACCGCGTCCTACACTTCAGTCTTCGCTCGCAATGCTTAGAAATGTGACCAGCATTTAAACACCCAAAACACAAATTGTTTTCTTTGGCATATTTCTTTCTATTTTCTATATCCATAGCCAGAAAATCTTTGCAGTGGTTGAGATAATGTTCTCCTTTACAAAGAGCTCAGGATTTTCCTGTCCTGAGGGTCGTAAATGTAGCGAAAGTCCTTCCTTTGTCAGAAAAAGATGATGAATATCTGTTTCTGGTGGGTTTCTTAGACTGGGTAAAGGAATTTGTAGTTTCACTTTGTCCACGCTGTACTTGCTCAGATTCAATTGCTTGAATTGAAATCACAGGATACAGGCAATTTTAGCTTCCTTTGATATAAATTCCATGAAGTCCTTGAAAGGAGGATACTGATTAGATTTTTCCTTTTTCTGGACTACAATGCGGCCCCATCTGAAAACTAGCCAGTCCGATAGTCTGCTCAACATTTTCTGATTTTCTCTGCTATCGTTCAAGACATCCAGGTTTTCAATGCTTCTCATAGCAGTATAACACTGTCTCAAAAAGTCTGAAAATTTCTGAAGACCAGGACCATCTCTTGATGCTAATCTTGGCCACTTATCAAGTTTATTTCTAAACGCACTACTAATAATGAAGGGATCTCCATAACGTTGATCTAGTAATGTTTTGGCTTCCTCAAAGGGATCACTAGTAGTAACAAGGAAATAGTTTTCGATAACATCCTTCACTGGTCCACCAATATACTTTTTCTGTAACTGGAATTTGTCTTTGCTATATTTACGCTTGAATAGCAACCTTCCATCCGGGATACTTGAGAGGGTCTCCATAAAAAGTATTCGGCTCTGGGGGAGGGATTCTAATGAGGCTTATCTGTTGTGCTAATGAATTAGCTAGTTTCAATAGTCCCTGTTCCAGGTTTGGTGATCTACAAGTAGCTTCAGTTGGAGCTAATTGTTCATTTACAGAGGTGTTCACGTTGGCCGTCCTTGGAACATTCATATGTGTCGGTGCTATTGATGATGCGGCGGGTCGTTGATACTGATGACTCCAAACCAACGATGTACTTTGAGATGAAGTTGTTACTGCTGATTCTGATAGCCGAGGTATGAATGCATCGACATTGGAATTCAATGTAGAAACCGTAACATTTGACGAAATGACACTTTCCCTGCGTACAGATTGAGCTGGGATACATGGTAATAATGTATCACTTGTTGTATGAGTTGTATTGATTGCTGATGGTAGAATAAATGATTCAGAATTCACAAGTGACTTCACTTGTATATCATTGATATCAGTACATGTATTGAAATGTGGTTCGAATGAATGACAATTTGAGAAACTTGAGAATTTAATTCAAGTGTATTTTGAAAGTCAATAAACGAAGCTGGTGAAATCACTTCAAGTTTTATAAATTTTAAATCATTAAGTACCGCTGCATTGTCTGTCCCATCAATTTCATCCAGAGTTTCCAATTTGGCGCGTGCCATTTCAGTAGCCTTCAGCGTTTTTATTTTTTCCAGATCTGCACTGGTTTTAGCTTCAATGTCGATAAATTTTAGTTTAGCTTTCAGAGCAGCTGCCTCCATCAAGGTCTCAACTGAGCTCCTAGACGAGTGACTTGAATGCTAGAACGTTGACTAGAGTGACGATTAGAATGAGAATGACGACTGGAACGAGAATGATGACTGGAACGAGAATGACGACTGTGTTGTGATTCAGTGATTAATCTAGTGTTGATCTCACAGGCTTCTTTCAGAAATATTGTCACAGACTGTTCGTATTAGAGAATGGTGTTCTATTTCAAAAAAGTCTAGTCTCTCAGAACACTCTTTGTGAAAGTTATGGAAGTCTTCACATGAATCTTTATTCACATCAATAGGGTTGAAAACAGCTCGTAGGTCACCCATCAAATCTTCCAGTATTCCTCTTTCGAATTTAATCACTTCAAGGTCTGCTTTATCAGTAATCAGAATTCGTAGTCTATAACACTGCTTTTCCCATTTGTTTACACACAAGTTAAATTCACATTTAAGTTTTTCCATTTTTAACAACTGACCTTTACCTGTCATTTTTCTGTAACGTGAAGGATATGTATGCACAGTTTCTTCCTCCTCAGTATCTGTAGTTTCAATATCTTCACCTTCACTTGTAGATTCTTTAGTTTCTTCACACTCCAGTTGTTTGTCTTTTTCCAGAGTTTCTTCAGCTCCGTTTTACCCGTAATGCCCTCATTGTCCGCCATTTTGAATATGAACTGTTAACACAAGGGTTGGAGTTTCACTGTTTCGGTGGGGATGTGTTCCTGACGAATATTATTAAATAAAGGAGCGGAGTTAATACTGTATGAAGGTTTTTTAAACAACGCAGTCAGCGCAATATTTTGACAATGCTCAACACACACGCACGTTCTCATCACCTCGCATTCCTTCAATACGTGAAACTGTAATTAAACAAAGCATATAACTAATACCGTGCATTATTATAAACGTTACTAAATTAAATTATAGCAATATTTCATTTTTTACACATATATATATATCTACATACCTCCTTGCGCCCACTTATAAGCAAAGGAACACAAGCATCTTTCACTTTCGCACTCGCACGTTCAAAATTCTCCAACAGAAAAGAGTTACAATTACTCGTACGTATAATCATTCGTAAAAATTACTTCTACCGTAATAGTTCTATTGTAAACAAATTAACCTAACATGTAGAGTTCAGTTGAAAGTTATAAACATTTCATAATTCACAACAAATTGATACTTTTACTTGTTAAATGAATGCTTAATTTGCAAGTTAACTTTTATGTTAAACTATTTTGTGATTTGATATTTGTAAGACTAATTAGACTTAGACGTTTATTGAATGCTATTGAAGGATGAAATTCTTGTTTTTTCATCACGCTACATAAATTACATTGATAAACTCTCTGCAATACATGTACACAGAATTTAAACACAATTTAAGTTATCGGATATACTTTCTAATAATTCTTTTAGAAGTAATTTTTTTCAACATCATAAATATACTTTCCTAACTTTTGGTTTTGTTGTTATTGCTCTCCCCCAATGTTTTTCTCCTAATTACGTGTTTCACACACATGAACATATTCACACGTTTGTCAATCCAAATAAATTTGCACGCCCTTCTTTTAATTATTATGCATTTAAAAATGCATATTTTTTTTTGCATTTCATTAAACGCAATGTTGATTATGGTGAGAAATTCATAGATTATATCTCTTTTACCAAGAAGAATTAGCATATGTTCGTTGTAAATAATAATGGTCTTTCGTTTTCCATATTATTTTCGTTCAGTCCAAGATTATTTTTAAAACTTTGTAGCCCACTGTTGTTGAGTAAGGGTCATCCCTGGGGATGATTGTATAGTTATTTCTGTGCCCTAACAGAAACTGTTTGTACTACATATGAATTATTTATAATACCATCATAATAAATGCCTAATAAAGAGACAACAAAACTATTTTACATTGAACATTGGGTCAAAGCCAAAGTATCAATAGCTCAGTTCCGTTAATTCTAAACATTTGTTTTACATTTCTTGTAGATCCGGAATCAATCTCTAGTGATTTTGCAAAGCCAATGAAAGCAACTCAAACAACAGAGACTAAAGAAAGAAAAGTAGGAAAAAATAATCCATTGTTATCGCAGAACAGCCCAATCCTACACGAATACCTGTCAATAACTGATGTTCGGTGTAGCAAAAGCGTGTCTTTAAACGTATCTTTAGGCGCATCAGGTTCATGTAGGATATGGGTGAATGATGATAGTAACATTGTATTGGTCAACGAAACTGGTGAAACATTACATCAAATCAAAGATCAAGTCAAAGATTATCGCGATGGATCATACAATGGGTCATATGGATTGCACACGCTAAACAGTGAGGGTGAATTAATTTACGTAGCAAAGAATGGCACTATACTCAAATTGTCAAAGGATTTGAGAACAAGTACCATATTTATTGAGAATACTGATTCAAATAAATGGACACCGCAATGTATATATTATTCCTCATTCACGAGTGATATCTTGGTCGACCTGAAAAAAATAAATTTAAGTCGAGGCAAAATCATTCGGTATAACAAAACTGGCAAACTGTTACAAACAATACAATGCAACGAAAAAGGACTGGACATCTTCAAACATCCTCGTTATATAACAAAAAACAACAATGAAGATATGCTGGTATCTGATTGCTCTGGCGCTGTAGTGGTCACTGATCGTGCCGGAAAATTTCGTTTCGCTTACACAGGATATCCACAGGGAACAGCATTAGATCCTCTCGGAGTGTGCACCGACCCACTGTCGCACATCTTAGTATCCGATTATTACACACGCACAATACATGTTATTGATAAAGACGGCCAGTTTTTGTCATATCTATCGATAAACCTACAGTGCGTATCCACACCATGTTCTATTTTCTTTGATAATAAGACGAATCTTCTTTGGGTCGGCTCAGTGTTCAACAATACAGTAGCTATCTACAAGTATTTAGGGAGCGAAGATGTACTTACAGGTAAGACAATGAAATTCTAATTTAGATTCAAATGTTTTATTCGTGTGGTGATCGAGAAAGTAAACACACTGATATGGTTAAATAATAATAGCAAGATAGATGTATTTACATCAAAACATAAAAGTGTGCCACCTATTACTCATCATCTCTAGCTGAGGTTTTCCAAATACACTACGTTCCTCATAAAGCATGTGAGGAATGTAGTGTATAGCAAAGATTGACATCTCCTAAATTAAAAAAAATAATGTAAGCAGCTGGTTGCATTACATACATTTAAGACATTGACACAAACTTTTTAAAATTTTTTTTTAGCATATAAGTTTAAATAAACACGTAATGATTGCGTGCTACGATTTAAATCATATTATTAACGGTTTGTTATTGTCATTTTTTCGTCATTAATACATGAAAGTATGCTTGTTTTATAGATCAAAATAAACATCGCCATGCTGTACGAAATATACAACATAAAGTCGTCGGTGGAACGTGTTCGCATAAGCAGGTATTTGCCCCAGCAGTACAGAACTATTTCATCGTGACAGACTTTAAACGCTGTTCCCATTTATCATACGGCATATTCGACTGTCTTTTGCTCAATGAAGGAAACAACTTCATCATTACAAATACATTAGGTGAAACTATACACCATATTGAGGATTTACGCAGTGATGCCCATACTGGATCACACTCAATGAACATATCTCGAGAAGAATTGTTTTATGTCGATAAGGAATATAACATTGTCAAATTGTCAAAATATAATAGGAAAACAAAAACAACTTTTATCAAATATATGCAGGAAACCGATTCAACATGGAGACCATGGTGTGTTTACTGTTCTCAATTAACTGATGACGTTTTGGTAGGTATGAAGAAATTTGACAGAATGCAAGGCAAGGTCATTCGGTACAACAACTTCGGGGAAAAAACACAGGTAATACAACACGCTGAAACGGATTGTGATATGTTTAGTTCACCACGTTATGTAACAGAAAATAAAAACGGAGATGTCGTAGTGTCCGACTCGACAGGTGCTGTTGTGGTAACAGACCGTGAAGGGATACATCGGTTCTCGTACACAGGACAGCCTCCCAAATTACAACTATCTCCACTTGGAATCTGTACGGACGCTTTATCACATATCCTAGTATGTGATGAGTTAACCCACGCAGTACAGTTGCTTGATAAAGACGGACAGTTCCTATCCAATCTACTGATTAAACCATCAGGTATAATATCGCCTAGCTGCCTGTGTTATGATTTCAAAACCGATCTCCTCTGGGTGGGATCAGACGTAAACTATTCGGTGTGTCTCTACAAGTATCTAACAGGACAGGAGGCTATATACGGTGAGATTTTAAAATTTACATTCGAGTTTAAATATATGAGGCCAACATAGGGTATCGATCAATATTTAATTATATATAGTGTCATATTTTTACATATAATGCCGAAACTTTTTACTTTGTAGATAAACTAAATTAATCAAGAATAGAAGTTTTTGGATTTTATTTCATTTTGATGAATATTCTTTATAGTACAGTCACATTAGTATAGTCTTTCAGCACATTGTCACAACAATTCAACAGCAGAACTTATATTAATATTATCTTTTTCAAGTACATTTTTGAGTCACATATTAAAACACATATATCCCAATCAATTAAGAAGTCAGTGATAAGTTAATACCTAAAATATATTTTACGTTGGCCGCACATATAGAGAAGAAGTTTATAAGTTTCTTTAAACAATATGTCAGCTGTAGTCTCTTCTTACGGTAACAACAGCTTTACTTTATATCGGTTTTTTTTTGTTAAGTAAATGAATTAACTATATTTAGCTTTCCTAAGCACAGTAAATTTTAAAAAAACGCTAACAAATATTTTCCTGTTTTCTACACGAGTCATTACATCACATAAAGTATATATTTTAAGTCTGCGACGGTCGATTGTATAAGTTCTTTTTTAAAATAGACCCACGTTATTTATCTTATCAATATCATTACAATATTTCAAAGAGATTTTGGTCAAATTTTATGCTTACTATTTTAATTGTTTATAATGCTTACAAAATGCATTTCTAATAACTAATGTACTTGATGAATATTTATTTAACCTTTTCGTAATGATTTACAGATAAGAATCCGAAGAATGAAGATGAAACTAATGAGTGTTGTATGGTTCAATCAGACTCTTAAAGAAATTTTTCGGAGATGGACAGCTGAAATTCTGCGAGGAAAATGTTTTTAGTACTCAGAGTTTGAATGAATTTATGTTCATTTTTATAACGTGTTTTGTATAAAAAGAAAAAGGTTCTAATAAATTAGCGACTGAAAACAATGCATGGTAGATTGAATTTTGTTATACTGTTAGAAATTTGGTATATACCTCTGCTTCACAATGAATCAAAGTGAGAAAGATGGGCTCAATTTAACGCATTTGGATTTTTATTTCATGCATGTTGATATGGTTGAAAATAATGCACTTTTAAAAGAAATATGTATGGTCAAGTCGAAATTCTTGGAACATTCAAAGATGATGTATAATTCTTTTAACTTAGTGTTGCTTGGTGGGACATCAAAAAGAAAATCCTAAAAAGATGTAAGTATCCTCGTGAGCAATAACGGAATAAAGAATAACAGTTTTAGCAATTTTTGAGATTTGTATTGTCAAAATATCACATAAAATACGCTGATTAGCCTTTAGATATTCCTTCGTTTTGTTTTTATAAATCTTTGTACTGTATATATTATACAATCATATTGACACTGTATATCAAATACAATACTAGTATGATATTTTATTTAAAATTAATGCCAAAAAAGTGCAGCTTGTAATGCTTATTTCAAAGTTGATATTGCTTAAACGGTTGTATATAAAAGTATCTCAAATTTTATATCGAAATCATTTGTTTTGATTAATTACGTGAAATGATGTTTTGATTAGAAACATATTGATTTCGCATTATACCATGAACAATATCATTTATTGCATTGGTTAGTTTTTTTATGACTAAACTATAATTATCATGATCATCATGAAATATATAGAAAACACGGTGGTTGCGATAAAGAGATGAGGTTGCATTCTTTAAATACTCAATACGATTTATATATTGGTAAGTGCGCCGCATCATTGGTTATTCTATCCACGTTCTCAACAATATATCATGTTTAACACAGTTTACAAAATTGTAAACACTTATTCTGGGTAAATACGAAACCAGTAAAAAACGATGTCCAGATTTTATGAGTTATACCTATTTTGTTCACCAATAACGCACTTTGAAAAAAAACATCTAAATCTGCGTTGCTTTGGTCTAAAAATATAACAGATTTTGAATAAAAATCGGGAAAAAAGCTGACAATGAGCTGATGTTGTTCCGAATTAGAGGCACTTTGAATTTTTTTGTAAAGTGTGCGCGGGTATGATAAGGCAACTGTCAGCGATCGATCGATCGAGTAAATATTCCTCTGATCGATATGACGTTACAATAAGCAGCATGATGTCATATTTTACTCAAAAAACCTGTCAATTTTAACTTTATCTCTGGTCCAAATTATGAAAACTACTGGCGTAAAATGTCACAAGAAGCTCTTTTAACAGAATATATCTTCGATTTATTTGTATTACATATCGTTGACATTGATGACGTCACAAGCATGTTTAATAGAGAAGATCAATGTCGGGAGACAAATCATCGGAATGCAGTGTAAACAATGCCGAAATAAGACTTATTTAATACAGATATCTAAGATTTAGATGAGTGTCAGTTAGGATATAACCAGGATAATACAGGCATGGATATTTTGTTTTATCAGCGAGTGTTATAAGGTAAGCAGATAGACATTTATGTGGCTTTATCGGCCTTTCCTCTGTCAGTGCGTACAAAAAAGACAAAAGTTTAACACTACCCCGAATATTATGAAAGATGAATTTGGCAAATATCAAAAGCACATGACCTTAAGTACTTAAAAAATGCTGCTAGAATCCTTTGGTTTGTTGTTGTAAATGAAAAATACGTACTATTTTCAATGAAATTGAAAAAGTTGAGGAGGTTTCCGGTAAATAATGACAACATTTATTTTATGCGATTAACAATAGGATTCTAGCAGCAATATTAATAAACCTGAACTTATTGCCGATCAAATTATTGTATCATACATATAAATAAACTTCGGGGTAGTGTTACACTTTTTGATTTTTTGTTAAGGTACAAAAAATGATCTATTTTTAATTGTTACGTGATACCATGGCACGGCAGCTTCAAAGATCGACTTGATTCCGAAGTAAACATATAATATTTTGTTGAATACATTCATTTGATATTAATATTCAGCGCTGTTTTCATAAAAATAAACAATTTTTAAAATGACCATAATATCGGCGATCATTAAACTCACAGTTGCCGTAACTACCCGCGTGATTTTTTTTTGCAAAGTATGTTGACACCCAATGCCTAGCTAGCAGACACATGCACATATGCATACAATTATTGAAATTACCTCAAATAAATGTCTACAACTTAATTAAAAATGCTGTACCTACCACTTCAACAATGCTTAAATTGATATTGGGCGCTGTTTTAAATTGTACGATTTGTTAGCACAGAAGCGAGGTTTTTTACTACTTGCTTATGGTCATAATAAAATAGAAAACATTAGAGTGTTCTTTACTTATAAAAACTTACATGTTATTATAAAAGGAAATTTGTGTTACCTCATAGCACATGGAAATAGGGAAAAGTAAAACAAAACAATTTTGAATCGGAAATGTCCTGTCATTGTAATAATCTAACATAAGAAGAATAGGTCGACAGGCTGGCATATCAGGTTTAGATCATCTTAAACAATGTAGCAAATATGGTAAGAAGAAAACGAAAAGAGAAAAAAAAATGGAAGTAAAGGGACCTATGAACATAAACAAATAACTATATACACATATACAAATATGGTATGTAAAAATTCTACGGCAGACAAACTAAGTCATATATTATGTTTATAAATGTACAGCAGTTATTTTTTTCATGTTTATAACGTCATGCACTCCCTTCATTTTACAAATAGAATAAATGAAAAAATTATTAAAAATTTATGTTTAAAAATATCAAAAATTATATAAAATATATTTTATCAAAACAATAAAATAGATTGCAAAAAGAAAAACACAAATACCAAGGGGCAAGTTATCAAATATATGAACAAATGTCAGAAAAGTTAATGTGATTGTCAAAAGCTATATCAACAACAAAAAGAAAATAAGATAAAAAGTACATACGGTTGTACAAAACTATTTTACTTTCAACTTCATCTTACAAAAACCAGAGTGCGGAGATAAAAGTTAGAGTATCATTAATCGTTTCGGTAAGAATTGACAATGATTTGCTATTGTCCGATTGTTGCGGCATCATAGAAAAAACCCAATCAGTGTTAGATGCATATTTTTACAAATAAATGATGTACAGGAAATAAAAATAGTAAGCAAACTGATAAATGTAAGCATTAAACTTGAGCTTATAAAAATATTAATTAATGGAATATATCCAAGTGATTAATGACGAAAACTATAACTGGATAAAACGCAGAAACCGCTCTAGGAACGACAATGCATAACTGATAGAAACAGAATGATATTCACTTTAATGGCAGCTCAAAAACTCCTAGCCTTTGAATCTTCGCCATAGACAAGTTTACAATGAATATTTTATAAACAAAATGTTTTTTTTTCTTAATTGTTCATGGTTGTGTTTATGCAAAAGATTGTTTCCATCTTTTTTATCAAATGACATTGAACGAATGCTACAAAATTAAAAAAAAAAAAGTCGGCTTAAAAATGACCAAATTTTATAAATGTTTGAATAATTTTCACTTTTTTCACCTGTTTTGGATTCAGGTGAATTTGTCTGATGGAATAACTTTACAATCACCGCCACCAGAGTATGGTGAGGAAAAATTGTTCTTCATTCGAATAAGATAAAATAATCTTAAACTAATGGTTACTAACATACAAAGAGTCGATTTTATTGTGTGAAACAGGCCTTACGTAAGCACATATACGTTCCAAATACTTTGAAATTTGGTGCCGAGCGAAGCGAGGGTCGAAATCGAATGGCGAAGAAACATATGCTTAGAATGTTGGTAAATATTTCTTCGCCATTCGATTTGGTCTCTAGTTTCGTTCGGCATTAAATATCATGCTACTAGGAACAAATTTACCAACATATACAAAAAATGTGTTATATGCATACTAATTGTTAGGAACAACTTCAATGGCAATTAAAACTTATTGTTGTTTCACATAATTTCAAATATAATTTTAATTTCATTTTCAAAGCCAAGAAAAAGTATCATTTCATTGAGAGATCATCCCAAGTTCCTGATACTGAGCGTAATTTTCGTATTGGTCGTGTGAACATTCGGGAATAGGCATTGAGTGCTCCAACTTCTTGCTTCTTCCACATTCTTTTTTTAGGTTTTCTCGATGTTTGCGAACCCTTTTTCCTCGTTCTCTAAGGAGACTGAATTAAATTAAAAAAAATAATGCAAAACACCAATTGGTTATTAACCTGCTTATATATAAGAAAATCAAAAAAATAATCATTAATTTAATTCAACGTACCTGACAACCAAAATGACATTGAGTAATCCACTTAAGATAAGAAATGACGTACATACATATAGTAGGGAGGATAACGGGCTCTCTGACACAGGATGAATAAAACCTGACTCCAAATCTAAAAAGTTGATGATTAAAATATATTCTACTTCTTCAAATTTATTTTTTACGAAATTCAAATTGTTAATCTGGAACGTTTTCAACTTTAAACTATAATCATTCATTGTTACTTCTTTAAAAAAAGTGTATATTCGTACATATTTAATAACTATCCTTTACAAGGATGAAACATAAGCTTTAAAACCTTGGTCACAACGATCGCCTTGGTAACCAACGTCACATCCTCGTGGACATTGACCAGTCACGTGATGACATTGTTCTCCGTACAGGTATAGACAGTTCCCACATTTAAACGAGCACCCATTTCCATATGTATTATTGCTGCAAACTGTATACATGTAAAATATCTAAATGTTTGTTGCACATCTTAACACAGTCTTTATTTCACTGATATTACAAAGTCGGTCCATTGTAATTAAAATGTATCAACAAATTTAAACATTGTTTAAACACATACTTTTATGGATTCAGTTTGTTTATAATGTTTGACTTTCATGTATCTTATTAATGCAGTTAAACATTGTTCAATGTTTTCAGGTACAGTATGCTCTAAACACTGAAATATTAACAGAATTGATAAGAACGGGTTTTTATTAAGTATTTCAATTTTGTCTGATTCTGTGAAAAGTTCACAGCCTTCTCTGCAATTATTTTAATAGAAACCTCTGTACAACATAACAACATCATTATTACCTTGTCTACAGTTACTTCCTTGGAAGCCTAAATCACATCCGTCGGGACAGGTACCATTAATGTAATTACACTGCTCATTGTTAAGGCAGTGGCCACACGAATGGTTGCAATTCTGACCAAACTTGCCTTCTTTACATTCTGCAAAGTAAGCAAAACGATGGGAATTCATAGTTTGAATACAGCAAAGTCAAACACGTATAAATCAAAGGTACTTAAAAAACCAATATGGCAGGCACAATGTTTGCTATATTTTGGTAGATAATGAACGTACCTGTATATGCACCTAAACACCTATATTTGACCTTTACAGAACGTACGTGTGATTTGTAATACAAATATTTAATGCAATGGTCAAGATTGCTACACAGTACTTCTATATTATTAAATATTTGAAAAGTAAATATACCAAAGAAATTAATTCGTACGTATATCACATGTGGCTCCTTTCCAGCCCACTTGACATCCTCCCTCACACTGCCCTGTCACCCTGTCACATCTGTATGGAACTCCACAGTTGACGCCACATTTGTTTTCGCAGTTGTAACCATACCGTCCCTCGGGGCAGGCTGTAAATGCGGATACATGTATAGGTCAATGAAATAAATTCCTTACAAATTGTTAATTCTATTACAGTGTATCCTGTTTTCCTTGCCTCGAATATAAAACAAAAATAAAGCAGTTCCTTTAAGGAAACGACACCCCTCACAATACCAAAAGAGCAACCGTAAGCTTAGCATATTATATATTGAATGAAACAATATTAATAAAGAAACTAATATTTTTTTTCTTAATGTACACATCTTTATGATAACAGATATTTATAACTATTTATTGAGTTAAAAATAACTTTACAGGTACATAATGTACGTACTTAGGTAACATTCTGCGCCGTATGATCCTCTGTCACAGCCGCTCAAGCAACTTCCGTTCACATGATCACACGAGTCTTGGTTTTTACAGTTTCCACAAATCTGCTGACACCCCAAACCGTACAATTTGTCATTGCATTCTGAAACACAACAATACTAAATCATTTAGCAAAACGGTTCAACTATTTGGTCTTTTTGAAAACAAAATTAAATTGACAATGGAAATTTTGATTCTGGTTTATACTGTATCAATTTAGTCTGATTAAAAAAATATTTAAACATCATTAACATTTATTTTTTATGAATAATTTCAAACGTTTACGTGTATGCCAAATTTTTCTTTAAAAAAAAATATTTTAAAATACTTTTGTAATTCTTATCGAAACATGAGTATGTTTACATCATTTTAGCTTATTAAATAATTCATGTTTCAAAAGCTTTGACAAATTTGACAATTTATTGGAATGGTTGATAACTAGAATTTTGAAAGTTGGTACTTTCTTTATTATTATATACCTCTTTCCCTGAAATAAACTGCGGGACAAGAGGTGATTTAGATACCTTTCTTTTAAAATTGAGATACTTTTTCATGATTTTTTAAAACAAGGACGCCTTTTATTTATTTTTTTTTCAATGTGAATATTAATTAATTAAGAAGCTTTAATGCATCTACCATCTAAGTCTGAATCAAAATGAACAATCGCAAAGTTAAGCTAACTCTGCGTTGTCGGAGACCCATTTTCAAAATACTTAATTATTGTAAAACTCATTTCGTATATCATAGAAGGCTACAAAACTCACTTTCTTTACAATTTTGACCCGTATATCCATTAACACAACCAAAACACGCTCCATTTATAATGTTACAGTGACCTTCCTGACAGTTTTCTGGACAAAATAAGGAACAATCCTCTCCGTAATATCCTGGTATAGGGCAACCTTGAATTGTAAGAGAATTAAATTTGAACTTATCATATAAATAAATGATGTCAATCGAAATTCAATATGTTTTTAAGAGGAGGGGCCATTTTTAATATTGTTGTATTTTAAAACATGCAAAAGACTAAACGATGTTCGTTTTAGTTTTCATTTAGACAAGGGACATTACAACATTCAGAGAACTCTATATATTAAATAAACATAACAATTCTATGACAAAAAAATCGTAACTAGATCCTACCATAAACCTCAAATTCACAGATTTCGTTGTATGCTCCATCTGTAGAATACCCCGGTGGAAACGGGGGCTCTGTTCGATTGTTGTAATAGATGACGTAACGTCCGTGATTAGGACAACTTATCGTTAAAGGATTCTCTATTGTTGCTCTAGTAAAGCTTCTGTCTTTGAAACACAGAGTCCCGTCCTCTTTTTTCGTTGTGTTTGAAATGTAGACAGAAAACCCCAAAAATCGCCCCGAGTATTTACTAGGGTTTCCTATGAAAATAAGATAACATAAACAAATCAGGCTTTATTGTTTAAACATACAGAGTTTCGTTCAATAAATAAACACTTGAAAATACACACTGCTTCTTAATTTATTATATGGAATATTGGGGACTTAAACAGTAATTATAAACCATGACGAATAACCAACATATAACATTTTGGGATTTTGGATTGAATGTAAAAAAAATCCCCCAGATCAATAAAAGTATTTTAAACGAATCAAGTTCCTTGTTTATTTTGCAATTCATTATTTGACATAAATCATACAACAATGACGGTAAGATGTATTTATTTTGAAATAAAAATATAAAATTGATATACCCCAAGTTTCATTGTCTGTCCTATAGTATATTACAATATGATGCATGCTAAGGACTCCTCCTAGATCCACCCTCCATTCTGCTACAGGGTGATTGTTCCCAGATATTGTGCACTGGTCGTCATATCGAGAGAGATCCGATTTCCGTCCGTCCACAGCACGTTCCGCTCCCCACGGCCGACCACTATACGGAAAACGCTGCCATGCTGGTTTTCTCAGAGCAATATTATCTTAATAATGAAAAATAATCATTTTTTAAAATTTAATTGTGTTTTCTCTTTTTTTTTTTAATACGATGCAATATTTAGACCATCGTTTTAATCGAACCAAAAATGAATTTTCAAAAAATCAAATAAAAGTCATATGCATTTATTTGTGAACCTTTTCTATATATAATGAATCATCAAGGATGTTTTTTTAATGAGGTTATTTTGTTCAGTTTGGTATGATTGCTGCATACAATCCTTATTTGAGAAAATCATTTCCAAAACATGTTAACATTATATATTGTGAGTCGAAGTCATTTCACACAAAAATAGATATAACAAAAATATTAAAACATTATCATCCGCGTCCTTGTATTCCTTCCTTCAGAATGTACTTTCGTTTCGAAAAATAACTCGCTATAAATTAAGATTGTTGTATTGCTTTTTTAATAATGTTAGTTAGCCAAGCTAATTTCATCGTATATTAACTGTTCAATTTTTTTAATTGTTGGTTGACTAAAATCACTCTTTCTCATAAGAGGTATGTAGTGTTTCTTTCCTGTCTGTGTAATAAATTTATAATAGTAAGAAATGTTGGCAAAGGTTATGACTCAGCGAGCATTTAATGAGGATATCAAATTTGAAGTGTTGAAAATGCATTTTAGATTAATGAAAGTGTTTCTGTATATTTGTTGAAAGTAATGACTCACACTGCTTAGAGTTACTTTATTTTCAATAAAATTATGTCCATTAACTTCGGGAATAAAAAAAAATGTCTTAAATTTGTTGAAATTTATTTTGTCAACACATCTTTCAATTGTATCAGAAATGCTTACATTTATATATTGCAATATGTGCAAATGAAATTTATCATAATAAAAAAAGGAAAAAAAATTAAAAAAAAAATATACTCACTTAATCACAAATTCAAATTAAAATCAATTTTTTCTAGCTAGAAAAACACCGCAGAAAATATTATAAATAGAGAATAATACATAGCAAAATCTTTAACACATCCAATATCAACCAGAGACTCCGATATTAGCCCGAGGTTTGAAGGCCAGAGGGCTTATATTGGTCAAGGGTTAATATGGTATGTGATACAAATTTTGACATGTATTGTTGTTGAATTTAGAAAGCTAGTTTTTATTTTCATGTGGAAAAAAACTTAGAAGTACCTTTTCTTAATCTCAAAACCGCGTATTTTCGATGTTACAATTTATTGTGACGTCATCTATACTGAAATGTTCAGATCATGACGTTACAATTTTGACTTCAGATATGCACAGAAAAAGAGAATAAGAAATGAGGTAATCCGAATAAAAAGTGCAAATGTGTTCCGGAAAGGTGTAATAAAGGGACGATACAGGGTGAAATAAAGGGTGATGATACGGGGAGTGTGATAAACTAGGGTGGGTGCCTCTGTTCATATCAAAAACCTTGTATTTTATACCAAATATATAACGAAAGTAAATATCTTACCGTATGCATAGATTAAGATGAATAAATTGATGAATAAATGCAACCAGAGCAAATGCATGTCAATAATGGAGGGAAGTAATGAACATTAACGTGTTTTTTTTTTAAATACACGTGATTTATTTAACCTGGTTCCGGGAATAAGGGTTGTTCACTTTTTTGTTTTAATGAGTCATAGTTGCGTGATTTAGTTTTGTTTTGGTTTACGCAGTTAAGTATCTGCATACATGTACATACATTTGTACATAATATATATGCAATAATATTTAGAATCCACAGAATATAGTTTTACTGACAGGAATGAAAAAGAATACATAATGGGCTTTGGTTTTTGATCAAATGATTAGGGTTTGATCGATAGGGGCCGTAATTAGATAAACAGTTGCACTGTTCTTATTCATAGCCATAGCTGAAATAGATGGTGTATTTTTATAACACACTCCAATCTTATGAATACAGGAAAGAATACCACATGGAGTACTGCTACCTGGAACAAGTCGGTCTGTGTATATCCTATGAAAATTACTCTTCAAGTTGACCTGAGGTTAAATACACAATGAGTGGACAATTTATAATCATTTAACACTGCCCATTTAAAAGACCCGTGCAGGTGTCAGTGATATACCAAGGGTAATTAGCGGAAATTTGCTGTCATTTGAGTTCAACTATGCAAAAAATATATTAATTTTTGTCGGATTGTTAATGCAATGAATATTATATATTTACTGTTATTAGATGTAATGCACCTCTTTTAAAAAAAACAAACAAAACTAAAATCAGTTCAATTTTAACACTTCAAAATTTAGTATACTTGTATAGTCAAGAATGATATAACGGGAAATCAAAAGTGACATTTACAAATGCAATTACGTTTTGAAAATGGTCCTTAAAGTATAATTTATCAGAGTATTGATGGACTACCAGGGTAAATATTTAATTAGAGCTGCATACTTTGTCATTTAAGAAAACAAATATGCTACACATGTTAGTTCGAGACTTTTCTAATGAGATTTATCTTATGATACAGATATTTTGTCGATACTTATCATATGATACAGATATTTTTTTTCGATACTTATTTTATGATACATATATTTATCCGATACTTCTCTTTAGATATAGATATTTCGCCGATACTTATGATTGCAATCAAATTTCCCTAACAGGGTATCGAATAATCAGAAATAACACGGCAAAAGATAGAACAAAACATAGAAATATAAAACAAATATATTTATAGGCAATGTAAATATTCTCATCTGAAATAATTTATCCTACATGCCTTCTTATTATAAGGAACATCATTGAAGAAAACTTTACAGATATAACATATATAGAAATTTTTGACGTTATTTGCTTTAGGTATTTGAAATAAAAACACACAATATAAATCATAGTATCATAAAAATCTTTTAGAATAATATATATTCAAACAAAGAACCACGAGAAAACAACATTTATTTCCTTGTACAAAATCTTAAAGTCAAATACGGATACGGCTATGTTTATGAACAATATCTTTTTTTTTTAGATAGAAAGTGTATTGTGCTGTTTTAAAAGCTGTTGAAATGGCACTTATTGGCTTATATCGAACTTTTAATATACGTAGCAAGGAAGTTATTTAAAAATGTATAACATGCAAAGAAAATACAAATAAAATTACTTTTACGTTACGTGTCGTGACTGTTCACAAATGTTACAATTAAATAAAGCGTTGTCCCCCAAAATTAAAGCTTATAAATTGTAATTGTACTTAACAATGTTGTTCCCTGTTCCAAATATTTTGAGATTATGTTAAGAACAACTTGTATGTCTGTACTAACATGACAAAGAATTTAAATATGATACCACTACTTCGAACAATTAGTCAATGACAACTAATTACATCAATTGCATCGATAATATCAATGATGCAGAAAATGTATTTATTTGCTTAAATTAGTTTGCAAACTACAAATGTTTCATATTTGCTTTGAAGAATGTGTCCTAATTCTTGATAGCCGGCATTATTGTCCGTCACTTCACATTCAGTATTTATAAATAAGAAGTCGTTGTCATGTAAGATTCATGTTTTCTTAGGTTTAGTGTGATGTCTGTTCATCCAGAGTCTGAGCATTATGAAACACATTTGAAAATGCATAAATAACTTGTCATGTGTTAAATAATATCAAAAGAAAAACAATGAAATATCTACCATATACAAAAGCATCTTACCGAAGCATTCATTGCAAAAGAGATGACAAACAATGCACTGAAGATGTACAGAAGATTTCTCATAAGATGGAGACATCTGATAGATGTTTTGGCTTCAGCTGATAATAAATCACAATAAGGTATACCACCAGCAACCTATTTAATTTCTAACTTAGTCCCTATATGTTTAAAGAAAAGAATACCGACATTTAATCGGCGTAATATATTTTTTTTTTACATATATCAATCTCTAATCCTTAAAACATGATAAGCAAAGCGAAGGTTTAATAGTGTTATTCTATTTTGCATGATACTATTCAGCAAGCTACAGAACGAATATATCTTTTAAAGAAACATTTTTCATGCAAATATGAATTGGCAGAAATATTATCATTACTTCCAAGCAGGAAATACTACAAAATCATACATCGGTTATGGATATCTTTAATATCCCCAATAAACAAAATGAATTTGATTTACCTTATTTGTACTGGATTCCAAAGCTTCACAAAAGTCCTTACAAACAGAGATATATAGCAGGATCCAGTAAATGTTTTACCAAACCTCTCTCTTCCCTGCTTACTAAAATTATTACAGTAGTGAAGGAGAAACTTCAAGAGTACTGTACAACAATATACTCCAGAAGTGGTGTGAATCAGATGTGGATTCTAAAAAACTCTAAAGAATTATTAGAAACTTTAAGGTCGCAATATCTTACCAAAATCAATAGGATTAAAACGTACGATTTTTCAACGCTTTATACAACCATTCCCCACGACAAATTAAAATCTAGGCTTTTTGATACCATCGACAGTTGTTTCTTCAATAAAAATGGAAGTCGTAAAAATGCTTACCATGTCAATGGAAATCTCAAAAATTATTTTGTTAAAAACCATTTTGATTGCACACACAAATACTCTGAAGTTGACATTAAAAAGATGCTGAGTTTCTAATAGACAACATCTATGTAGTGTTTGGAAATCAAGTCTTCCAACAATCTGTTGGAATTCCGATGGGTACCAATTGTGCCCCATTGTTAGTAGACCTATTTTTGTATTCTTATGAACAGAAGTTATTCAAAAACTTGTACATGTAGGTGAAAAAAATAAATCACTCGCTGTGGCCTTCAACTCAACATTCAGGTATATCGACGACGTATTATCAATTAACAATTGGTTTTTTTTTCATATTTACGTCGACTCGATATACCCCAGTGAACTTGAAATAAAAGATACCACATATTCCACGTCATCTGTTTCATATTTGGATATTTTACTGGAAATTGACATTGATGGTAACCTAACAACAAAACTTTATGATAAACGCGATGACTTCAATTTTTCTATAGTCAACTTTCCTTACTTATATAGCAATGGACCTTCATCACCTTCTTATGGTGTTTTTGTCTCCCAGTTTATTCGATATGCAAGGGCATGCTCTTCGTATGAACAGTTTCTAAGGCGAAGCTACTTACAAACAAGTTGATCAAACAGGACTATCAACAGTCTCGTTTGAAGTAATCTTTTCGTAAGTTCTGTGGTCGATACAACGAACTTGTCAGCAAATACAATTTTCCACTGGGTCGCATGCTGACTGACGTGTTTCATACTAATTGTTCGACCATAATTAATCATCTTTTTGTTTACGGACTTTTACGTTTTTTTCCCGATTACGACAAAGAGCACACTGCGGGTGTGACCGGTCAGCAGAGGATGCTCACTCCTCCATGGCACATGATCCTACCTCTATCTTTTTGGAGGTCCGTGTTGCTCTGCTTTAAATTTGTATTTCGTTTTCTGGATTTTTGAGATGGTTGACGGTTTGTTATTCGCATTTTTTCATATGTTAATATACAAAACGGATCTATTGCACATATACTAATCTTTCAAATATACCGAAGTCAGTATGGCATATCAGTTATTTTCTTTCTTTACCAATTGCATACATCTTGTAACAGTCTCAAAGCAATACTTTACTGGCTTTAAATAGTACTAGACTTTGACCGGTGCGTGCACGGGTTGACATTGCATATGATATCGGACATTTACGAAATAGATACATGGTCACACCGTATTGTTGACATTTACATAACCAAGCTTTGAGCCTACAATAATGCTATTAATTTCACTACACTCTGCTTAGTTAGATAATCTGTGTCTCGGGACAGGCCTTCACCACAGTTAAAATGTCTCCCATATGTACCCGTAAAGTAGCAAAAAATTGCAGAATCGCTCCGAAACGATTTTGGAGAAATTAATGAAGCTGCATTGAAAATAACAGTCAAATTATTCATAACAAACCATTTTGAGACTGTAAATACCTTTCATCTAAAAATTTAATTCATATTAATGAAGAATTCAACACTTTTTCACTAACGTTTTTTACTCGCTTCAAATTTACACACCATGTTGACATTCGGAACTCTCGGTATTTTCATATGAAATGCACTGAGTTAGAGTTATCTCCCGTATTTTCTTTGATGAACAGAATATATAGCAACTTTTCAATGAAAATTTACACGTATTTGTATTATCGTTCCTGAGTTTATCCATGCAAATGTGATATTGTGGAAACATAAACTAAAGAGCCTACCGTGATTTAGCGTGAATGTAATGCTCATGCGCAAGATTGTAAAATCCCAAAAATCCGGATGATTTCCGGATTTTTAAAATGAATTTCGTTGATTATTAATTAGCGAAGCTTGCTTAAGAAAAAAATAAAAACAAATTGGTAATCTTCAAGTACCAATGATGTTTAAAATATATAAAACAAAAGACAGTACCCTTCCGATTTCTCGGTATTAAAGCCCCAAAATTCGAGTCTATTATTTTAATATAGTAGTATAGATGCATTTTTAACCATCAGAACACCCCAGTCACGTTCCTTTCACAATGTCACAGTGACCTTCCTGACAGTTCTATGGACACGGTTAGGAACAGTCCTCTCCATAAAATCCGGAGGTTGGGAAACCTTTTTCAATGAAATGCAGAGCAAAGTCAAATACAGTCTTTCCTTGCATCTATTTTACTGTTTTAAGCTATGCTAAGATTTGCACTGTTTAAGCTATATTTTATGATTTGTATCGTATGCAGTGATAAATTTAATAGAATTGGTTAATGATATGGTGTATTATGCTATGATATTTGCAAAAAGAAAAACATTACACGTATAGAAAAATTCCAATCATTCGAACTAAAAAGTGCAAATTAAATGAATAAACCAACAATATTCATTTCCAATATTCTTAAATGCAAGTTTTACAAAAAGCGGGTGAAATGATGCACATATTTACCCGCTAGTATCTATCTGTATTATTTTTTATGAATTATAAATGTCAATCGTTTTTCATGGAAATCAGCGAACTTGTGTCCATTAAATCTCAAAAAGATAATATTCATATTATATAATAAATTGAAATTGTATTGTATGTTATGCCATAGTATGCTATGACGAATGGAAATGAAATGAAATGCAATGATATTTCATTTCAATACACTGTGGTTCCAATGCAATGTTATAAGATTTAAATGATATGCTATGTCATGGTGTATGTTGAAATATGTATACGTGAATTTGTTGTACCTATATAAAGGAAGCATTCAGCTATGGATTAACTGTTCTAAGTTATAAAAAAAATCAATCTCCGTCGAACATAACTAGTCTACAGTTTAAGGCAAATACTTTGCAATAGGAGAAACGTAACATAAACTTCAAATTGTAGGCACCATCTGTGGAATAGCCCTTAGGAAATGAATTGTTTGTTCTGTTATTGTAGTATATGACGGTTCTGTCATGGCGGCGATAATTTACCGAACAGGATTTGCTATTGTAGTCAGGCATTAATAAAAATCTATGTTACTGACTTTGATGTGTTCATGCATTCTTTCCTTGTGGCTTTCATAGGCTATTTGAATATCTAGAATGACCATGCAAAGGGATAGCTTCAAGACCAACCAAAACAGAGTAATGACAAATGACCCAGGATCTGTCTGAATAACTGTGTGATGGATAAATACGCACTCAAAGTACAATGCCATCCTTGATTACAAAGGATATTCCATTTGCGCGAGCTTTTTCCGTGGCACATAGATTTGCTAAATGAAACCATTGGATAAAAGTGGGAATAAAAACAGTATTACCATTTAATTTTTAAACATTTTAATATAAACAACAATTGCTCTGCAGTAGGCGACTCTTCGGTTTGAACAAACATGCATAGTTATCTTTGATATAAATTTTTAAGATGTCCATCATTGACTTAAATAGAGTAGACTAATATTTTGACTTCAGTTTTGCCTTTAAATGATGTTAAAATGACTGAAATATTTTGTGATCATGAATGCCGTCAATATTCATATAATTTTCTGCATCCTTGCTTGTGATTTTTTACATGTGCATTTTAAGACATTTTACTTCCTCACTTCATGCCCTTTTATAATAAACTGTTTTCTGTCTCATATTTTCATTTATATCTGTTAAATGTTAAACGCATGTTATGACTCATGTGAGACGTTGTAAAAAAAAAAGAGAATTTTTCATTTTAGCGTCTATTGTAACATCGTCTATATATAATACACATTTATTTTTATCTTGTATGTAAAGGGATTTTAAAAAAAGATGAAAACGTGAAAAGAACGAAATCACATACATTGAAAAATATCACCAGAACATTACATATGCGAGCTAGAAATATATTCATCTAAATGATCGGAACATAGTTCAACAATGAAAGTGTCAAAGTATCATTTTGTTAAAATTAATTAATCATATGTCCATTGTACGGATTGAGATTACTTAATTTGTTAAACGAGGAAGTTTTTTTTTCTACATGCCAATTATTGTAAATGCGAAACAAATATTCAATCAATAGGAAAAGCAGTGTTGTTCTACCGACTGACAATCTAACACTATTTTACTCTCTATCACATCATCTTATCACACCCTTAATGTTGCACAATCATATGATTTAAATGCATCATCAATTTATTATTATTATAATTTTTTTTTGATATTTAAGAAAAGATAATGCACTCAATTGATAAGTAATGAAGGGTATCATTTGTATGTGAAATTGAAGAAAAACTTTGGAACAAAAACGTACATTTACCTACATATAAGAATCACAAAGTCGTGCTTTGTGTATATCGAAATCTTAACAACAACTCATATATCGACCTAATGATATCAGAAACATTTCTTTGGTAAATTGTTTATTTTACAGACACGATTTTTCCTAAAACAACATAAAGCAGATCTGATTTAATGTTATGTATGATCTGCATACAAATACTCAAATCGATATTTCATTGATATACCAAATAATATGCTTTCTATATGACTATAAAAACACATTTCATACTACACGATAACAAGATGCCAATTGGCCACATCACTCATCTGAGAAACAATAGCCATAATGAAATCAGATTTATGGGGTCATATACAAAATATCTGGACAATGAAGTTGAAAAGATTTTGTATAAAAATATTTCAATTGTTCTCAATATATTCTTATGTTGAACATTGAGCCCCTTTTGTAACAAGATTATTTAATAGTCATATCACATAATGAGTATTGCATTTCTCAAGAAGAACTTAAAGAATTGTTCACATATCTATAAACCTACACAAAACTTTTAGCCCATGGTGGGACCCAACATTGTCCAGGGGCCACAGTCTAAGCAATCGAGAATCAACAATAGGTCAAGATGCTTGCATATACATGTAAGTAATATCATGCATTATACCATTTGAATTTTGGTGAATATTTTGAATTTATTTTCTATGTAAGACTTGAATCCCTCTTAAGTGGTCCCACCCTACCCACGAATATTACGATTTTAATAATCGTAAATCTACACAATTTATGGATACTTTCACCACAATAACAGCTTTCCTAGGCGATTGGTTTTTAGAAGAAATTTTTAAAGATTATTCTCCTCATAGTCCTTTCTAAAAATTCGACGCCACCCTCCCCACATTGTTTGTGGCCCTACCCTACCCCTGGGGATCATAATTTGACATAATCCTACCTGAGAATGCTTCCAGACAAATTACATGTTTTTGGCGAATCGTTTTCTTTTCTATATATATTCATATGTAAAATATTTACTTTTTAATGGTCCACCCTTCCCTCAGGGACAATTGATCAAATTTGAATATACACTAGCTGAGAATGCTTTCGCACAAGTTATTGCTTTTCTGGCCAATTGATTTTGAAAAAGAAGATTTTAATAAACATATTTCCATTGTATTAAAAATTCAACCCCATTGTGGTTCCACCCTACCACCGGGGATTATTATTTGAACAAACGTGAATTTACATCCTTAGTGCTTCATCTTTTATGGCCAATCGAATTAAGAGAATGATATTTTTTAAAAATAAATCCCTATGTAAAAAAATGAACCCCCATTGTGGCTTCACTAACCCAAAGAATCATATTTTGAACTCATTAGAATCTACATTACCCGAGAATGCTATTGCACAAGATTTAGCTTTTCTAACCACACAGTTTTTTAACAGAGGATGTTTTAAGATTTTTCTCTAAAAAGCCTTTGTAAACATTCGACCTCTCTCCCCCCCCCCCCCCCATTTTGGGCCCCCCCTTCCCCCTGAGATCATGATTTGAACAAACTTGAATCGAGAGTCCCTAGAGATATTTCCGTAAGAGTTTCATCTTTTCTGGACAAACAATTTTAAGTAGATATTTGAAATATACCAATAATTTTTAATTAGTCTTTGTTGTCTCCCCTTTAAGAAGAGCGTAATCCTTTATTTTAACAAACTTGAATCCCCTTTACCTAATAATACTCTGTGCCTAGTTTGGTTAAAATTGGCCCAGTGGTTCTGGGGAAGAGGGCGAAAACGTAAAAAGTTTACAAACGGACGGCCGGAGAGACAGAAAGATTGATAGACAGACAAACAGACTGACGCCATACAAAAATTTATTAGAAAAGCATTTGAGGTTTCATCTCAGGTGAGTTCAAAAATTAGGACAAGTAATAAACTATGACAATTGATCGTAAAAATACATTCAAATCATTCGTATTAAGTACTACACAAGTTAATATTAAACATCTGAGTAAAAAATAAACATAAAATATGTACTTTACTTTGATTTAGCATTTACAGTTTTATGTAAATTAATGTAAAAACAGTTAATTCCCACGGGTCTGCGACAGTTCCCTTTTTCTTCCAAAAATAAGAAGTTTAATCAGACTTCGTTTCGTTTCTCTGTAAATAAACCATGAAAAAACAAAATGTTTGTTTAATGAATAAAATAAATCCTAACGTTTTAAAAACCACCATATTGTCAATTTATCATATATATAATAATCTTTATCTGAAGAGCAAACAAAAATTCGAGTCAATGTTGCTGTACAGAGAGTTAAAAGGATAATAGAATTACTTCGTATGAGGTCAGGTATTTCTAAGCAAAGGGTCGCAAACATTGACGAGCAAATGATAGCAGATTTAAAGACAAAAGCAACGGGCAGAGTGTTAGAAATTCTTCTGAGTATGTGGAAATTCGACTGTGAGAAAGAAGAAAAGAAATCAGTAGACCGATGGCAGTACAAAGACATTTGGCTATTAGATTACGTAAGAAAATATGGCAATAGTTGCATAAAAGAAAACGCGCCAAAACAAGTCAAGAGAAATGAAAACACAAATAAACCAAAACTAGCATATCATTCCAAACCAAGCAAACAAAGCTATGCTGAAGTAACTTCTAAATCTCAAAATGTATCTGAGGTGTTAGAGAATAATGCGCAAACTAACATGTATTCACCACAAATTGCCGATCTTTATCACCGGAGGAATACAAACAAACACAAAAAGGCATATTTTCGCTGTAATTAATAATTGTCTGTCGTTTTTCACAACTCATTATTGTTGAGATAGTATTATTTCCCATGGGAATGATTGTACAATAACTTTAGTTCCTTACTGGAAGCTTCAGGTACCAAACATGATTTTTTGTACAAAATTGTCATATTAACTGCTTAATTATTAAAGAACAAAAATGATTTGTATTAAACTATAAGTAATAGGAGAAGTGTCAGTAGTACAATTCCATTAATTCCTAATATTTGTTTTATGTTCTTTGTAGATCAGGAATCAAATTCCAGTGATTATGCAAAACAATAAAAGCAACTCGAACAACAGAGACTAAAGAAAGAAAAGTAAAGCAAAACAATCTATACTTTTCGCAGTATGGTCCAATCCTTCACAAATGCCTTCAGTAACTGATGTTCTGTTTAGCAAAATAGTATCTTTAAGCGTAACTTTAAGCGTATCAGGTGCATGTAGGATATGGTTGAGTGACCATAATAACATTGTATTGGTCAACGAAACTGGTGAAAAAATGCATCAAATCAAAAATCAAATCAAAGATTTTCGCGATGGATCATATAATGGGTCATATGGATTGCACACGCTAAACAGTGAGGGTGAATCAATTTACGTAGCAAAGTATGGCACTATATTCAAATTGTCAAAGGATTTGAAAACAAGTACCATATTTATTGAGAATACGGATTCAAAAAAATGGACACCGCAATGTATATATTATTCCTCAATCACGGGTGATATCTTGGTCGGCATGAAAAAACTAAATTTAAGTCGAGGAAAAATAATTCGGTATAACAAAACTTGCAAAATGGCGCAAACAATACAATGCAACGAAAAAGGACTGGACATTTTAAATGATCTCGCTATATAACAGAGAACAACAATGAAGATATGCTGGTATCTGATTGCTCTGGCGCTGTAGTGGTCACGGATCGTGCCGGAAAATTTCGATTCGCTTACACAGGACATCCACAAGGAACAGCATTAGATCCACTTGGAGTGTGTACTGACACACTGTCACAGATATTGGTATCCGATTTTTACACAAAAACAATGCATGTTATTGATAAAGACGGCCAGTTTTTGTCATATCTAGCGATAAACCTACAGTGCGTATCCACACCATGTTCTATTTTCTGTGATAATAAGACGAATCTTCTTTGGGTAGGCTCAGAGTACAACAATACAATAACCATCTAAAAGTATTTAAGGAGTGTAGATGTACTGACAGGTAAGATAACAACACTCTAATTTAAGAATCAATGTTTCATTGGTATTGTGCTCAAGGAAGTAAACACACTACAATGGTTTTATAATCAATAGTAAGATAGATGCCTTTACACCAATACATGTAAGTAATACCTACATGAATTACTTATCATTGCTAGCCAAGTATTTTCAATAGACTACGTTCGTCATAAAAACAAATGAGGAATATAGAATATAGGAAAGATAAACTAGCAAAGATTGGTATTTCTTAAATTGACAAGATGCATTGAACTGGTTACATTATATACATTTAAGAAATCGTCGTAAACTATTGTTAAGGTTTTATATAGCATATTAGTTTAAATAAACACGTAACGAGGGCGCTACAATATAAACTTAGCTTTTTATTTTATGATTGTGTCATAGATAGCATAATCATTGCGATGCTGTAAGACAGATGCACCTCGTTGATGAAACTTGTTCGAAAAAGCAGATATTTGCCCCAGAAGTACAGAACTATTTTACAGTGACAGACTTTAAAAGCTGTTCCCATTTATCATACGGCATATCCGACTGCCTTTTGATCAATGAAGGAAACAAATTCATCATTACAAGTACCACCGGTGAAAAAATAGACCGTATTAAGGATTTACGTAGTGATGCCCATACTGGATCGCCTTCAATGATCATATCTCGAGAAGAATTGTTTTATATCGATAAAATATATTTTATGAACATAAAACATTTATGGATACTGATTTATATTTACCGCCTTTAACTATAATATATATGGTCAGAATTTACTATTGCGCATGCGCAACTTTTTTAGCGTCACTCGCCATTTTCTAGTCAATGTTTACATTTAGTACAGAAAGTTTTTCCCTTTATTTTGATGTTTTAACCGATGCGTATTATTTATTAACTGTTCTGTGATTTTCCGAGGACTTTTGGATATTAGTTGTGGCACTAGTGAGGTAATTTCTTCGGCTTTTTTGTTTTTATTCACTGGTATATGGGTGGGACTTTTCGTTGATGAAGGCCAGACTAACGCGCTCTTCATTGTATGGGCATGGTGCCGGAATTCAGGATATTGGCGGATTCCTTCGATTAAGGACTGTCTGATATTGACTTTGGTATTGACTTAAGCATTTAATCTGTTTTCAGGCTTAATTACAACATGTGATATATATTTATTAATCTGTCGGTCATTCTTTGCCTTTTTTCGGATGTAATCAATGGATCACGTGACTTTTTAAACATCAACAACTGAACAAGATGACTATATTGTGTGTTGGTGATTCTCATATGAAACGTTTTGGGGCTTTTATTGACAATAGACAGGCTTCTGCCGATGTTCTTAAAATCGAGGACCTTCCACAAGTGAACTTTTTTGGTATTAGTGGAGGTGCATTGACCAATTCCCGCCATTTACGGACCATTTTGGCAGTCATCCATGAACATCGTCCCTCAAGCCTTATCGTGCATATGGGTGGCAATGATTTGGACTGTAGGGATAATACCATTGACAATGTTGTGTTTGGTTTGACCGCATTTTTAACCCAGATTCGAGCCCAATTCAACATTTCTCATATAACCGTGATGCGATTCATGGCCCACGAAAGGACAAGAAACATTGATGCTCATACTTATAATGAGCGTGTAGTTTAAGCAAACACTAACTTAAAACTTCAGTGTCAACAAGTTGGACTTGGGTATTGGAGAATGAAAGGCTTTACAAACTGTAGGGAGCAGATTTTCTCAGATGGTGTTCATCATAATTCTTTAGGGATGAGGAAATATTTCCGTCAGCTAAGAGGAATTTTTCTCAGTTTCTTACAACAGTAACAATAGTGCCTACTTATTATGGCTAGCCATGATGACAGGTGCGTCTGGCTATGTCACATTATATCTTGAGCATATTTACTCACAGTTATTGTTTGGGACTCCTCTATATATTTTGTTAATTTCTGATTTCAATCTGCTCTACCCTGTTCTTCATATACATTTTATTGATGAGAAATAGTCTCCTGCGTGTATGATACCAATTAGTTTAGAGCTATGCTTACAATAATGTAATTGTAATCTTATACTAGTATTACTATTTGATTGTACTTAACTTCCATTGTTTTTGATTTCAGCAACCATTCTCTGCCATTGTTCATTTTTACCTACATACATTACAGTGATTTATCACCTAGTATCAGGTATATATGCTTTTAACTATTCGAAAAACACCAGAGTAAACCCCAACTAAACCCCGGGTTTACTTTTGGGGTTTACTTCGGGTTTACTCTGGGTTTACCTTTTGAAAATTTGGGTCCACTCGGGGTTTACTTTGGGTTTACTCTGGGTTTACTTTGGGTTTACTTGGAAGTTGCTTTTGAGGTCAACTGTACGCACTGAAGTGTGAAGCAGACCCGTCTTTTATCTTACTATCCTACTGAATGTAATTCCTGCCCCTTGTATATTCCGAATACACAGTTAACGTCTGCTTTCAGGGGTATACTTCTGACTGGGTTTACTCTCTGTGTCCACTCTGGGTTTACTTTGGGTTTACTCTGGGTCCACTCTAGTAAACCCAAAGTAAACCCAGAGTAAACCCAGAAAGTAAACCCAGGGTTTAGTTGGGGTTTACTTTGTGTTAGGTTGGGTCTGATCGGTACTGTATATTAAACTGGCCACACTCATTCCAAAATCAAATTTCGAACAGGAGCCCAAATTTAAGTCTGTTGAGAAAGATGGGCAGTAAGTGTTCATTAAGACAAATGAAAATTGGTGTATCAAGACTTTTCCCCAGTGGACTGAGGCTTTTCATGTGTTTGTGGCCAAACATTGCACAAAATATCTTGATGAAGTTGGGCAACTGATGACTTATGCCCAAAAAATCCATGGGATAGCTAAATCATGTGGGGATGATGCGGCCATAAGTTATGACGAACAATTCAGGCAGTGGCGCCAAGTGGCTCCGCGAGCATGTCCATGGGAGAGAAAAAATTCTCAGCTTTTTCATGATGCAATTGTTCAAGGCCTTGACTCACAAACTAAATTTAAGAAGCAGCCCTTTCGTTCATCCCCCCCCTAAGCAGAAATATTGTTTCACATACAATAACAAGGGCTCCTGTGACAAAGGCTACTCAAGTCAATATGCACACATATGCCAATATTGCTCCAATAGACACTTTAGGTTTCAATGCACAAAACATAGGCAGAGAAACATCAACACATCAAAATCTGTCACCAATGATCACAAAAAAACAGTTATCCTTGCACGCAAAGTCTAAATACTCAATTGTTACACCAATTGATGCTGATAAATTATCTGTATACCTTCAAGGCTAAGATCCAATGCTATTAAAATTTTTGGTTGAGGGGTTCAAATTTGGTTTTAAGATTCCTTTTCAAGGCAGTCGCCAATTTCTTTTTGCAGAAAATTTATCATCGTTAAAGGGGAATGAATCTGTTTTGTGGCAAATGATAAATAAAGAATTAGAATTAGGAAGAGTAGCAGGTCCGTTTGCTTCTGTCCCATTCCCAAATTTACAAGTTTCCCCCCTTGGTCTTGTTCCAAAACATACTCAAGGTGAGTTTCGGCTTATTCACTATTTGTCATACCCTGAAGGATCGTCAATAAATGGCCACATTCCTCGTGAACTGTGCACCGTCCAGTATCAAACTATTGACACTGCTATTGAAGCTATCAAGAAGATTGGGGTGGGGGCACTTTTTGCAAAAACTGATTTGGAAAGCGCTTATAAGCAAATACCAGTCCACTTTTCTGGTTTTGAGCTACTAGGCTTTAGTATAGACGGTCAGTTTTACTTTGACAAAAAACCCTCCCATTTGGCCTTAGTTATTCTTGTAATCTTTTTGAGAAGTTTAGTTCTGCATTGCAGTGGATTCTCCAAAATAAATTTTCAGTGGTACATTGTGTTCATATGCTGGATGACTGTTTGTTCATTGGAGATCCAGATTCACTAGGTGTTATAATGCTCTTATGGCTTTTCACTCTTTGGCTGACAATATACATTTGTCGATAAAAATGTAAAAACAGTTTTTCCCAGCACAACTTTAACTTTTCTTGGCCTAGAAATAGACACAATAGACACAATCAAATTTGAAATAAGACTGCCACAAGACAAGTTACTTCGTCTAGCAGAAACTATTCAGCTTTTCAAAAACAAACGAACAGCTACCTTACGTGAGTTGCAATCCCTTATTGGAGTGTTAAACTTCGCTTGCTCAGTAGTACCGCCTGGTAGGACATTCCTTCGCAGGATAATTGACCTTACTAAGGGCCTAAGAAAGCCCTTTCATCATCGTCGGTTAAATGGTGAAGGTAGAGCTGACCTGGAAGCTTGGTCTACTTTTATAGAACATTTTAACGGCAAAGCACTCTTTCATTCCGGGAATCTGTGTTCCTCCCAGACTTTGCATCTTTTTACAGATGCAAGCAATTTGGGTTTTGGGTGTACATTTGGCAGCAAATGGTTCTATGGCTCATTTGAAAGAGAGTGGTTGAAATATCACATTTCAGTTAGAAAATTTTTTCCTATTGTACTGGCAATGGAAATATGGGGTGAGAGCTTATCTAATACATCAGTTGTTTTACATTCAGACAATAGTCCAGTGGTTCATGTCATAAACAAAAACTCCTCTAAAGACCCATATTTGATGAAACTGATGGGACGTCTTATGATAGCTTCACTAAAATACAACATTCATTTCTTTGCTGAACATATCCCTGGCCTTTATAATGTCGCACCTGATCTTCTCTCTCGCTTGCAGATTCAAAGATTCGGAGAACTTTTTCCAGACATGAAAGCGAGAAGAACATCAGTTCCACAGGCATTGCTACACCTTTGACTAGTACAGCAGACTTCCTTATTAGGAGTTCATTAACAGAGGATTCATTGTCATCCTATAGAAATATATTCGCGACTTACAAAAGCTTTATTCATGATCAGGTAGATAAGAATTTATCACCTTTGCCCCCATCACTTTCTCATTTGTTGTTGTAAATTGCACACTGCTACCAAATAGGCTTAGCTGCTTCAACAACTCGTACACACATTTCAGCACTTAGTTTTACTTTCCAATAAGGGGGTTATCAGGACCTGACTCAAAATTTTTTATCAAGAAACAATAACAAGGTTTTAGTAAAGTTAGGCCTACAATGGACAACAGATTACCAATAACTCCTGATATTTTGGCGAGAATTGTGTCCGCTTTGCCATCCACTACAACTCCTCCCTTTATTAGCACCCTTTTCCATGCAATGTATGTTTCAGCGTTTTGTGCATTTCTTCGGGTAGGCGAGATTACTAAAACATCTGGTTCAAAACAACATTTTTTGCTGGCTAAGCATGTGACTCTAAATAAAGATCCACTTGGTAAATCTATAGAACTTAAAATTCCACATTTTAAACGTTCTAATCAGTCTACTACTCTGCACATTCAGCAAATTACTACCAATCCCCAGTTATGCCCCTTTGCAGCACTTTATAATTTTTTAGAAGTTAGAAATCATAAGTCATCTGTAGAACCGTTGTTCTCATTTATGGATGGTTCACGAGTCTCCCGTCAATTTTTCTCTGAAAAACTTACGTCGGGCTTATCGTACTGTGAAATGGATACCAATAAATACCTATCGCATAGCTTTAGAATTGGGGCAGCCACTTTGGTTGCTGCATCTGGATCATCAGACATTCAAATTCAAAACATGGGTCGTTGGAAATCATCATCATTAAGAGATACATCAGAATTCCAACATTGAAAATGTAAGCAAGGATATGCCTTAGAGATAATCATACCGGTTAGGAATCTGAACCTTGGAGTCAGGGGCTTCAGGTTCAACTTTTTTCAGCTTTTAAAGGCGTATGCTTTCTACATGTGAAAATGGACACAGTTGTGATCGAACCATGAAATCAGGGGTTTCTGGTTCTATTGTTTGTGTTAAACTGTCAATGTCTCTTTTTTATTATTTTATTGTACTACATGTATTTAATGTTATATTTTTTAAAATCATGAAGTCAGGAGCTTCTGGTTCTTTCAATTGTCATAAACCGAGAAATGTTTTTTGTTTAAACCTGTTTTTAAATCATGAAGTCAGGAGCTTCTGGTTTCTTTGTATGTAAATATTATGTTCTTTAACCTGGTGATATGAGCTAATATGCCCCTACACTGTTATGTACCCTATTAATGTTTGACCTATTTTATGCATTGTATGTTAAGACGTTGTTTAGAAACGAAGGTGGTGGATGGGGGTTATCAAAACTGCAGAAAGCTGTAGCTTTGATATGTGGCGGAAGATACCCCATCTTTGACACTTTTTTGTATATAAAAATGGCCATGTTTTATTGTCTTATGTTCTCTGTTTATTCTAGTCACAATACTGTGTTATTTATCTATGTTTTATATATGCAGGATTGTTCCTTTGATTAACAGTATTGTGTTTTTTGTAGTTTACATTATTTTTGGTTGTATTTTGTACTTTGTCATTTATTATATTATTTAATAAATGACCATTCTTATTCCTTTGTGTTATATTGTGTCAAACGGAGCACCACCATATCAGTTATCCATAAAGAATATAACATTGTCAAATTGTCAAAATATAATATGAAAACAAAAACAACTTTTATCAAATATATGCAGGAAACCGATTCCACATGGAGACCATGGTGTATTTACTGTTCACAATTAACTGATGACGTTTTGATCGGTATGAAGAAATTTGACAGACTGCAAGGCAAGGTTATTCGGTACAACAACTTCGGGGAAAAACACAGATAATTCAACACGCTGAAACGGGTTGTGATATGTTTAGTTCACCACGTTATATAACAGAAAATAACAACGGAGACGTCGAGGTGTCTGACTCGACAGGTGCTGTAGTGGTTACAGATCGTGAAGGGATACATCGTTTCTAGAACATAGGACAGCCTCCAAAATTACAACTATCTCCACTAGGAATCTGTACGGTCGCTCTGTCACATATCTTGGTATGTGATGAGTTAACCCACGCAATACAGATGCTTGATAAAGACGGAGAGTTCATATCCAATCTGCTCATTATACCATCAGGTATAATTTCGCCTGGCTGCCTGTGTTATGATTTCAAAACAGATCTCCTCTGGGTGGGATCAGACGTCAACTACTCGGTGTGTCTCTACAAGTATCTAACAAAAGAGAATGCTATATACGGTAAGATTTTGATATTTATATTCGAACACAGTTGTTTGATTGATTTATCACTATTTTGTTTTCCTGTTTTTTCTTAATGTTTGGAAATATGTATACATTCTCCTTGACAAATTTTTATTACAGAAGAGAATCCAAACTATGTACATGAAACTACTAATGAGTGTTGTATGGTTCAAGCAAACTCTTAAAGAGATTATTTGGAGGACATATGGAATTGTGTAGGAAAAATATTTTCGTACTCACATGTTTACTGTATTTATGCATAATTTTTTATAAAACATGTGTTGTTTCTAAAATGTAGGCAGTTGTTAACAATGTGTGATAGGTTGAATATCATACTATACTGTATAAATACTCAGTACATGCCTCTGATTCACATTGATTAATCATATTATATAAGTTCAGTGTTACGGATTTCTTCAGGTTTGTTACAACGCACTTTAAAAAATTAGGCACTTTGACTCATTTTTTTTCCGCCTTGATGAGGTCGATATTAATGCACTTAAAAAAAATAAATTAGAAAGAACCATTCAAAATTCGAAAGACGTTCAAAGATGATGAATAATTGTTTTAAGTTAATTTAGCTCGATGGAAAATTAAAAAAAAAGAATCCAAACGAGCTGAGCTTTCCGAAATAGAAATACCGCAATTAAGAATAGAAGTGCAATAAATTATTGATATCTGTATTGTCAAAATATTACATGTATAGCGTCGATTAGTCATTAGATGTCCATTCGGGTTTTTTATATTAATCTTTGTACTGTATATCGTATAATCATATTATATGTTTTGAACATTTATGCAAAAAATGGACAGTTTTAAATGCCTATTTTAAAGTTGATATTTCTCTATGGCTATATATTGAAGTATCTTACATTTTATATGGAAATCATTTATTTAATTACGAGAAGAGGGTTTACGATATTGAACTCATATATTGTGCATTATACCATGGAAAAAGCTATTGGTTGCATTGGTCAGCTTGCTATTTGTATGAATAAACTTTGTTGATATAAGTTTATAAAATATTATATGATACTTGGGAAGCATACGCGAAAACAGTAAAAAGCGATATGCAGATTTTGTGATTTATACATAATGAATTTAAAAAAAATTCAAAGTACGTGGATTTTGTCCGAAATTTATTAGACTTTGAATTTTTTTTCACGATGTGCGTATTTGTTTCAGAGTATGTTAATACACTTGCATGTCTAGCTAACAGCATGTCTAATGCATATTGCAACAATAATTATAAAAATGATCTCTATTAAATAAATTTTTACAACGTATTTGTAAATGAATTCCAAACTAATCACAATGTTGGAACTATTACCACTTCAACATTGTTAAAATGACATTGGGCGCTTTTTTTAAATTATATGATTTGCTACCATAGAAGCGAAGTTTTACATTAGCTTGCTCATGCTTATAATAAATAAAAAATATTGAATGTTCTTTACTAAGTCAAAATTTCTACATTGCTTTATAAAAGCAAGTTTCTGTTAAAGCTTAGCACATGAGAAAAATAAATTGGGTAATTCTGAACCTGATATGCACAGCCATTGAAATACTGTATACAGGTAAATATTCGCCCCCGTTTTATTTTCGCCCCTTTTATCCTCGTTGTCAGCGGACAAATTTAAGGCGGGCCAAATTCCAATGTCTCATATTATCTCTCTTAAACACAACTATGTCTTGGCGAATTCAAGACGGTGCGAAACTGTTTGCAAATGTAGAAGGGCGAAAATTACAAGGGCGAAAATAATCCTGTATACAGTAATCTAACAGTGCATAAGAAAGATAGGTTGACTTATCGTTTTACTTAAGAACGGTTTCTAGATCTAGTTCAGGTTCAAGTTCAGTTTATTCACTCAGGCCATACTAAAAATGGTATATGAGGTTCAGATAAATTTTACATGTACAAACATCGAAAGAGAAAATCGTCTTACAATACAAAAATAAAATTCAAGTAAAGTGACATACATGTTTATACATAATTAGATAACTGTATGCTAAGATTCTAAGGAGGGCAGAGTCAATCATTGACTTTGGTAATAAAAACACATTTTTGCTCACGTGTTAAGAAGTCGGAAAGTCATGCATTGCCATCATTATATAAATATGATGAATAAAAGCATTAGTAGAAATGTATGCTAAAGAATCACCAAAAATACAATACACAAAAGACAAAATACCAAGGGGCAAGTTATCACCTAATGAAAAAAGCAGATTAATTAAGGTGACGACTCAACAGTTATTTGAATACAAACAAATGAGATAAAAAATAATTCTACGGTCAATGAAATTTAAAGAGTTTCCATAATCATTTCAATCATAATTGATATTGATATCTAATTGACCAATTGTTGCAACATCATAGGTTGATAGAAAAATACCGCTGTTAGATGCCTGTTTTGACAAACAAACACTATACTGGAAAAAAATAAGAGTAAGCAAAAAGATACTAATGAAAGCAATATATCCAACTATAAAAGCTAATGACTATAACCGGACATTTAAACGCGAAATTAGGCTGAAACGGCTCTAAGGAGGATAATGTATAACTTAGATAGAAAGAGAAAGATATTCACTTCAATGGCAGCTCAAATGCTCAAAACCTTTAAATCGTCACCATAGACAAATTTACAATTAATATTCTTATAAAGAAATTGGAATTGTATTTTGATTTTTGAAATCGATTCTTTCCATTCTTTTCATCAAATGATACTGAACTATAGCTACATCGTATCAAAAGAAATGCCGGCTTAAAAACGAAAAAAAATTATAAAGGTTTGAATACTTCTTACTTTTTTCACCTGTTTTGGATTCAGGAGAATTTGAATGATTAAATAATTTTAGTATTACTATTACCAGGGTTTGTTTCAGAGAAATGCTGTTCTTCTTTTAAATAAGCTGAAATAATGAAATAATATTAAACTAATGATAACTAAAACAAAAGAATTGTATAAACACATATAGAATCACAAAAAGTGTAATCTTTCGCGTTACTAATATCTTAAGATGTATTGCCAAGCGATGCGAGGGTGCAAATCGAATGGCAAGGAAATATGTTCTATGTATGTTGATAAATATTTTCGTCGCCATTCGATTTGGTCTCTTGTTTCGCTCGGCACAAACTATCTCGCTATTCGGAAAAAGGTTACCAACATATGCATACAATATGTCCTTTTTATTTTAAAGAACAACTTGAATGGCAAATTAAAATTATTGCTATTTCACATAATTTTTCATTTTTATTTTTAAAAGCAGGGGGAAACATCATTTTATTTAGATATTATCCCAAGTTCCTCATACTGAGCGATGTTTTCATATTGGTCTTGCGAACACTCGGGAATAGGCATTGGGTGGTCTAACTTCTTGTTCATTTCACTTTTCAGGTTCTTTTGATGTTTGCGCATCCTCTTTCTTCGATATTTGAGCAAACTGAATAAAATTTCAAAATTAAAGAATAGCACGGGTACCAAATGCTTATAAAACTGCTTTAATATTAAAAAAGCAGGGAAAAAATCATAATGTATACCTATTTAAATACCTGACAACCAAGATGACATTGAGTAATCCACTTAAGATAAGAAATGACATACAGACATAAAGTGGGGTGGATATTTGGCTCTCTGACATAGGATGAATACAATCTGACTCCAAATCTGAAAAAAATATGATTAAAGCAAACTCTACTTCTACAGATTTTATTATACGAAATACAAATTGTTAGTCCAGAAGGTTATTAACTTAAAGCTATATTCATTCATTGTTACTTCTTTAAACAAAGTTACTAGTCTTACATATTTGATTACTCTCCTTTACATGAATGAAATATTACCTTTAAAATCTTGGTCACAACGATCACCATGGTAGCCAACGTCACATTCTCGTGGACATTGACCACTCACATGATTACATTGCTCTCCGTACAGGTATAAACAGTTCCCACATTTAAGCGAGCATCCATCTCCATATGTATTATTGCTGCAAACTACATATATATATATAAACAAATTATATTATATTATATATATATATACACTTTTTCAATTATTTTTGCATATCTTAACACATTATTTCATTGATTCTAATTCCATTAGAATTAAAACGATCAACAAGGTCACATTTTTTTCTAAAATTTACAAGCATACTTTTTTGGCTTGTTTTTCTTTACAATAGGAATAACTTTTCTTATTGCTGGATTATTCCAGGTATGGCTACATAATTGATTAATCACTGAATTATAAAAAAACAAAACAAGACAAACAAGTTTTTTTAAATCAAATACTTCAATTTTGTCTGCATGTTAACATTTCACAGCTTTTTTTCAATTCCTTGAAAACATCTTACACAACTTTTTAGAAGCTATTACATTACTATTACCCTGTGTACATTGACCTCCTTGAAAACCGTTGTCACATCCATTGGGACATGTACCATTTATGTAATTACATTGCTCATTGTCAAGGCAGTGGCCGCACGAATGGTTGCAATTCTGACCAAACTTTCCTTCATTACATTCTGCAAAATACGACAAAAATTAGAAATTCATCGTTTGAATAGAGCAAAGTCAACATGTAAAAATAAAAAAATAATGTACCTAAATGTAATAGTATACCAGACACAATATTTGGTATATATTTTAATAGATGTTAGAAACAGGTGTTTGATTCATTGGTCAAGATTGCTTTACGGTACTTCTTTATTGTTAAATGGATTATGCTTATAAACGTAAACAAAAATGATTGTGTACGTGTATCGCATGTGGCTCCTTTCCACCCTACTTGGCAGCCTCCCTCACACTGCCCTGTCACCCTGTCACATCTGTATGGAACTCCACAGTTGACGTTACAGTGCTCCTTACAAGTATAGCCATATCGACCATCAGGGCAGGCTGAAAATGTGATATGACATTTTTTGAGATAAAACTAATACCAACTGCTTATTCTATTTTATCTTTTTTCTATTTAGAATAAGGCACTATCATGGTAAAAGAGGTCAATACATGATCATGTACTTTAAATCAATTTAAAGTTGTACGTACTTAGGTCACATTTCGTGCCATAAAATCCACTGTCACAACCGTTCATACAGCTTCCGTTCACATGATGACACTGTTCATTGTTTTTACAGTTTCCACAATTCTGCTGACATTTTTGACCGTACGACTTGCCGTTGCATTCTGTAATACAACAATTATATCATTGAGCAAAACGATTGAAACGTTTAGTCCGAATGAAAATAAAATTAACGGTTGATAGAAATGTCTTTGGGTCATGGTTTTTCAATAAGAGTTTATAGTCGAGAGTTTTATTGAAACATTTGTTATGGTTCGTTGACAAATTAAAGTTTAGATAATTGTCAAAAGTTTGAGGAATCATTTGCAGGGCATACATACAATTAGAATAGTTTTCCTCATTATATAAATGAAACTCGACTAATTGAAAAAAAAATCATAGAAGTGTTTGATAATTGAATTTTTTAATTGGCATTTTTTTTTAGTTTTTTAAACATATACCTATTTTTCCTTAAATACATAATAAAAAGAACTGGTTGTTGCAAAGTACTTCTTCAAATATCAGTCAGTTTTTACAAAAAAAATGTTAGACTACCTTTTAAAGAATAAGTTGTTATATGTTCATGACATTTGTTAGACATGGGCCCGTTTAAAATGTGTTTCACTGTGGATATTGTTTGGCTTAGACACTTTAATGGATCATTTATCTAAGTCTTCAAATAAATTGAAATCAACATTCTCTAAATCAAATTTAAGCCAGGTTGGATACACAAAGTTAAAACCGTTCGATTTTAAATTATAACCATGATTATATATGTTACATATACTCACGTTCATTACAAGTTGGACCTTTGTATCCATCAGTACACCCCAGACAGGTTCCATCCACGATGTGACAGTGACCTTCCTGACAGTTCTGTGGACACTGTAAAGAACAGTCATCTCCGTAATATCCTGGTGTGGGACAACCTTGAATTATATGATGATTTCTGTATATTTGAAATGGTCATTTATTGATAATCAGTATCGCACGCTTATAATTTATTGGCGCTTATAGCGGAATGTTTTTTCTCCCATCGTGAAGCTAACAGATTTAACGAATTACGTTTATAACGAAGTAAAATTGCCCGTCTCTGGCACTTCGTTACATGTATAAGCGCATTTCACTGTATATAATATTCAATCTGATAGCAACGTATTTCTCATTTGTTTTGAATGAATGGTGATTCTTATTTTATTGATAAAAAAAGGGATAAAACGATTATTGTTTTTCTTTCTTTTAGACAAGGATTTTTTACAGCATTCAAAAGACTCTTAAGATTTACAATAGAAACATTTTTTTATGTTGAAACAGTGGCGACTAGATCCTACCATAAACCTCAAATTCACAGATTTCGTTGTATGCTCCATCTGTAGAATAGCCAGAAGGAAACGGGGGATGTGTTCGATTGTTGTAGTAGATGACGTAACGTCCGTGATTAGGACAACGTATTGTTAAAGGATTCTCTATTGTTGCTCTAGTTAAGTTTCTGTCTTTGAAGCACAGAGTGCCGTCCTCTTTATTCGTTGTGTTTGATATGAAGACAGAGAACCCCAAAAATCGCCCCGAATATTTACTAGGATTTCCTATAAAAATAAGATGAAGGAAACCCGCTTTATTTGTTTAAACATTCAGTGTTTTCTTAAATAAATAAAAACTTAAAAATACATTCCTTCTGAGTTTATTTTAAGGATTATTGAATACGTCAACAGTAATTAAGAAATAAGAAAAAAAACAACATATTATGTTTTTGGATATTGAATTGAACATAAAAAAAGACACCTTGATCATCAAGAGTACTTTAAACGGACCATTTTGCTTTTTTATTCCCCTCTTCATCATCTGACACATATACTTCATCAATAACGGTGAGATGTTACATGTACCTGGTATGTATATTTAAAATGAAAATAAAAAATTACAGTACCCCAAGGTTCATTATCTGTCCTATAGTATATAACAATATGATGCATGCTTAGGACTTCTTCGAGATCCACCCTCCATTCCGCAACTTGGTGATAATTTCCGGGTATTGTACACTGGTTTTCATATTGAGATAGGTCTGAATATCGTCCATCCACAGCACGATCCGCTCCCCACCAAGGTCGACCGCTATACGGAAAACGCTGCCATGCTGGTTTCCTCAAAGCAATATTATCTTGAAAGTCAATATAATCATTTACTGATTTTAATTGGGTTTTTTGGGGGGAATACGATGCAATTTTAGACCATCGTTTTAATCGAACGAAATATGAAATTTTAAAGAATCAAAGACAAGTCATATGCATCTATTTGTGAGCCTTTTCTATATATAATGAATTATCAAGGATAAGTTGTCTTTTCTTTTTTGTGATTTCTGCATACAAGCCTCATTTAATTAAAGCATTTACAAAACATTTTCACGCCATGCATCGATAGTGAAGGCAATTTCAGACACACAAAAAATAAAGTTATTAAACATTATTATTCTGCGTTTTTACTTCTCTATATGTACCATCAGAATATACTTTAGTTTTTATAAATTGCATGTTATCAATCGACATTGCTCTATTTCGTTTATAAAAATGATCATTAGACACGCAAAATGTATCATATATTTACTGTTCATATCTTTTAATTGTTCTTTGACCAAAATCACTGTTTGTCGTAAGAGGAATAAAGTGTTTACTTCCTGTCTGTGTAATAATATAATAGTGTAAAATAATGGCAAAGGTTATGATTCAGCAGGTATCTAATGAAGATACTGAATTTGTAGGGTTGAAAATGCGTTTGCATTAAGTGCAAAGTGTTACTGTTTATTTGTAGGGCGTGTTCACTCCCACTGCTCATAGTAATTTTTTTTGATAAATTATGCCCATAAACTAAAAAACAAAATAAACTGAATATCTCCTTATTTCAAATTAAAATCAAATATTACGCGCAAGAAACAAAAAGAAAAAGCTTACCGTATGCATTGATTAAGATGAATAAATTGATAAATAAATGCAACCTGATCAAATGCATGTCTAAAATAAAAGGAAGTAATTTTAATGCGTTCTTTCTAAAAATGCACGTGGTTTATTTAACCTAGTTCCGGGAATAAGGGCTGTGAACTTTTTTTTGTTTTAATGATCATGAGTCATGTATACGTGATAGTGTTATACTTTGGTTTGTACAGTTAAGTATCTGAACGTATACAATTGTACATCATTGATATACAATAATTTTTAAAATCCTAAGAAAATAATTTCACTGACATGAATGAAAGACTATTAATTGCACGTAACCCCCCCCCCCCCGGTTGTAGTGTTTTAGTTTATTTCTAAATAGATTTTTGGTAATCATATAAAACCATATAAAACCTAATGACCCACTTTCCATGTAAATACATTTTTTTAAACCCCTCATTGAAATACATTATATACCATTGTATGAGCACGATTTTCTTGCTTGTTGAAACGATAAAACTGATTGATAATCTATTGAGCACAAAATGCAACAAGGAATCACAAAAAAGCTAATTGTGATATGATCAATTAGAACAACAATCCACAAAAAAGAAATAATTGATACTGTTTCAGATTGATTTAAAAAAAAATATATAATTTTTTTGAAATTAAAAAACAAAACAAACAAACAAACAAACAAAACAAAACAAAACAAAAGCATCTCGGTCAGTTCAATTTTACACTTTTAAGTTCCCAATGGAATATACTTGTAAAGTCAGGAATGATAACTACGGGGTATTAAGTAAAACCAAAAGTGATAGTTACAAATGCAATTACATGTACGTTTTGAAGAATCGTACTCATTATAGTATTGATCTATCAGGTGAATATACAACTTAGAGATGCATACTTTTACATTAAAGAAAACAAATACGTTATAGACATTTATCCGATACTTATCTTTAACTGCAATCATATTTCTTTAGCATAAAACAAAAATAAAAATAGCATATTTATCTGCAATATAAATATATTCATCTGAAATAAATCTATCTTATGGGACTTGTTATAAGGAAAATCGTTGAAGAAAATTTTACAGATATAACATGCTTTTCATATAAAAAAACTGTAAATACATGTTCGTAAAGAGAGGCAAATATAAATAATAACTGAAGTTATTTACATTTGGTATTTGGAATAAAAGCACAGAATTTAAATAATATCATCATACAATTGGCTTAGAATTATAAGTTATTGAATAAAAAATAATAAGAAATAAACATTTATTTCATTGTACAAGATCTTAACGTGAAATACGGATACGGCTCTGTTTATGATATCTTATTAAAATAAGATGCATAGTGATTATTCCAAGAACATAACTGAGAAAACAAAAAACAAAAACATTTTATTTCCTCATGTTAGACCAGGACATTAAAATACTGATACGTATATATACATATAAAGGTTCTCACGAAGACATTTTTTGATTTATAAATGTACTTCGTAAGGAAGTAAATGTATCACGTACAATGGAAATACTCTTTTTGTTACGTGTCGTGATTGTTCACAAATTTACAATTTTTAAAACATTGTCAAAAAATTTAAAACTTATTAATGCATAATTCAATTTTCATTTAAGGATGTTGCTGCCTGTTGTTACGAATTTCGCAGATTATGTAACGAACGACTTGAATGTCTGTAATAACATGGCCGAGAACTTAAATACGATACCACTACTTTGGAAAATTAGTCATTGACAACTAATAACATCAATTGCATCGATAATATCAATGATGTAGAAAATGTATTTATTTGCTTATATTAGTTTGTAAACTACAAATGTTTCATATTTTGAGCTTTGAAGAATGTCTCCTAATTCTTGATAGCCGTCATATTGTCCGCCACTTCATAGTCAGTGTCTGTAAATATGAAGTTGTTGTCAGGTAAGATTTCTGTTTTCTTAGGTTTAATGTGCCGTTTGTTCATCCAGAGTCTGAGGAATCTGTAATGATACACATTTCAAAATGCATAAATAACTAATCGCAGTGTTGTCATGTGTTTAATTATATCAAGAGAAAACACAAAGAATTCTTTAACATATACAAATGCATCTTACCGAACCATTAATCCAATGTTGATTGCAAAAGAGATGACAAACAATGCACTGAAGATGTATAAAAGATTTTTCATTTGGTAGCATGAGTTGGAGACATCTGATAGATGTTTTGCTTCAGCTGATAATAAATCACCATAAGGTATAAGAGTATCAACATATTTAATTTCTAACCTATTCCCTATGTGTTTGAAAAAATAATACCGACATTTAATCGACGTAATTTATCTTTCTTTTTACTTTTGATATAAATTTCTTATCCTCAAAGCAGGATTACCAAAGCCAAGGTTTTATTGTGCTATTCATGTTTGTATGATAATATTCAGCAATCTACAAAACGAATATATCTTTTATAGAAACGGTTTTCATGCAAATACGAATTGGCAAAAATATGATAGTGTATGTTAATATACAAAACGGATTCATGTCAGTATCCATTGCACATCTAAATATACCGAAGTCATGATGATACATGTATATCTTTTTTCTTCTTTCTTTACCGAGTGCATACATCTAGTAGGATTGTAACAGTCTGAAGGCAATACTTACTGACTTTACATTGCACACCTTTGTAACTATCAGCACACCCAAGACACGTTCCATTCACAATGTCACAGTGACCTTCCTGACAGTTCTGGGGACACGCTAAGGAACAGTCCTCTCCATAAAATCCGGGTGCTCGGCAACCTTTTTCAATGAAATTGCAGAGCAAAGTCAAATACAGTGTTTTCTTGCATCTATTTGACAGTTTTAAGCTATGCTAAGATATGCACTTTTTAAGCAATGTTATACGATTTGTATCTTATGCAGTGAGAAATTTAATAGAACTGGTAAATGATATGGTTTAATATGCTGTGATATTTGCAGGAAAAAAAAACATTCCATGTATAAAAAAATTCCAATCATTTCGAACTTAAAAGTGCAAATTAAATGAATAAACCATCAATATACAGTTCCAATATTCTTAAATACATGTAAAACGTTTAGTATGAAATGCAAATTTTACAAAAAGCGGGTGTGATGATGCAAATATTTACCCGCAAGTATCTTTTGAACATTAGTGAATGCGGTATTATTTTTTATGAATTATGAATGTCAATCGTACTTCATGGAGATCAGCGAACTTGTGTCCATTTAATCTCAAAAGAACTATATATATATTATAAAATAAATTGAAATTGCATTGTATGATATGCCATAGTATGCTATGACGAAAGGAAATGAAATGAAATGCAATGACATTTTTTTTTCTATACACTGTGGTTCCAATGCAATGCAATAAGATAATCATTTCAATGATATGCTATGTCATAGTGCATGTTGAAATATATATGCGTGAATTATTTCTATGTATATAAAGGAAGCATTCAGCTATGGATAAAACCAAACCTGTGTTAAGTTGTGAACAAATCAATCTCCGCTAAACATAATAAGTTTACAGTATAAGACAAATACTTTGCAATAGGAGAAACCCACCATAAATGTCAAACTCACAAAGTTTGTTGTATGCGCCATCTTTAGAAACACCATTAGGAAAGGGATTGTTTGTCCTGTAATTGTATATGACGTATCTGTCGTGGCGGCGACAATTAACAGTAAAGGGATTTGTTATTGTAGATCTGGTATAAATGTTGTTTTTGAAACATAGTGAACCATCTGTCCTGTTGGTTGTATTGGAGATGTAGATAGAGAAGCCTAAAAATCGTCCGGAGTAAGCGCTGGTTTTGCCTTTAGAATGAAAAGTAATGAAAAAATCTAAGAACGATAAAAACACATTGAGTTGATTTTTTTTAAATCAGTAGCTATAGGTGTGCAAGGGTTGTATATATCGACTAAAACATTGTCTCTTGTCTCATTTTTCTTTTTAGGAAATGGAACTGATTTAAACAATTTGTAAAGTAAAAGTTATTTTCAATAATGCCTGAACGAAAATAATTTGTTTGCTTATATTACAAATTTTTTCTTTGATTCATATTTCTGTTTGATATTTTGATTGCAATATAAGTACCCCATGGTTCATCATCCGTTCTATAATAGATCACAATATGATTAACGCTTAGAATGTCTTCTAGATTCACCCTTCACTCTGCTTCTGTCTATAGTTTGCTTATATAGTACAATGGTTTTTATATTTGGAAAAGTCAGACCTTTTCCCATCTATTGCGCGTTCGGCTCCCGACCCAGGTCGACCTTGTTATGGAGATGCCATGTAGGTTTGTTCAGGGCAAAATTGTCTTTTAAACAACAGAAATGAATTATATTAGATTTATGTTTCTTAAAAAAAAAACCAAACAACAAGACGAAGAAAACCCAAATTAATTTACCACTTTTCTGTATGTATCCTGACCGAAATACATTTATCTTTATGTATGCAGAGTCACTGATTATGTAAAACAATCACTTAATAGCGTAAAGTATCTTGCTGACATTACATGATAAAGAAGAAAAAAAGGAAGAAAAAATTAATTCATGCTCACTAACAGACTAGGCGAGACCTCAAGGAATTCTAAACAATTCACTGTGTATAACAAGTATCCATGAACGTGGTTTTTTTTTATACCTATGCGTTGCTGTTGTTGTTTTCTATTCTTTTTTTGTTTTTGGTTTAGTTTTGTTTGTGTCCATGTACTTTTTTAGTGTTGCATATATAGAAATGTGACTAATCCAAGCAACAAGACTAAGATAGAGAATCGAAAAAAAATCTGTTCCCAAAGAAAATACATGTAGTCAAAACAGTTTTAAAGATCTGCCAATCCCCTTTCAGACGTACAAACGTAAATAACTACATAAAAAAAAGACAAACATTCTTGAAAACTATTACCATAGACTATTTATTTATTGTTTGTATTACTTTCTAATGGAAATATGATGCCAATAAACATATAATCTTACCGTATGCGTTTACACAAATCAATTTTCCAACTAATAATATCCATATCATCTTCAGTTATAGTTTGCTGTCAGGCAAGATTTAAAAAAAAATCCTTTAATAATATCCGCATATTTCTCGGTCTTGGTGATTTCACTATGGTGCATGTTTATGTATGAAAACAGAAATCCAGTTTTATGTTGTGTCTTTGATTCTTACTTGAGTTTTATTAACTATAAAATTGACATTTAATTTATATAAAAAAATCGATGTTCGCCGATTTTATCTTTACAAGTTTTCTTTCAATGATTTTTTTATTTTTCCTTCCCCCTGTTTATTGTCTATTACTTCGAGATCTCTTTGGATTTTTTGTTTCAATTCCTATTTTTATTTATTTATTTATCTTTTTTCAAGAATTCAGGCAAAAGAAAAAAAACATCCTCAGCACGATCAGAAAATTTACAACAAAAACAGAACGAGAGTAAAGACCAAAAATAAGTACAGTTTTGTGCAAAAATTATAACTTGTGAGATATAGTTGTATTTTCAACAAGACGTAACTGTTAAATGTACCCAGTATCTTGCAAGTGTGACACTGAATTAGGTTTTTTAAGATATATGTAACGAGCTGTGCTTACATAGACGGCATCTTGCATCGAATCAAAATTATTAGCCACCAGCAGATGCCAGGTTGTTAAATTTAGCTTTCAGTACCATTTATATTAAATTTCTTAGATGTTTGAATGCAGTCATTGATCGATCTTAAAAAGAATCAGTCAATTTTTGTTAGTTTAAATGATTGAAAGAGTCTTTATTCTGGACTGGGTGATAGTTAGTGACAAGTATAACCTCACCATCAATAACATGTTTCCCTTTTTGTTATAAAAGTTGTACCCCAGTCTTTAATATCCGTTTCATGTCTATATTGTCCATAAACCGTGTCAATCTAAACGCTTGAAGAGGATGAGGGCAATACACTGCAAAATGCATTTTAATTTTGGTATACTATTGTTCACTAGCATGACAGTTTACTATTTGTGCTCATAAAACATTTTGATGGATAATTAAACCTTCGAATTACAATACCGTAATAATTAGGAAGGATATACCAATTTTGCGAGCTTTTCCCATGGCACATAGATTTCCTAAATGAAACCATTGGATACTAGTGAAAATAAAAAAAAAAACAATATTACCATTTAATATTTAAACGTTTTAATATGAACAACAATTGATCTGCAGCAGGTGACTCTCCTGGGTTTTAAGCAGTCCATCTTTTGACTTTGATAAACACGACTAATATTTTAACTTCATTTGTGCCTTAAAATAATGTTAGAATACTGAAATATTTGTAATTAAATGCAGTCAATATTCAAATAAACCTCTGCATCTTTACTTGTGACTTCATTACATGTGTATTTTAAAACATTTTACCTCCTCACTTAATGTCCTTTAGAATAAGCAGTTTTTGTCTCATATTTATATTTATATCTGTTTGATGTTAAACGTTATGATTCATGTGAGTCGTGGTTCAAAAAGGGAAGTCTTCCTTTAGCGTCTTTTAAAATCGACTTAAAAACTTATTCATCTACCATATACATTTTTTTGTACGTCAAGTGGTTTTAAAGAATTAGATGAAAATGTGAACAGAACGAAATCACATACATTTTAAAAAAGATCACTAGAACATTGCATATGCGAGCTAGAAATATGTTTATCTAAGTGATTGCAAAATAGTTCAACAATGAAGGTCTCAAAGTATCATTTTGTTAAACTAAATTAATCATATGCCCAGTGTACGGATTTAGATTACCTTATTTGCTAAAGCAGGAAGTTATTTTTTTTCTACATGCCAATCATTTTGAATGCGGAAAAAAATATTCAATTAATACGTAAACCAGTGTCGTTGTTCTACAGACTGACAATCTAACACTATTTTACTTTCTATTACACCATCTTATAACACAATGTTGCACAATCAGATGATCTTAAAATGCATCATCTATTTTTGGGATATTAAAGAAAAGTTAATGCAATCAATTTTTAAGTAATGAAAGGTATCATTTGTATGTAAAATTGAAAAAAATTGGAACAAAAACATGCATTTACCTGTATATAAGAATCGTGCTTTGTGTATTTCGAATTCAAAACAACAACTCATATATCGATCTAATGAAATCAGTAATTTTTCTTTGGTAATTTATTTATTTTACAGAAACGGATTTTCCTAAAACAATATCAAGCAGAACTGAAATTTCCGTTTGATCTACCGTGTATTTTTTTCAAAAGTATTTACAAAAGCATATTTTAAATTCAAATCTGTATATTCATTTATTACACACAATTTCTCATACATTAAACCTGAATGTTCTTTAAGTATAATTATTATTGTTTATCTGATCATTTTGTATAAACATCTCATGATCAATAATGAGACATTGGTTGCAGTACGAGTCTAAATGATCACAGTTGCTTACCTGCTCCCTACCCCCCCCCCCCCCTCCCCTACAAACAAAACGGCTTTACGTTACAACATCACGGACTACTTTAAGCACGCACTTTCCTCACGTAACCCTGTATGTTTTTGTTTTAATTTAATAGATTAAAGGTTATATAATACTTTTATTTTAACTACATTTAATCTTCTTAAAAAGGTCAGCATTGCGTTTCATTTTTGACCCAATTTCTTTTAAACAATGAAATGCTTTCTAAGGTGATGTATCCCTGTTTGAAGGTAGTAAAAAAACGTCAATGAACGATCCAAACATTTTCTTATTATAGTTATTTGAATTAAAGTTTATTTTCATAATCAAGTTAATACATTGAAAATCAGTTTTTAGAGGGTAAGGAATGCGTATATTCATACGAGTACAGGTTGAATAAACTGGATCATGTATATTTTTAAAATTAGTTTTGTTTGTTTCTTAATGAATTTTAATCGATAATATTATATAATAGAGGACAAAATACTTAGCTATACTGCATGGAATATTTAAACACATTTCAAACCTAATGATATAACTGATAATTTCTAAAATAAATGCTCTGGCCTCTTTGTTTGTCATAAGGATGTTTTATAAGGATTTATCCTATTCATTTCCATAATAAACTGTGAACCCTGATGGAAGCCCCTTTATGCCAAAGGGTTATTATTTGAGCAACATAAAATTGCTCAAAAAGGTAAGCTTACGTAACTAGTTTGCATTTTTATTGAATATGATTCTAAATAGAACATATTTTTACGACCTCCCTGTTTCATCTTTTGTGTACATTCATGAAACGGCCAACAAAGACAACATCAATAACAACTGCCACACCGGATTTCAACAAAAAAGCTAATTTGAACTTTTAGCGTAGGTGAGTTTAAAAGGAAAACAGCAAACTATACAAACTATCATACATATAATAAAAAAAAATACACATGCATATATATTAAAAACTAAAAAAAAAAGTGTTGCGTAAATGAAAAAAAATAATCATTTTTTACAAACAAGTAAAAATAGCGTTTACAGTCCAAAAATATGTTATACATGTATATATATTTTTTTAAATGCAAATGTGCCAAATAATATGCTTTCTATATGACTATGAAACACATTACATACTAGACGATAACAAGAGGCCCATTGGCCACATCACTCACCTGAGCAACAATAGCCATAATGAAATCAGATTTATGGGGACATATACGAAATATGTGGACAATGAGGTTGATAAGATCGTGTTTAAAAATATTTTGATATGTGCTCTATATATTCTTATGATGAACATTGAGCCCATTTTGTAACAGGATTATTTATCTAAGGATACTTTCACCAAAATAACAGCTTTTCTAGGCGATAGGTTTTTAGAAGTTTACGGACGGACGGACAAACAGTAAGACAGACAGACAGACTGACGACGGAAAAAAAGTGTTCAGGAAAGCATTTGAACGTTCATATCAGGTGAGTTCAAAATTAAAATAAGTGATAAACTATGACAATCGATCGTAAAAATACATTTAAATCATCTGTATTTGATGCTACACAAATTGACATTGAACATCCGAGTCAAAAGTTAAAGTTAAATTTGTACATTTATTTTGATTTAACATCTACAGTTACATGTAACTTAATGTTAACACATTTTTTTTCCCACAGGTCTGCGACAGTTCTCTTATTCTTCCAAAAATTAGAAGTTTAATCAGAATTCGTTTCGTTTCTCTGTTAATAAAAAAAATAAGAAATAAAATATCGTAAATTTCTTTCAACGAATAAAATAAATCTTAACGTTTTAAGTACCACCATATCAATTTATCATATATATGAATATTTTTGCAAGATTCTGAACTGGAATGTTGACGTTAAAGGCTTACTTTTTCACAAGATACACTTTGTGGACAATCTGTAGACATTGTTTTTTCTAACATTAAACATTCAGATTCCTTCACTTTGGTATGCTGAAATCTCTTAATCAAACTCTTGTTCTAAAACAAAACAAAACAACAAATTGGTTAATTATATCTAGTAATTACAGTAGAACTGGTTACTAAATGATCGAAGATTGAAAATAGATCGAGGTTTTTAAAATTGCAAAGCTAGCTTTTAACTTTTTTCTTAACATGTTACCTTTGATTTGAAATTCAAAAAAAAAAATATAGCAGAAATTCTTTTAAATGTTATTTTTTTTAAATCTATTTAAAAAAAAGGAAATAACAAAAGACTATCAATATTTCATATAAGGTTTAATAAAGAATGATAACCGTTTGTAAAATAACATTCTCCCTTCACCTCAGGTTTCATCAATGGTGCATTTGATTTAACGAACTTGGAGAAGTTTCCTTTGTCCCTCGCTCAGTGAAACTGAATATTGTACTCAAACTCGGGTATTTATTCCTTATGCCCTGCCTCACCTGACAAGATATTCCAATTATATCGATATTTTATTTTTTGGCTGAAGGAGATTTTAATAAAATTTTTATAAGTGTTTTTTCTTGCTAATAACTTCAATATATTAGGGTTATATTTAAATCAAAATTAAGACAATTTATAAGAATACTTATTTTATATGTATAAGTACATGATATGTTATTTAAAAAGCTGACCTTTTTGTCCAACAGAACGTGTGAAACAAAAATGAAAAATCCCTGAAAAATAAATATTTATTATCAATATGGCAATATATAAGTAAAACAACAGAAACAAAACCACAAACACCAAACTAACACAACTTAAGCATATCTAACCTGCAGTGAATTTGCAATGACAAACAAATACTGAAACACAACAGCATTTTCGTTAACAGCGAGGATTCCGAACAGCCAAGACACTCCTAGTACTGGTATAAGTGTTCCGAGTGACCGCAGACCGGATCTGATAGAATATTATTAAAAATAACTTTTTTACAAAAATGTTTTACAAATATTATAAATATGAGTTCGATTCAATGTTTAAAGATGCATGTACATGTATGTTAGATGGTTGTTAGAAAACAGTATGCACAAGTAGTTTGTATGTTTTGTTGAAACATGTGACATGTTTGTGAATACTGATATTATATTTTAATGTTAAACTTTATGTTTCATATTCGATAATCGGATTATGTTTAAGCTGATACATATATACTGATATAATTTTTTTTTACGATGATAGTAAGCCCAATAATATGTATAAGAAGGTTCTTCTTGGTTTGACTCACAAAGCTTTCCTCTGTAGTGAAGACCTTGCTACTATGCTTGAGGCAAATAGAACCCTCAAAAGTGAATCAATTATAAGGATGTTGATCTGAAAGAAACACAATTATTGTTTAAGAGTCAAAATATTGAATTTCAATTCTATGACAAACATTTAAACTCGGTTCCCATGAATAGTCACCAATTTTCTTAACACTTTTAAAAACTTTGATGTGCAAGGAAAAAAAACAATCATGAATGGTAGAATTTGTTGCTCAAGAACTTACCAAACTAATCAGACAGACAGGAATGATAAACAAATAAAGAGAGCCACTTTCTACGGACAACCAGCAACTAAAAGTTTAAATAAAAAAAATTCTTCAAGATCGGAGGTCAGTGGTAAACATATGTATGGAAATAGATACTTTATTCAAGTATATATCTAAAAGTAGATACATTCTTTTGATCTTGTTAAAGCAATTCTGTGTAAAAATACGCATACTACGACTTCATGTGGTATCCCTTTCCCCAAAACGTTCCAAGATTTGTTACAGTTATAATGACCGGTATTCCTGCAAAATATCCGCAATGAGGATAAAAAAAAAATCGTCCTTATTTTTTCATACTTACATTATATTCCATATTTGTATTTCACACAACTGCACGACACTTTTTGAGCCAATGCATATAGTGTTCAAAGGACAATTCAAATCATGTATACCCCAAAATCTCCTTAAAATTACAGAAAGACGTCATATGTACTTTGAATAATTATAATGATTTTATCTATAAGGTAAAAGAAAATAATTACTCCAAGTGCTTTTAAATTACGTAAACAGATATTCAGTATATGGATAAATAAATGTATAATGATTCTATAGAAATTGGGATATAATCATTAAATTGTTTATACGATTTTGTTTTGAGAATTAGATCCAAGGAATACGATGACTAAATCCAATACCGGGATTAATAGATATTAGCGTACAGGAAAAATCCTACTCTTTGTAGCCTGAAAGATATAATTCAAGTAAAGGTTTGTTTTATGGTGAATTTTTAACCCACCCATCCCCTTAAAAATAATGAATTCCAACGCATAATAATACATTTATTATCATGGAAAATATGTCACTAAAACAAATGTTTGTAGAGTTTATATGATTTTTTTCTATTCTAGATAATTGAATAAAACAAAAGCAAATATTCTACGACGAAAATTTACTCAGCTATGTTAAGGAAGGTATCAGAATTCTAGCACGTGTGATTCAGGAAAATTTGCATATGCCCCGCCCCTTATTCATGAGATTTTACGAGATAATTGTATTTCGGTAATTAACAAACATCTACCAAAATAAATATGATTAATTATTGGGTTTGATTGTATCAAAAAAGATGTACTGAAATAAAAACTTCAACTATTCTTTATATCTTGCGAAATTATGAAATTCCTAAGTCGTCTGATGACGTGTCGAGGTTGACTACGTCACATCGGCGCTTGCAGCTGTGATCAGAATAAACATGTGGACTTCAGTGATATATCTGAGAATTTAACCCATTTACAACCAGCCTAGACGGAAATCGGTAAAGGATTAAACTGAACAAGGTAGGATTTATCTGTACTTTCCCTAGATATTGTTTTATATTGTCTAATACTGTAGGATGAAACAGAAACGAAGGGAAATTACTCGGCTTCGATTTTGTTAACTTGTTTACATTTGTTTTTCATGTAATATTGTGTTTAAACATCAGTTTGGTGACTCAATCAGGCAAAAGAAATGTTCCGCGATTCGCTAATTTTGATCATTAAGAATATTGAGGCTCATTGTAGCTTTTTACTGGTCTCTTATATCGCAATAACATTAGCTCGCATTTCCTCCGTGTTCAAAGAAAATGTAAACAATGGAAAGTCCAAACACTGTATTAGCACTACAAAGATTACTGTGAGAATCTGGATTGAATATAGACAAGATTGTATTGTTGTTTATGTAAATCGAAATGTGTTATTTCATTTAGCCTTTTTTATCAGGAAGATTACATGTTTGAATAAACAAAATTACAGTGTTGAACTGATTTTCCACACATTTTAAAAAATAAACATTTCATTATGCCTGTTAGAATATTAATGAAATTAAAACTGCCATTAGTATGCACAATGATAAAGTCATTTTCCATTTTCATATTATCTTCAGCACAATAGTTTACTAATTATAACACATTATTCAATTTTAGGGTTATTAAAGCAGTAAATGGTCCACTGGAGACACTTTGTTGGGGTGTTGATAAAAAAGTAGGTACTCTATAAATATTTCTTTTACCCACTAACTTCATGTATATTTGGTCTGGGTTTTTTTAAAATCATATTACTATATTGTAACCTATCATAATATCTTTCATTGATATCTATTGAAATTAAATTTGAAATTGATAAATATTCATCATTTCAGGCATTGGTTTTCTTATCAACTGCACTGCCTCCTTACAATGTACATCAAAAAGACAAGAGAAGTACATGTAGTGTGAAAGAATATGGTCATTTGACATAGATTCCACATCATGACTGAATAATACTGAAAATCAGAAAACACTAGTTTTGTTGAACAGTTTGTTACAGATCGAAAAGCAATCTCTATATAGTACATTGTATTTGTCAAGTTGATTATTATAAAAAATTCTAGATAAAGATTGATTTTTGTTGCTTTCTTTAATTATTACAAAAAATATTAACTATAATTACAAGTAACTCTGGTCATATATTATAGGTATTTCTTATTTATTTAGCAGCAGAGTAACAAAAACCATTAAAAAACAAAAATGTGTAAATTAAAAACTTACACTTAAACCCCCCCCCCCCCCCACCCCCTAACACCCTTATATCAATAGCTATTGGGGAGAGCAACAAATGAATTAATTTTTCCAATTTCAACAATTTGGTAATGATGACTGGTGTGAACAACACAAAATTCTAACATGATTTTAATGAAATTCACAGCGTGTAATTATTTTATGAACGAAAATTAAAATCATGATCTTAGTCAGTGTTGCGTTTGAATTTCACGCAAATGACGCCGAAAGTGAAATGGGTTAGATAAAATGCAGTAGTGCAAGGGCATACACTTTATCAAATATATTGAAATTTTACATGTGTTACCATTATATCCCAATTATATCAAAAAGTGCTGGGAGCTACATGAAATCGCTACGCATTTCACATAAATAAGCATTAATTGTGGGAACTCCCTGCAAATTTCTGTTCATCCACTGTTTATATTGAATTTATTAATTGTTCTTACTTGAATATTTCAAGCTCCCAGCACTTTTCGAAATTTTAGATGTTCATTTTACAAGTTAGAAACAGAAATAATTATATTTGTTAATGTTAAGCCCTTGCACTATGCATTTTTTCGTATTATTCCTGGTTTATCTATTTTTAGCAGTATCACGTGACAGGATATTCCCAAGAGACTCAAAGTTTGCTCATGCGATAGCGAATTATCTAATATGTATATTGATAAAAAATTACTTTGTGTAACAATTTTTTGGAATATAATATCAAGATTATTCAAAGGCTAATATTTTATGTGATAAATACCGCTATTATTTTATGGACGCCCTTAACATAGCTGAGTATTTAAAAGGTTGAAGTCAACTTGTGAAAGGTACATTCAAATACTTACCCCAGATTCCACCCAGAAACCAATGAACCCTTGATTTCGACTTGAAGTTGTTTGCAATATACAGGGCATAGTACGTCACTATAATACTCATGAAGTAATATACACCTAACCCGAGCATACTGAAGAAGGTCACTAGGAAAAGGTAATGGATTATGGCCGTTATCGCGACGCAAGCACCCTGAAATTAAAATGATTAAACGCTAGAAATTATGTTAATACTCGGTGGCGGTATGCTGTTGATTGATCACATATGAATCCAGGGATTTTGGGCAATTTCTAGTAACAATGTTACATGATTGTTTTTATGCTTTGCATTTTATGAAATGTTTTTTAATTTTTTCTTTATATGATCTTAATATAGATTTTAGATA
>WFKH01011926.1:22734836-22772493 GCA_016163765.1 Magallana hongkongensis
AATATAATATAATATAATATAATATAATATAATATAATATAATATAACTATTTATTGATTATCTCCAAGTGACGGCTTCCATTTATTCTGTGATCTTTGGTATTGTGCGACTGCTGTATTTTCCTGAAGAACGTTTCACTCAATTCATCTTTTTCATAAAGTTTTTATCGTCAAGTATTTTTGAAAAAAAAAATTGCGATCTAATTGAGCCTCACGTAAAATGAATTCTTAATCAAATTTATTCAAAGACCGTATTTTTGACCCCGTAAATATGGTCTATAATAAAAAATATTGGAATTTCTTTAAAAATCGCAGCCAATTTTAAAATCTACAATAGGCTAAATGTAAATAAATTTATCAAATTGTAAATTATAAATGAGAGTTTGAAAATGCCCTTGCAATATTATAAGACATCCCATTGATATTCTCAGGTAAGAAATATTTTTTATTGTGCTATAAAGCTGAAAAACAACACACCATTTCCCTACAAGGAATATACAAGCCCTTAAGGTTTAATGCGTTTCTGATGAACTTTTAAAACGACGAGACTGTTAATTATACTTTTAAAGTATTCATTGTTAATTGACATTTTTTAGAAGGCTTGCTCCAGATTGTCATCAAGATAAGTTCATTTGTTGTTTATTGCTTATATTTAGATGTGAAAAAAGTAAACCGTTTAGAATTGTTAAAATTACCGAGATTTTATGATTACAATAACCGAACCGACAAGCGATAAGCGCGTGCTATGATCATTGTGACGTCATTAAAAAGTTCACACAGAGTTGAATGTTCTTGCTATTCTAGAGGTTCATATAAGGAAACATATTTGCAAATGTAAATATTTCTTTCATGAATTTGGTTGGAAACGTGTGACGAAAAATGGATAAACATGTTGAGGAAATTCTGGTCAAAACAAAACCAGCCAATACATTTTCACAAATATAAGGGACTTTTTGATTACACAAGATGCAATTCGAATGATTTAAAGAAAAAAATGATTGCTTTCAACAAAATTGCCCATTAGAAAACCACCCGAAATCTTTTTTTATGTACTCATGACATTTAAAAAAAATTACCAAGATGAATATTACAAGAGTGAATACATGATCATTATAGTTGTAAACACAGTTTTAAAAATGTAAATTATTGAGATTGAAAGGGAAAAATACCGTCAAATCAGGTAACGTTTTAAATGTGCAAAAATTCAATACATATTCAATGCATGTACACAATAAAGAGTATACAGGAATTTTTTTTCATTTTATTCTTCAAAGAAAAAAAAAACTAAGAGAGGCGAAAAACATTCCTTTGCTCTTTGCCATGAATCTTTTAGGAAAGGGCGCTCTTAGTTTTCGGAATTTGTGACTTATACCTTTAGTTATAACCATCTCACAATAAAACAAAGATAAAGATCAAATCAAACCACAACTCTTTAAATACGTAATTGAGTTCCTCTGCCTAGGGGTATGTCCATTAATTGATGTTCTATTTAAAACAAAAAGATGTATAGAGCTTTTAAATTTAAGGTTTATTTACTTACTTAGGTATAAATACATCCTTTATTTCTTCTAGCATCAAAACATCTCTTTCTGTTAAAACTCGGTCATTGTTATGTCTTTTTTTTTCTTATCGATGGCAATTGTTTTGTCCTTTGCATGCATTCAATATACTGGAAGTTTAAAACATTTAACATTACAAAATCACAATACAGATTTTAATCACTTTAATAAGACACATAGCTGCGTGTTGACAAGTGCAACACGATGTTACATCAAAAAGAGTGTAGCAACGCACTGTGGTTGTGTTCATTTTTGTTTTCCGTTTTCTGACATGGTATTATGTAGACGAATGCTAATAGAAGACGCTATTGCTTTCGGCTCCTTCTTTTAAAGAAAATGTGCACAATGTAAACCGTGTCTCGTGTGCCTGAGAAGGTAAGATTGTTAACTTTATTAATTCCATCAGTTGAATTAACTTAGTATCTGCTGAGCCCGTTCAATATTTTCGCAATGTTATTGTCTGTTGTTTGAACAAAATGAAAAGAAAAAAAATTATTTAGAATGGTTACCACCATCTAACATAAATCTAAAGACTTGTGCCTGTCCAGCACCGTCAAAAAAGTCAAAAGAAGAGATCATTTTGACCTATGAATAATGAAGACAAATCAATCGAATTAAAAAGATAAATAAAAGATATAAAAGTACTATATCGCCATATTTTATATTTATGAGAAACTACTTCTCTTGTTTTGTTAACATGATTTCGTTCTCTTTTCTTTGCACCCATATTTCCTTTTGAATGTGTTAATTAAATGCTTCTTTTGTCATCATATTGTTTAATCACCATTGTTGATATCTCCTGATGAACCATATAAATAAGGCAGTCTGTAAAAATATACCAAAAATCTGGAGTGATTATTGTTATTAACTACAGAAAACAGTTTTAAACACATTAAAATGTATGATTTCTTTAAAAAATGCTTAAAAATAATCAATAAATGTATATGTGCAATCTTTTTTCAAACAAATGCAATGATGAAACCTTAGCCATTGTTTTGATGTCGTCAATTTGATCGCAAAGAATCCTATAGAAGTACAATTAATTCCATTAGTGTACAGCCTTTTAAAAGATAAATGATAACAACTTAACACACGTAATGTTGGTTTCACGGCTAAATCCAATGATAAATCAATTAACCCTTCGGATTTCTCATTCAAAAAGACCCGTGCATGCATCAATGGTTTACCAAGGGTATTTAACTGAACCTTTTCAGACATTATAGTTGAACCATGCGACAATTAAAATAACGCAACTTTGATATTTGTTTTTATTTCAATTAAAGCACTTTAAATACATTATGTTATTGTTATGGTCGATTGACAGGGTTTGATGTTTTGTTAGATAAAAAACAAAGGTCAATATCAAAGAATAGTTTTTGTCATATTCTTACTCAGCATTGAAATTAATATTTGTTACATAGCAGTAAAAGAAATGCGCACGATATATAAAAGCAATTTTGGAGGACAAATTCCTTGCACTATGAAAAAAAAAATCAATGTGTATAAAACTGATGATATAAATTCTACGTTTAAACACAAACAGAATTTACATCATACTACGCGAGAAACTTTAGTTTGATCAGGTCGATTTTTTAAAAACTTGATATGCCTTCATAAGATAATGAGTAAATAACATTATAAAACAAAAACGAGTTTTAAATGGATATTGCAAAAAGATAAGTACGTATTTTGCTAACGATTATATTTCCTAATTCTTTTTTATTCCTAGTTATAATGAGACTTCCGACAGGTTTTTAATTTGAATTGCAGGAAAAGTTGCAGATTACCACCATATTGATGCGTTCTATTTACGTTTTAAACTGTAAAAATTTAAACAGTCTTTAACCTTAAGAGGAATTTATTAAGTGATCGTTGTAGGGAATATGCACAGTGTATCGTTTGATTGTTTACTTGCTGTTGCATGTCTTATCTACATTTACTTTTCTAATAAGTAACATCATCGGAAAATGTTGAAGTTGTTATATGAGCACAACATTTGCGTAGAAATAATAAAGCGATCCTCTGCTGCTTGAAATTTTGATAAAAAAAAAAAAGCTCTTTACAATCTTGCGAAATTTCCTTGCCCGCTCTTGATATCTTTTATCATTATGTGACAACTTGTATGTAATGACGATACATGTTTTTGTTTTTGATATTCTATTGAATTGTAACATTTATTAGAAATGCATGAAAAAAAACATTCCTAGGTTATCTAATTTTTAAAGACAGCTCAAAGTACTTTTCTTCATCATTGCATTATCAAAAGATGTTTTAAAAAAGGAGAGTATCATCCCTCATTTAGTTATTGTTACGTAACATTAAACTTTTGCTTTCAACATATTACTCATTTGTACATAATTGCCTGGAGAGCCAAAAATGGCGAAAACGTTTCCAGTCTGATCAAATTGAGATTTTATTCTGGATATATTTTCTTTTAAATTATATTAAAACTGTACCATGTTTGGTTTTTTTTTTTCGGTTTTATTGGAAAATTATATATATATATATATATATATATATGAATTTTTAAGGGAAAGGAATTGTGCTAAAATTTCTTATATTTCTTTTCATTTTCGTTGCCCTATTTTCGAAGCAAAATATCATTTTATAAGTCACTAAGCCACTTAAATATATTTTTTCACTTCCAGGTTATATGATTGCGTGTAAAGCACAATTTATCACAACATGGCTACTCAAAGTCCTTATGTAACACGGCGGTGCTCTAAATGCCTGATGGACACTGAATTCATCTGTATTTCATGCAGATGTGATTTATGTTCCAGCTGTAAAGAAGAGCATGTGTTTGATCTAAATACAATGGACCATGATGTGATGATATACCGCAGGAAATTGACCTTCACCTCGACTCAAGAGAACTGTGCTATACATACTGATAATTTTTATGATAAGTATTGTGAATCTTGTGAATTGCCCATATGTTCTTATTGCTCTGAACATACCGAACACAAGAAAATAGATATTCAAACCATATATGATTTACACTACCAGCGACTCAGGAAAAATATTCACGTCGTCAGGGGCAAAATTCACTTATACGAACGTGTTCTCCTGGCAGGCATCAAAGCTGATGTGAAAACCTGCCAAAAAGAAATATGCAAGCTTGATGCAAGTCTTATTTTGAATGCAACACGACTTAAGGATATCGTTGATAAAGTTTTATGTGACGTTGAACTCATACACAAGTGTTTTGTACAGAATCAGAAAAGAAGCAGACATATTTCTAGTTTGGTGCGTTCCGAACATTCATTTGAACAGTCTTCAAACATTCCTGTAAATTTCCTTTTATCGAAATCTGCCTTTGGAACATTTAAAGAACGATACGAATGTACAAAACATGCCAAGCTATGTACAGCTGAAAGACTGAACGCAAAGGGCTTGACGATGTTATTGAGCGCTATAAAGGTCACCGAGGGGCGAACACGACCTATAGAAAATAAAGTAAAGCTGATGACTGTCCCTGTGTTGCAAAAGTTTTTTATGGCGACAGATGTTGACTTCTGTTCCCACATGGCTTGTGTGACATCAGAAAGGATATGGATAGGATGTAATAACATTTTTTACTTAAAAGACATAAACGGCGATACACTTTTTCAGCAAGAGGGGCCTCATAATGAGTTTTCTTTTTATTACCCTGCTGCATATTTTACAGTAACCAATCAAACGGATTTGATTTTTATAAATAGATATCACAACATCGTTAAACTATCACATGATATGGAAAAAACAACGACATTAATTAAAACACCATACAATAATAAGGGACCATGCTGTGTGTATTTCGCCCCCTTCGCTGGGGATCTACTAGTTGGATTTTTAGAATATTGTGACGGTTCAAACGAAAAAGCATGGATAAACCGTTACGACGAATTAGGACAAAAGACAAAAACAATTCAATACAACGAATCAGGATATCCTCTGTTTTCTCATCCTTCCCATATAGCAGAGAACAACAATGGGGACGTTGCTGTTTCGGATAATAGTACAGTTGTAGTAACAGACAGGGAAGGTAGACATCGCTTTTCTTATTATGGAGGACCATCACATTTTGGGATGGTTCAAGGAATTTGTACTGATACACTTTCACACATACTAGTGTGCGATAGTTACAGTAGCTCAGTACATATGATTGATAAAGACGGTCATTTTATAAAATATCTTCTAATGAGGCCATCAGGTATACTGTCACCAAGCAGCCTAACAATCGATGTAAACACACACCTCCTCTGGGTTGGATCATCGAGTCTAAACACAGTGCTTGGTTATAGGTACATAACCCAATACGACAGTACTAACGGTAAGGCAACTTTTATTTTCAATGGGTCATATTATTATCTCTGATAAATTATCATTTACAGGAAACTTGGCTTTTTCAAAATTAATTTGTGCACAAACTTATGACATTGATTATTAAAATGAATCGACTATATATTAAACCATAAACAACTAGGTAAGTTATTATGAAATTATATCCTATAGTTAAAGAAAGTGCACCCTTTTCAATCCAGTGTAATATATACTGAAAAATCGCCTACCCGTGCGAAATAAACTTTTGGTTGTTATTACACAGTCCTTTTCGTTAATCATCGGCTATTTTGACGTTGAGTTCGTTATGCTTTTTTCAACTCCGATGTCCGAGTAAGACGTCAAATAACAACGTCGACATTAACTTGGTTTATTAACAAATTTGCAGGACAGTTTCTGAGATAGGGAGTGATTTGTTGACATTAATCATACATCACATGATGATTTTTGTATTTTTAAAAAAATATTTTCTAATATGTTTTACGGTACTACCGTTGTGGCGAGCGCAGCAAGAATTACACATACCTTGGATCATTGTCAACTAAGTGATATTTTGACTGTTATCAACTAACATCTAAAAATTGTTTTGAGAGAGAGAGAGAGAGAGAGAGAGAGAGATAGAGAGAGAGAGAATTATATAATATTTCTAAGTTTAAAAACAATTCTTACAAAATACATAGAATTGCTTCCCCTAAAACCGTTCTGTACTTTTGCAGAAAATTGATCAGTCTGTAAAATGTAATTTGTGTTTAATTTGGTCAAAAGTGTAAAGTATAAATACGGTATTATTTTTCTTTTATACCTTGTTGTTATCTAACTTTTATTATTTTTTTTCATGATTGATATTTCTTTACTGACATTTGTTTATTTTGGCATTCGTTGTATCCATGCCCCGATCCCGGTTTTAGGTGTGTAATCTCCCATTTTCCAATTTAATGATGAGACAATATGCAACATCTACTTAGTTTTTTTAACTGTTTTTTTTTCTCTTTATTCTTCATTATTTAGTTCAAATCTATTTTTTTTAATTTTATACATTTTCTCCCTACTTATACCAGAGACATAAATAACATGTTATTTATGTCTCTGCTTATACTTACTGTTTATGCACACAACATTAGCTTAACTCTTGTTTATATATATAATTAAATATTAGTCTCTCTATCAAAAGAAAAAAAAAACAAACACTAAAAAAAACCCCACAAATCATTTAAGGCAGGTATCGAAGTTTATACTGAGATAGCTATAGTACACGCATTATAGATGTTTGAACCACATATAAATTTATTGCGGAAAAACTACCCCGATATCACTGTGACGTCACACGTTCAAATCTATATTCATTTGTTACGTATCTCGACTCAAAACGAAGGAAAGGTAGCATGTTAAAAATTTCTTGGGTCTCACCAAAGCTTATGCGCTACTCAAAACGTGTCTATAAACCTTAACAGTGAGAAGCTCAAGGCACCGTTAATTAAAAGTTAAAGGTTAGCCATTTTTGGCATAGCACTACAGGGAAAAAAAAAAACATTAGAGAGCACTATGAGACGTAGACACAAATCTTTTCTTAATTAATTTGTAGGTTTAGCTCGTTCTTTTTCCCGCGCGCACTGGTTCTAAGAGCTTGCTTCGCTAGCCGACGCTGTGCACGGATGAGCTGGGGTCGCTACAAGTATATGATATGAAAATCTTTACATTTTATATATCGCATCCTTTATTAGCCCTCGGTCATTGTATGTCAGCTTTTGAGCCTGGCGACTCTAGGGCTGATATACATGCAACCTCTGGCTAATATAGAATGATGCGATATAAACAAATACCATTGTATAATCTATATGTATTGCATTCTAAAACAATATTAAATTGTATTTTAATAAGTTTATTTTTTTTTTTTAGCCGGACCTTTATTGGATGCCGATGCAAGAAAATCTGCTGTAAACTCCCAATTACGAATAAAACAAGAGCGGTGCTTCGTAAATGAACTCCTGTATTTAGAGATACCCGGTCCATTGATTCTAAATATAATTACAGTAAAAGACGTCTGGTTTTGTTCTCATTTGTCCGTTGTGTCGGCAGATGAACTGTGGGTAAGTGATGATAAAAATCTCGTGTTGATAAACATTACAGGTAAATCAATACATCATATTAAAGATGTATCTAACAAACGATATTGCGGACTACACACAGTCGCTGGTGATGGTGAATTGATTTATATAAATAAAGAATATAATATAATGAAACTGTCCACGGTTATGAAGACAAAAACTAAATTCATAACGTTAAATAACTCTGCACGGAGACCTTTGAGTGTGTATTGTTCCCCTTTCACTGGAAAAATACTTGTTGGAGTGACAAAGAAAAGCCCAAGAACAGGCTTTGTTATGCATTACAACCGGCATGGAGAAAAGACAAACGATATGCCGCACAACAACAGTGGTCAAACGCTTTATAGTAAACCTGCATATATAACCGAAAACAGTAATGGGGATATTGTGGTGTCTGACTCGGGCCTTAATAAGGTAGTGGTTACGGATAGAAGAGGAAAATACCGTTTTTCATATACAGGTCATCGTCCATTTTCATATAGACTATTCTATGGAGTGTGTTGTGATGGTCAATCGAACATCCTAATATGTGACTTGGACTCAAAATCTGTGCATGTAATAGATAAAAATGGACACTTCCTATCACATTTTCAACTTTCAGGGGTGGGAAGCGCAAGCTGCCTGAGTATTGATGCCATCACTAACCGTCTTTACGCAGGTTCATACTACTATCAAACACTGTGTGTTTACAAGTACATAACCAGACATGATTTCTTGATAGGTAAGTGTTCAAATGTAAGAAAAAAAATGCACAATCCATTATTACATCAAAGATTCATGTTTTATTAATGCTCAATTTTCAAGTTAACATTTATATCTTATAATTTTATATATATTCATCAGTAAATTTAGAACTATTTAGGTCGTATTAAATGAATGTTTTAAAGGAAGAGTTTCTTGGGCTTGGTTTTAAAAATCAAGCTCCATAAAGTACAAGCTTTTGCAATGCATGTGCATGCAATTTAATTTAACGCGTTATAAAGTATTGAATGTACGTTTTAATAATTCTTTTGAAAAGTATTTTTGTAAACCTTATAAATGTACTTTCCCACTACGTACGTGTAATTGATTCTTCTGCCATGTCTCAGTCCAAATGCTTTTTTTCTTAATTACGATTCCCACCCAACCGCACAAATATACACATTCGGCAATCCAATTGATGTTGCACACCTGTCGTTTGTTTTATGATGCACAAACACACAGAAACACATTCTGGGTTTTTTCTTTTATCAATTAAAATGTTCAAGAATTTCATTAAATGTTTCTTTTTTACGAACACAAATAAACATATTTTCGCTGTAAATAATAATGGTCTGTCGTTTTTCACAACTCATCATTGTTGAGATAGTATCATTTTCCATGGGAATGATTTTATAATAACTTTAGTTCCTTACTGGAAGCTTCAGGTACCAAACATAAATTTTTATACAAAATTGTCATAATAACTGCTTAATTATTAATGAGCAAAAATGATTTGTATTGAACTACAGGTAATAGGAGAAGTGTCAGTAGTCCAATTCCGTTACTTCCTAATATTTGTTTTATGTTTCTTGTAGATCAGGAATCAAATTCCAGTGATAATGCAAAGTCAATAAAAGCAACTCAAACAACAGAGACTAAAGAAAGAAAAGTAGAACAAAATAATCCATACTTATCGCAGTATGGCCCAATCCTTCACAAATGCCTGTCAGTAACTGATGTTCTGCGTAGTAAAAGCGTATCTTTAAGCGTATCTTTAAGCGCATCAGGTGCATGTAGGATATGGGTGAGTGATGATAATAGCATTGTATTGGTCAACCAAACTGGTGAAACATTACATCAAATCAAAGATCAAATCAAGGATTATCGCGATGGATCATATAATGGGTCATATGGATTGCACACGGTAAACAGTGAAGGTGAATTAATTTACGTAGCAAAGGATGACACTATACTCAAATTGTCAAAGGATTTGAAAACAAGTACCATATTTATTGAAAATACGGATTCCAAACAATGGAGACCGCAGTGTATATATTATTCCTCATTCACGAGTGATATCTTGGTCGGCATGAAAAAAATAAATTTAAGTCAAGGAAAAATAATTAGGTATAACAAAGCTGGCAAAATGGCGCAAACAATACAATGCAACGGAAAAGGACTGGACATCTTTAAGCGGCCTCGATTTATAACAGAGAACAACAATGAAGATATGCTGGTATCTGATTGCTCTGGCGCTGTAGTGGTCACGGATCGTGCAGGAAAATTTCGCTTCGCTTACACAGGATATCCACAAGGAACAGCATTAGATCCACTTGGAGTGTGCACCGACGCACTGTCAAACATCTTGGTATCCGATTATTACACAAGTACAATACATGTTATTGATAAAGAGGGTCAGTTTTTGTCATATCTATCGATAAACCTACATTGCGTCTCCACACCATGTTCTATTTTCTTTGACAAAAAGACGCATCTTCTTTGGGTCGGCTCAGAGTTCAACAATACAGTAGCTATCTACAAGTATTTAAGGAGTGAAGATGTACTGACAGGTAAAAAGAAAACACTCTAATTTAGAATTCAAATGTTTTATTGGTGCGGTGCTCGAGGAAGTAAACACACTAAATGGTTAAATATTAAATAGTAAGATAGATGAATTTACATCAGGACATGAAAGTGTTCTACCTACATGCATTACTTATTATTGCTAGCCAAGAGTTTTCAATAATCTACTTTCCTCATAAAAAAAAAAACATATGAGGAATATACAGTAAACGTAATATATTTGGCGTGTACGATATTTGACGGAAATTAGTTTTTAAACAAAATGGCGTGAATTTGAATAAGCGTATTCCTGAAAGTGACTATTCTTATACATAAATGCATGACATTTAGCGATGAACTTGATTAAGCGGAAGTCTCATTCCGCCAAAAGTGCTAAAAAGAATACAGAGCAAAATGTAGTGCGTTTACAGAAGAGTATTGGAAAGATAAAATAGCAAAAATTGGTATTTCCTATATTGACAACAAGATGAATTGAGCTTTATTATTGCATTATATACATTTAAGACATTAACAAACTATTGTTAAGGTTTTATATAGGTTATTAGTTCAAATAAACACATAACGATGGCGTGCTGCTACAATATAAACTTAGCTTTTTATTTTATGATTGTGTCATAGATCAACATAAACATTGCGATGCTGTAAGACAGATGCACCATGACGTCGTCGATGAAACTTGTTCGAAAAAGCAGATAATTTCCCCAGCAGTGCAGAACTATTTCACAGTGACAAACATAAAACGCTGTTCCCATTTATCATGCGGTATATCCGACTGCCTTGTGATCAATGAAGGAAACAACTTCATCATTGCAACTACAACCGGTGAAGAAATACACCAAATTGAGGATTTACGCAGTGATGCCTATATTGGATCACACTCAATGAACATATCTCGGGAAGAATTGTTTTATATCGATAAGAAATATAACATACTCAAACTGTCAAAATATAACAAAAAAACAAAAACAACTTTTATTAAATGTATGCAGGAAACAGATTCTACATGGCGACCATGGTGTGTTTACTGTTCTCAAATAACTGATGACATTTTGGTCGGTATGAAAAAATTGGACAGAGTGCAAGGCAAGGTTATTCGGTACAACAACCTCGGGGTAGAAACACAGACGATACCACAGGACGAAACGGAATACAATATCTTAAGTATGCCACGTTATATAACAGAAAATAACAACGGAGATATCGTGGTATCTGACTACACAGGTGCTGTAGTGGTAACAGACCGCGAAGGGATACATCGTTTCTCGTACAAAGGACAGCCTCCCGAATTACAAATATCTCCACTAGGAATCTGTACGGACGCTCTGTCACATATCTTAGTATGTGATGAGTTAACCCACGCAGTACAGATGCTTGATAAAGACGGACAGTTCCTATCTAATCTACTGATTAACCCATCAGGTATAGTCTCGCCTAGCTGCCTGTGTTATGATTTCAAAGCCGATCTTCTCTGGGTGGGATCAGACGTCAACTACTCGGTTTGTCTCTACAAGTATCTAACAAATGAGGTCGCTCTCAGCGGTAAGATTTTGATATTTACATTCGAGATTAAATATATGAATCCAACGTAAGATATCGGTCAATATTTAAATATATATAGTGTCATATTTTTACATAAAGTGCCGAAACTATTGCAATGTATAACCTTTGCAGATAAACCCAAATATTAAAGAATATAAGTTTTTGGATTTTATTTTATTTTGATCACTATTTTATACATGTATAGTACAGTCTCCATGAAATCCTTCAGCACATCGTCACAACAATTCAACAGTAGAACTCATACCATCTTTTTTAAAGTACATTTTTCACATATCAGGACAAAAATATGTTCCACTCAGTAAGTCAGGGATAAGTTAATACCTAAAATATATTTTACGTTGGCGGCGTGTATAGTGAAGAAGTATATAAGTCTGCGACGGTCGATTGTATAAAATTTAAAAAATAGACACATATTATTTATCTTACCAATATCATACAAATATTTTAAAGAGACATGATCACGATTTTGGTCAAATTTTATGTTTACTATTTTAATTGTTTATAATGCTTACGAAATGCATTTCTTATAATAAATAAAAATTTAAGTGTCAGTCGGAGAATTATAAGCAAGATAATGAGCTCAAAAATTCTTTGTTATGTAAACAAAGCCCGAACGTTGATTTTGTTTACACTGATTAAATATACCCTTAAAAGTTGTTTTTCAAAGTGATTTATCTCTGTTCTAATTCGTTTTAAGCATAAATAATTAGATCATAGCGTTTATCAGATTCAGTTTAGGTCTGGAAATGAAATTTTTACTTCAACATTCAAAACTTAAACAAAAACATGACGTAAGTAGTTAGTAAAAAATTTCTGTAACGTGTTGTTTTCTAGGTACCTAGAAGACTTGACGTAAGCTTTTTTTTTAAATGATAAAGAATTGAAGCCCTCTATCTCTTTTTTACCACGATAACTGAAACGCAAAATTTGGTTGACTATTAGAGATATCTTACTGAAGAATTGTAAACATAAAAAAGGGAAAACTATTTGTTGACCAAAAGCGTCATATATAAGCATTGATACAACACAGTTGTTTGTTATATTTGACTGATTTTTTTTTTTTTTTTTGGTAATTTTCTAATGCTGGGCAGTATGTACATGTATACTTTGTACTTGACAAATATTTATTCAACCTTTTATTAATGATTTACAGATGAGAATCCAAAGAATGAAGATGAAACTAAAGAGTGCTGTATGGTTCAATCAGACTCTTAAAGAAATTCTTTGGAGATGGACAGCTGATTTTTCTGCGAGGAAAATGTTATTAGTATTAAGAGTTCGACTGTATTTATGTTCATTATCATAACGTGTTATAAAACATGTTATACTGTATGAGATTTAGTATATACCTGTGGTTCACAATGATTCAAAGTGTGAAATATGGGCTCAATTTAATGCACTTGAATTTTAAACCATGCACGTTAATATGGTCTATAAAAATACACTTTTAAAAGAAATATGTATGGTCAAGTCGAAATTCTTGGAACATTCAAAGATGATGGGTAATTCTTTTAACCTTGTGTTGCTTGATAGGACATCAAAGAGAAAATCTAAAAGAAGTTTAGGTATCCTCAAGAGCAATACCGGAATAAAGGACAACAGTTTTAGAGTTTATTGGGATTGGTATTGTCAAAATATAATATAAATACGCCGATTAGCCGTTAGATGTTCTTTCCTTTTGTTTTTATAAATCTTTGTACTGTATATATAATATAATCATATCAAATACAGTACTAGTATGATATTTTATTTAAAACATTTATTTTGGGTACATACGAAAACAGTAAAAAACGATGTCCAGATTTTGTGAGTTATAACTTTTTCGTTCAAAGTGGGTTAATTCTATTGATGATGAAAATGTTGATGTGAATACCAATAACACACTTTGAAAAAAAAACACAAAACGGAAAGGTGCGTTGCTTTGGTCTTAAAAATTAACTCACTTTGAATAAAAATCATATTGAGCTGATGTTGATTTTTTTTTTAATTGTGATTTTTTCCAAAGTATGTTGACACTCAATGCTTAGCTAGCAGAGTCATGAATATTGCAGCAAAATTATCAAAAATGAATATCTACAACTTAATTAAAATTGCGTCTCAAGCTAATCACAATCTTGACCAGTTCAACAATGCTTAAGGTCAAGATCTAGTTGATGAAAGGTGCCTACAGGTTTTTGAAATTCAGGATATAAATTCATTCAATGATGCTTCATGACAATAGCTTTGTTTGAAAGGGTGTACCGGGGCTTACATTTTAGGAAAACAACGAAAACTCATGTTTAAACTGTTACTTTCTATGTAATATAAAGGAAATAAGTAGCAAAACTCAAAGATATGTCTCCTTTTGACTAAGGAAATATATCTAGAATGCCTACAGTCTGTCCAAAAACGGCATTAAACAAGCTCTTGATCTCCCCTTTAAATTGCTGTCAAATTGTATATAGGTATCCGGTTTACTTCTCCCATGCTTTAATATAAAATGTGAAGAATCTGTTCAATTTTCTACATGATTCATTTAAAGCCGTAAATTATAAAAAAAAAGATTTAATAAATCATTTATGACGTCATAATGATGCTAGCACCAAAAAGACACTCTGAAAACATTTACTAGATATTGACCCTATAATGATTTTGGGTCCTGTTTTAAATTGTATGATTTGTTACCACAGAAAAGAGGGTTTTAACTACTTGCTTATGGTCATAATAAAAAAAAAAAACATTAGAGTGTTCTTCAGTTTTAAAATTTTACGTTTTTATAAAAAAAAAGTTTGTGTTACAACATAGTACATAAACATATAGAAAAGTAAACCAAAAGAATTTTTAATCAAAACATCCAGTAAATGTACTCATCTAACATAAGAAAAATAGGTTGACATATCGTGTTAATGAAAATTGGTTTCTACTTCAAGTACAAGTTCAGTTTATCCTTCAGATCATATTAAGGCTGGCATATCAGGTTTAGAACATCTTAAACTATGTAACAAATAAGGTAAGAGGAAAACGTGTTACATTACAAAATAGTGGTCTATGTACATAAACAAAAAAATATAAACAACTAGTAGACTAATTGTTCTTGAACAATTAGAGGTCTTTCCACCCTACTATCTTTTTTAATAAATTGTTAGATTGCTCAGTAAGGTATACAAAATTAGTATACCTGTGTTATATGTTGTACTAGAAAATGAGAATACTGCAATGCCATAAATGATTTTTAAGCGATTTTTTTTTATTTCAAACCATGATTGCATTAAGACTTCCGTTGTTTATCGTAGATATCTTTTGAATTACTTTTTCAGAATTTTTTCCCATTTACTATGAACAAAATTGATGTGCTCGCCAAGTGAATATTCTTTACACAAGCATATAAACAGAAAACCTAACAGTAGAAGAGCGTGTTCTAGAGGCTAGCTGTCTTTGTACAATATGAATGGGTTGACTGTAAAACAATTTCCACTTGAGTAACCACAGGACTTGATGTGATACCTGGCTGACCTAATTGCATACCTTATTGTGCAATCAAGCAAACTATTGAAACCCTGTATCTGTATCAAATGATATGATAATTCATTAATTAACAGATTTCCAAATGACCTTGACCTTTGACCTTTATGTCATTTTGTTCGGCCAAGGTAGACGCTCCCATTCCAAGTGGTCCGACTTCTTTATGACAAGTAATAAAAAAGTTGGAAGTGATTTTATGGAAATTTAAATACTTTCAGGGGCAATAACTGCTAGAAGGGGGCCTCAGATCCTTTCGGTATGAATAGATTGAACAACCCTCTAAGTGTACTAAAGACATTGGTAAAAGTTCCAAGTCTCTATCTCTTATGGTTTTAGAGGAGTAGTGATAACAAGCATTTCCTTCTCAAAGGGCAATAACTCTGTAAGTTCTGGGAGTTTTTTGACACAGGGTCAATTGGTACCATAACTTTTAATGACCAATTACATAAAGTTTAATTTGTTTGGATAACTCTAACAACAAAAAAGTCACTCTGAGCTAAATAGAAAAAAAGAAGAAGAAGAAAAACTAGTAGACTAATTGTTCTTGAACAATTAGAGGTCTTTCCACCCTACTATTTATTTTTATAAATTGCTAGATTGCTCAGTAAGGTATACAAAAATAGTATACCTGTGTTATATGTTGTACTAGAAAATGAGAATACTGCAAAGCCAGAAATGATTTTTCAGAGATTATTTTGTATTTCAAGCCATGATTGCTTTAAGAATTCCATTGTTTATCGTAGATATCTTTTGAATTACTTTTTCAGAATTTTTTCCCATTTACTATGAACAAAAATGATGTGCTCGCCAAGTGAATATTCTTTACACAAGCATATAAACAGAAAACCTAACAGTAGAAGAGCGTGTTCTAGAGGCTAGCTATCTTTGTACAATATGAATGGGTTGACTGTAAAAACAATTTCCACTTGAGTAACCACAGGACTTGATTTGATACCTGGCTGACCTAATTGAATACCTTATTGCGCAATCCAGGAAACTATTGAAACCCTTACTAAAATCCTGTATCAAATGATATGATAAATCATTAATTAACAGATTTCCAAATGACCTTGACCTTTGACCTTTATGTCATTTTGTTTGGCCAAGGTAGACGCTCCTATTCCAAGTGGTCCGACGTCTTTATGATAAATAATAAAAAAGTTGAAAGTGATTTAATGGAAATGTAAATACTTTCAGGGGCAATAACTGTTAGAAGGGGGTCTCAGATCCTTTTGGTATGAATAGATTGAAGAACCCCTCAAGTGTACTGAAGACATTGGTAAAAGTTCCAAGTCTCTATCTCTTATTGTTTCAGAGGAGTAGCGATAACAAACATTTGGTACAATAGGGGCAATAACTCTGTAATTATTCAAAGGTATGAGCCAAGGGGCTATATTTTAAACTGTCTTAAGATGTCCTTTTACATCCATGAAAAAGTTTTTCTCTACCACCCTAAACAAAGGAGATCTAAAAAAAATCATTAATTAACAGATTTCCAAATGACCTTGACCTTTGACCTTTATATCATTTTGTTTGGCCAAGGTAGAGGCTTCTATCCCAAGTGGTCCGACGTCTTTATGATAAATAATAAAAAAGTTGGAAGTGATTTTATGGAAATTTAAATACTTTCAGGGGCAATAACTGCTAGAAGGGGGCCTCAGATCCTTTCGGTATGAATAGATTGAATAACCCTCTAAGTGTACTAAAGACATTGGTAAAAGTTCCAAGTCTCTATCTCTTATGGTTTTAGAGGAGTAGTGATAACAAGCATTTCCTTCTCAAAGGGCAATAACTCTGTAAGTTCTGGGAGTTTTTTGACACAGGGTTAATTGGTACCATAACTTTTAATGAACAATTACATAAAGTTTAATTTGTTTGGATAACCCTAATAACAAAAAAGTCACTCCGAGCTAAATAGAAAAAAAGAAGAACTAGTAGACTAATTGTTCTTGAACAATTAGAGGTCTTTCCACCTTAGTATTTTAATAAATTGCTAGATTGCCCGATAAAATATACCAAAAAAATATTATACATGTGATATATATTGTACTAGAATTTTTTTCCACTTACTCTGAACAAAACTGATGTGCTTGCCAAGTGAATATTCTTTACACATTGTTAAGCATATAAAGAGAGAACCTAACAATAGAAGAGCGTGTTCTAGAGGCTAGCTATCTTTGTACAATATGAATGGGTCACTGTAAAAACAATTTCCACTTGAGTAACCACAGGACTTCATGTGATACCTGGCTGACCTAATTGAATACCTTATTGCGCAATCCAGCAAGCTATTGAAACCCTTACTATAATTCTGTATTTCAAAAGATATGGAAATTCATTAATTTACAGATTTCCAAATGACCTTGACCTTTGACCTTTATATCATTTTGTTCGGCCAAGGTAGACGCTCCCATCCCAAGTGGTTTGAAGTCCCTATGATAGATAGGAAAAGAGTTGGAAGCGATTTTATTGAAATTTCAATACTTTCAGGGGCAATAACTGCTAGAAGGGGGCCTCGGATCCTTTCGGTATGAATAGATTGAAGAACCCTCTAAATGTACTGAAGGCATTGGTAAAATTTCCAAGTCTCTATCTCTTATTGTTTCAAAGGAGTAGCGATAACAAGCATTTCGTACTATAGGGGCAATAACTCTGTAGTTATTCAATGGTATGAGCCAAGGGGCTATATTTTAAAATGTCTTTAGATGTCCTACTACATCCATGAAAAAGTTTTTCTCTACCACCCTTAACAAAAGAGATATAAAAACTCATTAATTAACAGCTTCTTAAATGACCTTGACCTTTGACCGTTATGTCATTTTGTTCGGCCAAGGTAGACGCTTCCATCCCAGGTGGTCCGAAGTCTCTATGATAAATAATAAAAAAGTTGGAAGTGATTTTTTAGAAATTTCAATACTTTCAGGGGCAATAACTACTACAAGGGGGCCTCAGATCCTTTTGGTATGATTTGATTGAAGAACCCTCTAAGTGTAATGAACACATTGGTAAAAGTTCCAAATCTCTATCTCTTATGGTTTCAGAGGAGTAGCGATAACAAGCATTTCCTTTTCAAAGGGCAATAACTCTGTAAGTTCTGGGAGTTTTTTGACACAGGGTCAATTGGTACCATAACTTTTAATGACCAATTACATAAAGTTTAAATTGTTTGGATAAGTCTAATAACAAAAAAGTCACCCCGAGCTAAATAGAAAAAAGAAGAAGAATAAAAAACATAAAGAAAACAAGAGGTCTTTCACCTGAAAGGTGGAAAGACCTAATAAAAAACATAAAGAAAACAAGAGGTCTTTCACCTGAAAGGTGGAAAGACCTAAATATAAAGAAAACAAGAGGTCTTTCACCTGAATATACAATGTACAATTTAGGGCGGTCAAACTAAGAAAAAACATAATAAAAGATTGCAAAATGAAAACAGAAGACAAATACCAAGGGGCAAATTATCAAATATATATGAACTAATGTCAGAAAAGTTAATGAGATTGTCAAGAGTTTTCTCAATAACAAAACAAAAAGAAAAAGTTGAAAAAGTTCATACGGTTACAAAAAATATTTTTACGATCAAATTCATCTTACAAAATTGAGACGTAAAATTTAAAGAGTATCATTTATCATTTTTGTAATAAATGACAATGATTTGTAATTGACCAATTGTTGCTTTATCATAGGTTGATAGAAAAAAAAACTTAATCAGTGTTAGATGCCTATTTTGACAAATTAAAAATGTACAGGAAAAAAATAACAGAAAGAAAACAAATACATGTAAGCATTGAAATAGCGCTTTAAAAATTACGAATGAATGGAATATATCCAAGTGATTAATGACGAAAACTATAACAGGACATAACGCAGAAACTGCTCTAAGGACGACAATGCATAACTTATAGAAATAAAATGATATTCACTTTGATGGCAGCTCAAAAACTCATAGCCTTTGAATCTTCGCCATAGACAAATTTACAATGAATATTTTATAAACAAACGAATTATATTTTCTTAATATTGAATGGGTATTTTTTATGCAAGAGATCGTTTCCATCCTTTTTCCTTTTTATCAAATGGTTTTGAACGAATCTACATAGTTTCAAAGGACGTGCCGGCTTAAAAATGACCAAATTAATTACTTCTCACTTTTTAAACCTGTTTTGGATTCAGGTGAATTTGCCTGATTTTACAATCACCATTACCAGAGTATGGTGCGGAAAAAATTGTTCTTAATTCGAATAAGATAAAATCATCTTAAACTAATGACAACTAACGCACATGAATTGCAGACAATCGACTCTTTGTGATTCTATCTGTATTACTAAGTAGTAATACATATAGAATCACAAAGAGTCGATTTTTTGTTTGAAACATGTACTACGTAAGCACGTGTGCTTTCTAAATATTTTGAGATTTGTTGCCGAGCGATGCAAGGGTCGAAATAGAATGGCGGGGAAACATATATTTAGTATGTTGATAAACATTTTCTTCGCCATTCGATTTGGTTGAAACATTACAATAACAAACTGTCAACCATCTCAAAAATCCATAAAGCGAAATACGAATTTAAAGCAGAGCAGCACGGACCTCTAAAAGATAGAGGTGGGATCTGGTGCCTAGGGGGAGTAAGCATCCCCTGTCTCTTGTTTCGCTCGGCACCAGCTATTATACTACTTGGAAAACGTTTACCAACATATACATACAATATGTCCTATTTATTTTAATCAACAATTTCAATGGCAATTAAAACTTATTGCTGTTTTGCATAAATTTTCATTTTCATTTTCAAAGGCAAGAAAAAGTATCATATTATTGAGAAATCATCCCAAGTTCCTGATACTGAGCGTAATTTTCATATTGGTCGTGCGAGCACTCGGAGATAGGCACTGGGTGCTCCAACTTCTTGCTCCTTGCACTTTCACTTTTCAGGTTCTTTTGATGTTTTCCCACCCTTTTTTCTCGTTCTCTAAGCAGACTGAATTGAAATTTAAAAAAAAATTGCAAAACACCAATTTCTTATAAAACTGCTTTTATATAAGAAAATCAGAAGAAAAAAATCATAAATTTTTCTTCAACGTACCTGACAACCAAAATGACATTGAGTAACCCACTTAAGATAAGAAATAACGCACAAACATATAGTGGGGTGGATAATTGGCTCCCAGACACAGGATGAATAAAACCTGACTCCAAATCTGAAAAAAAAATATGATTAAAGCAAATTCTACTTCTACAGAATTTGTTTACAAAATGGAAATCGTTAAACTAGAAAGATTTTAACTTTAAGCTATATTCATGCATTGTTACTTCTTTTAACAACGTTACTATTCGTACATATTTGATTAATGTCCTTTACATGAATGAAACATTACCTTTAAAACCTTGGTCACAACGATCGCCATGAAAACCAACGTCACATCCTCGTGGACATTGACCTGTCACATGATGGCATTGTTCTCCGTAGACGTATAAACAGTTTCCACATTTAAGCGAGCATCTATCTCCATATGAATTATTGCTACAAACTTTAAACATGTATAATATCTAAATGGTTGTTGCATATCTAAACACAGTCTTTATTTGACTGATTGTAAAATTCCGGTCCATTGTAATTATAAAGTATCAACAAAGTTAAACATTGTTTAATTTAGACACATAGTTTTATGGCTTCATTTTGTTTTACAATCAATTTGACTTGCATGCATCTTATTAATGCAGTTATATATTGTTAAACCTTTTCAGGTACAATATACATTAACACTGAAATATTAACAATATTGATAATAACGTTTCTTTTTTAATTGAGTATTTCAATTTTGTCTGATTCTGTTAAAAGTTTACAACCTTGTTTGCATTTCCTTTCTTGAAAACCTCTAGCACAAAATTAGAACATCACTATTACCTTGTCTGCAGTTGCTTCCTTGGAATCCTAAATCGCATCCGTTTGGACAGGTACCATTAATGTAATTACACTGCTCATTGTTAAGGCAATTACCACACGAATGGTTGCAGTTCTGACCAAACTTGCCTTCATTACATTCTGCGAAGTAAGCAAAACGATAGGAATTCATTGAATACAGCAAGGTCAATACGTATTAATCAAAGGTACTTAAATGTAACATTATGCCTGGCAAAATATTTGCTATATTTTGGTAGATAATGAACGTACCTTTATATTTTGTAATGCACCATAGCTAAACAAAACTTATCTTTGACCTTTACAGAATGTACGTGTGATTTGTAATACAAATATCTAATGGTGGGGTCAAGATTGCTACACCTTACTTCTATATTTTTAAATAATTGAAAAATAAATATACACAAGAAATTAATTCGTACGCATATCGCATTTGTCTCCTTTCCAGCCCACTTGACATCCTCCCTCACAATTTCCTGTTACCCTGTCACATCTGTATGACACTCCACAGTTAATGCTACATTTGCCTTCGCAGTTGTAACCATATCGACCCTCGGGACAGGCTGTAGATGTGAATATCGGTCAATGAAATAAAATCCTTACAAATTGCTAATTCTATTACAATGTCTTTCTTTTTCCTTGTCTCGAATATAAATAAAATAAAGCAGTTTCTTGAAGGAAAAGACACCCTCACAATACCATTACAGAAGCCGTAAGCTTAATATATCATTCATTAAATGTAACTATATTATTGAAAAAAAAGCTTTTTTCAACTTAGACTGAAACATTTTTATGAAAACAGAGATTACATTATTAATGCAGTTAAAAAAATAATTTTACATGTACGTACTTAGATCACATTTTGCGCCGTATGATCCTCTGTCACAGCCGCTCAAACAACTTCCGTTCACGTGATCACACGAGTCTTGGTTTTTACAGTTCCCACAAATCCCCTGACAGCCCATACCGAACAATTTGGCATTGCATTCTGTAGCATAAACATTGTTACATCATTTGGTAAAACGATTCAACTATTTGGTCTGTTTAAAAAAAAATAAATGGTCGATAGAAATTTCTTTGATTGTGTTTTATGCTGTATCAATTCTAATTCAATTAAAGAAATTGTAAACATTATTGAACATTTTCTAATTAATGTATAATTTCAAAAGCTTAGGTGTATGTCAAATTTCTTTTTAAAAAGAACGTATTTGAAAATTGAAAATGTGACTATCGAAACATTAGCATGCTCACATCATTTAACTTATTAAAAAAAATCATATATGTCGAAATCTTTGCCAAATTTGATAATTTATTGGAATGTTTGAGAAGTTGAATTTTTAAAGTTGGTAATTTCTTAAATCATTACATAACCCCTGATTTAGATACCTTTCTTTTAAAATATTCGTGAGTTTTTTTAAATCATTGAGATTTACCTTTTCATGATGTTTTTTGAAAGAAGGACACATTTTTTTTTAATATGGATATAAATTAATTTAAAAGCTTTAATATATCCACCATCTAAGTATCAAACTGAAACAAAATCAACAATCGCGAACTTAAGCTAACTTTGCCTTGTCGGAGACCCATTTTCAAAACTGTTTAATTATTATGAAACTCATATCTTGCATCATAGGACGTTAAAACACTCACTTTCATTACAATTGAGACCTTTGTAGCCATCAACACAACCCAGACACTTTCCATTTATAATGTGACAGTGACCTTCCTGACAGTGTTCTGGACAAGATAAGGAACAATCCTCTCCGAAATATCCTGGTATAGGGCAACCTTGAATTGTGAGAGGATTGAATTTGAACTTTCAAAATTCAATATGATAAAAGTTAATATTGACTTTGTTTTTGGGAGGAGGGTCATTCCTAATTTTTTGTAATTTAAAACATTGAAAAGATTAAAACGTTTCTTGATTTAGTTTTCTTTAAGACAAGAATTTTTACAGCATTCAATAGAATTTTAACAATAGAAACATTTTTTTTATGTTGAAACAGTGGCCGCTAGATCCTACCATAAACCTCTAATTCACAGATTTCGTTGTATGCTCCATCTGTAGAATAGCCAAAAGGAAACGGGGGCTGTGTTCGATTGTTGTAGTAGATGACGTAACGTCCGTGATTAGGGCAACGTATCGTTAAAGGATTCTCTATTGTTGCTCTAGTAAAGTTTCTGTCTTTGAAGCACAGAGTCCCGTCCTCTTTATTCGTTGTGTTTGATATGTAGACAGAGAACCCTAAAAATCGCCCCGAGTATTTACTAGGATTTCCTATCAAAAAGATAACAGAAAAAAATCCGGCTTTATTTTTTTTAAATATACAAAGTTTTGTTCAATAAATAAACACGTGGAAATACATTGCTTCAAAATTTATTTCATGGATTATTGGGAACATAAACAGTAAATAAAACATGAGGAAAAACCAACATATTACATTTTGGAATTTTGGATTGCACGTTAAAAAAAACCCAGATCAATGAAATTATTTTAAACGGATCAATTTCCTTGTTTATCTTACCATTCATTACCTGACACAAATTATACAACAATGACGGTAAGATGTTACCTGGCATATATATTTAAAATAAAAATATAAAATTAAAATACCCCAAGTTTCATTGTCCGTTCTATAGTATATCACAATATGATGCATGCTAAGGACTTCTCCTAGATCCACCCTCCATTCCGCTACTGGCTGATTGTTCCCAGATATTGTACACTGGTCGTCATATCGAGAGAGATCTGATTTCCGTCCGTCCACAGCACGATCCGCTCCCCATGGCCAACCATTATACGGAAAGCGCTGCCATGCTGGTTTTCTCAAAGCAATATTATCTTAATAGTAAAATATAATCATTAATTGATTTTAATTGTGTTTTCTTTTTTTCTTATTTTCTTTTTTTAATACGATGTAATTTTTAGACTATCGTTTAATCGAACTAAAAATTAAATTCCAAAGAATCAAATACAAATTATTTGCATTTATTTGTGAATCTTTTCTATATATAATGAATCATCAAGGATGTTTTTTTAAAGGAGGTTGATTTGTTCACTTTGTTATGATTACTGCATATTAGCCTCATTTGATACAAGCATTTCCAAAACATGTTCACGTTATGGATTGTGAGTCAAAGCCATTTCACCCACAAAAAAAAATATTATAAAGTTATTAAAGCATTATTATTCCGCGTCCTTATTTTCATGATTGCATGGCATCAGTCAACATTGTTCTATTTCTTTTATAATAATATTTATTAGTTAAGCCAATTTTATCGTATATTTAATGTTCATCGTTGTTAATTGTTTGTTGACCAAAATCACTCTTTGTCTTAAGAGGTATTTAGTGTTTACTTCCTGTCTGTGTAATAAATTAATATTAGTGAAAAAAATGGCAAAGGTTATGATTCAGCATGGGTTTAATGAGGATATCACATTTGTAGGGTTGAAAATGCGTTTTACATTACTGCAAGTGTTACTGTGTATTTTTGGAGAGTGTTGACTCCCACTGCTTATAGTATTTTATTTTGAAAGAAATTAAGTCCATGAACTTCAGAACAAAAATAAACTGAAAAACTCCTTATATCAAATTAAAATCAAATGCTAGAAAAAAATATAAAAGCAAATGTCTTACCGTATGCATTGATTAAGATGAATAAATTGATAAATAAATGTAACCAGAGCAAATGCATGTCTAAAATAGAAGGAAGTAATGAAAATGTTAACGTGTTCTTTTAAAAAATACTCGTGATTTTTTAACGGAGTTCCGGGAATAAGTGTTGTTAACATTTTTTGTTTTAATGATCATGAGTCATATCTACGTGATATTGTTTTGTTTTTGTTTACACAGTTAAGTATCTGCATACATAAAATTGTACATCATAACTGTACAATAATGTTTAAAATCCAAAGAATATAATTTCAGGAATGAAAAACAATTAATTGCACGGAAAGTACCCCTGATTGTAGTGTATTAGTTTATTTTCAAAGATATCATAATAATCTTATGACCTACTTTCCATGTAAATACATTTTTTTTTGAAAATCCTTCAATGGAATACACTATATACATATTTATGAGCACGATTTTCTTGATTGTTAAAATGTTGATATTGATTGATAATCTTTTGAGCATAAAATGCAACAATGACAGTGTAGCTAATTATGATATGATCAATTAGAACAATTATGCAAGAGAGAAATAATTTTCACTCTGTCAGCCTTGCGCGCCAGAGGCAACCGTTTAACAGCCATTTTGTCGATTGGTCTTTGGTTCTAGATTAAATGATTTCGGTTTGATCGATAGGGACTGTAATTAAATAAACAGTTACACTGTTCTGATTCCTAGACATAGCTGAAATAGATGAAGTATTTATATAACACACTCCAAACGTAAGAATACAAGAAAGGACACCGCATGGAGTATTGCTACCTGGGATAAGTCGGCCTGTGCATACCCTATGAAAATGACTCTTAAAGTTGACCTGAGGTTAAATATACAATGAGTGGACTAATGAATAATCAATTAACACTGTCCATTTAAAAGACCCGCGCAGGTTTCAGTGATAATAACACGAGCAATTGAGTGGAAATTTGCGGTCATTAGAGTACAACTATGCAACAAATACAATTTTGTCAAATTGTTAATGTAACAAATATTATATATTTAATGTTATTAGATGTAGTACACTTCTTTTAAAAACCTCAAATCAGTCCAATTTCAATTCCAAATCGAATATACTTGTATAATCAGAAATGATATAACGGGGGTATAAAGAAGATCACAATTGACAGTTACAAATGCAATTACGTTTTGAAAATGGTCCTCAAAGTATAATTCATCATAGTATTGATAAACTATCAGGTAAATATTCAACTTAAAGATGCATACTTTGATATTTAGGAAAACAAATATAATACAGATATTTATCCGATACTTATCTTATGCAGATATTTATCCGACACTTATCTTATGATACAGATATTTATCCGATACTTATGATTGCAATCATATTTCCCTAACAGGATACCGAATAATCAGAAATAGACGTGTTAAAGATAAAACAAAACATAAAAATATTAAGAATATATTTATAGCAATATATATATTGCTATATTATAATATTATAATTAATGAATTATATATATAAAATAAATATTCTCATCTGAAATAAATTTATTCTACATACATTGTTATATTAAGGAAAATCGTTGGAAAAAAATTACAGATACATGTGTAACATACATTTTATATAGAAAATTCTGTCATACATGTTCGTAAAGATAGGCAAATAGAAATAATGCTTGAAGTTATTTGCATTTGGTATTTGAAATAAAATCACAAAATTTAAATCATAGTATCATGAAATTGTTTTAGAATAATATATAATAAAAAAAAAACAAAACAAAAACAACATTTATTTCCTTGTACAAAATCTTAAAGTAAAATACGGATACGGCTATGTTTATGAACAATATCTGTTTTAAATAAAAAGTGTATTGTGATGTTAAGCTGTTAAAATAGCACTTCTTGGCTTATAACAAATCATAAATGTACTTAGCAATGAAGTTATTTTAAAATGAACTACATACAATGGAAATACAAATAAAATTACTTTCATGTTACGTGTCGTGACTGTTCACAATTTTATAATTGTATAAAGCATTGCCAAAAAAAATTAAAACTTATCAATCGTAATTCAAATTTCATTTAACAATGCTACTGCCTGTTGTTCCGAATTTTGCAGATTATGTAACGAACGACTTGAATGTCTGTAATATCATGACAAAGAACTTAAGTACGATACCATTACTTCGGAAAATTAGTCACTGACAACTAATTACACCAAATGCATCGATAATAAAAATAATGTAGAAAGTATATTTATTTGCTTATATTAGTTTGTAAACTATCATAATTTGAGCTTTGAAGAATGTCTCCTGCTTCTTGATAGCCGGCATTGTTATCCGCCACTTCATAGTCAGTATTTGTAAATATGAAGTTGTTGTCAGGTAAGATTTCTGTTTTCTTAGGTTTAATGTGCCGTTTGTTCATCCAGAGTCTGAGGAATCTGTAATGATACACATTTCAAAATGCATAAATAACTAATCTCAGTGTTGTCATGTGTTTAATTATATCAAGAGAAAACACAAAGAAATCTTTAACATATACAAATGCATCTTACCGAACCACTAATCCAATATTGATAGCAAGAGTAATGACAAACAATGCACTGAAGATGTACAGAAGATGTTTCATTTGGTAGCATGAGCTGGAGACATCTGATAGATGTTTTGCTTCAACTGATAATAAATCACAATAAGGTATAACAGTATCAACCTATTTAATTTGTAACCTATCCCCTATGTGTTTGAAAAAAGAATACCGACATTTAATCGACGTAATTTATCTTTCTTTTTACTTTTGATATAAATTTCTAATCCTCAAAGCATGATAACCAGGCCAAGGTTTTATTGTGCTATTCTTGTTTGTATGATAATATTCAGCAAGCTACAAAACGAATATATCTTTTATAGAAACGGTTTTCATGCAAATATGAATTGGTAGAAATATGATAGCGTATGTTAATATACAAAACGGATTCATGTCAGTATCCATTGCACATCTAAATATACCGAGGTCATGATGGTACATGTATATATATTTTTTCTTTCTTTACCGAGTGCATACATCTACTAGGATTGTAAGAGTCTGAAAGCAATACTTACTAACTTTACATTGTATACCTTTGTAACTATCAGCACACCCAAGACACGTTCCATTCACAATGTCACAGTGACCTTCCTGACAGTTCTGGGGACAGGTAAGGAACAGTCCTCTCCATAAAATCCGGGTGCTCGGCAACCTTTTTCAATGAAATTGCAGAGCAAAGTCAAATACAGTGTTTTCTTGCATCTATTTGACAGTTTTAAGCTATGCTAAGATATGCACTTTTTAAGCAATGTTATACGATTTGTATCTTATGCAGTGAGAAATTTAATAGAACTGGTAAATGATATGGTTTAATATGCTGTGATATTTGCAGGAAAAAAAAACATTCCATGTATAAAAAAATTCCAATCATTTCGAACTTAAAAGTGCAAATTAAATGAATAAACCATCAATATACAGTTCCAATATTCTTAAATACATGTAAAACGTTTAGTATGAAATGCAAATTTTACAAAAAGCGGGTGTGATGATGCAAATATTTACCCGCAAGTATCTTTTGAACATTAGTGAATGCGGTATTATTTTTTATGAATTATGAATGTCAATCGTACTTCATGGAGATCAGCGAACTTGTGTCCATTTAATCTCAAAAGAACTATATATATATTATAAAATAAATTGAAATTGCATTGTATGATATGCCATAGTATGCTATGACGAAAGGAAATGAAATGAAATGCAATGACATTTTTTTTTCTATACACTGTGGTTCCAATGCAATGCAATAAGATAATCATTTCAATGATATGCTATGTCATAATGCATGTTGAAATATATATGCGTGAATTATTTCTATGTATATAAAGGAAGCATTCAGATATGGATAAAACCAAACCTGTGTTAAGTTGTGAAAAAATCAATCTCCGCTAAACATAATAAGTTTACAGTATAAGACAAATACTTTGCAATAGGAGAAACCCACCATAAATGTCAAACTCACAAAGTTTGTTGTATGCGCCATCTTTAGAAACACCATTAGGAAAGGGATTGTTTGTCCTGTAATTGTATATGACGTATCTGTCGTGGCGGCGACAATTAACAGTAAAGGGATTTGTTATTGTAGATCTGGTATAAATGTTGTTTTTGAAACATAGTGAACCATCTGTCCTGTTGGTTGTATTGGAGATGTAGATAGAGAAGCCTAAAAATCGTCCGGAGTAAGCGCTGGTTTTGCCTTTAGAATGAAAAGTAATGAAAAAATCTAAGAACGATAAAAACACATTGAGTTGATTTTTTTAAATCAGTAGCTATAGGTGTGCAAGGGTTGTATATATCGACTAAAACATTGTCTCTTGTCTCATTTTTCTTTTTAGGAAATGGAACTGATTTAAACAATTTGTAAAGTAAAAGTTATTTTCAATAATGCCTGAACGAAAATAATTTGTTTGCTTATATTACACATTTTTTCTTTGATTCATATTTCTGTTTGATATTTTGATTGCAATATAAGTACCCCATGGTTCATCATCCGTTCTATAATAGATCACAATATGATTAACGCTTAGAATGTCTTCTAGATTCACCCTTCACTCTGCTTCTGTCTATAGTTTGCTTATATAGTACAATGGTTTTTATATTTGGAAAAGTCAGACCTTTTCCCATCTATTGCGCGTTCGGCTCCCGACCCAGGTCGACCTTGTTATGGAGATGCCATGTAGGTTTGTTCAGGGCAAAATTGTCTTTTGAACAACAGAAATGAATAATATTAGATTTATGTTTCTTAAAAAAAAAAACAAACAACAAGACGAAGAAAACCCAAATTAATTTACCACTTTTCTGTATGTATCCTGACCGAAATACATTTATCTTTATGTATGCAGAGTCACTGATTATGTAAAACAATCACTTAATAGCGTAAAGTATCTTGCTGACATTACATGATAAAGAAGAAAAAAAGGAAGAAAAAATTAATTCATGCTCACTAACAGACTAGGCGAGACCTCAAGGAATTCTAAACAATTCACTGTGTATAACAAGTATCCATGAACGTGGTTTTTTTTTATACCTATGCGTTGCTGTTGTTGTTTTCTATTCTTTTTTTGTTTTTGGTTTAGTTTTGTTTGTGTCCATGTACTTTTTTAGTGTTGCATATATAGAAATGTGACTAATCCAAGCAACAAGACTAAGAGAATCGAAAAAAAATCTGTTCCCAAAGAAAATACATGTAGTCAAAACAGTTTTAAAGATCTGCCAATCCCCTTTCAGACGTACAAACGTAAATAACTACATAAAAAAAAGACAAACATTCTTGAAAACTATTACCATAGACTATTTATTTATTGTTTGTATTACTTTCTAATGGAAATATGATGCCAATAAACATATAATCTTACCGTATGCGTTTACACAAATCAATTTTCCAACTAATAATATCCATATCATCTTCAGTTATAGTTTGCTGTCAGGCAAGATTTAAAAAAAAATCCTTTAATAATATCCGCATATTTCTCGGTTTTGGTGATTTCACTATGGTGCATGTTTATGTATGAAAACAGAAATCCAGTTTTATGTTGTGTCTTTGATTCTTACTTGAGTTTTATTAACTATAAAATTGACATTTAATTTATATAAAAAAATCGATGTTCGCCGATTTTATCTTTACAAGTTTTCTTTCAATGATTTTTTTATTTTTCCTTCCCCCTGTTTATTGTCTATTACTTCGAGATCTCTTTGGATTTTTTGTTTCAATTCCTATTTTTATTTATTTATTTATCTTTTTTCAAGAATTCAGGCAAAAGAAAAAAAACATCCTCAGCACGATCAGAAAATTTACAACAAAAACAGAACGAGAGTAAAGACCAAAAATAAGTACAGTTTTGTGCAAAAATTATAACTTGTGAGATATAGTTGTATTTTCAACAAGACGTAACTGTTAAATGTACCCAGTATCTTGCAAGTGTGACACTGAATTAGGTTTTTTAAGATATATGTAACGAGCTGTGCTTACATAGACGGCATCTTGCATCGAATCAAAATTATTAGCCACCAGCAGATGCCAGGTTGTTAAATTTAGCTTTCAGTACCATTTATATTAAATTTCTTAGATGTTTGAATGCAGTCATTGATCGATCTTAAAAAGAATCAGTCAATTTTTGTTAGTTTAAATGATTGAAAGAGTCTTTATTCTGGACTGGGTGATAGTTAGTGACAAGTATAACCTCACCATCAATAACATGTTTCCCTTTTTGTTATAAAAGTTGTACCCCAGTCTTTAATATCCGTTTCATGTCTATATTGTCCATAAACCGTGTCAATCTAAACGCTTGAAGAGGATGAGGGCAATACACTGCAAAATGCATTTTAATTTTGGTATACTATTGTTCACTAGCATGACAGTTTACTATTTGTGCTCATAAAACATTTTGATGGATAATTAAACCTTCGAATTACAATACCGTAATAATTAGGAAGGATATACCAATTTTGCGAGCTTTTCCCATGGCACATAGATTTCCTAAATGAAACCATTGGATACTAGTGAAAATAAAAAAAAAAACAATATTACCATTTAATATTTAAACGTTTTAATATGAACAACAATTGATCTGCAGCAGGTGACTCTCCTGGGTTTTAAGCAGTCCATCTTTTGACTTTGATAAACACGACTAATATTTTAACTTCATTTTTGCCTTAAAATAATGTTAGAATTACAGAAATATTTGTAATTGAATAGAGTCAATATTCAAATAAACCTCTGCATCTTTACTTGTGACTTCATTACATGTGTATTTTAAAACACTTTACCTCCTCACTTAATGCCCTTTAGAATAAGCTGTTTTTGTCTCATATTTATATTTATATCTGTATGATGTTAAACGTTATAATTCATGTGGGTCGTGGTTCAAAAAGGGAAGTCTTCCTTTAGCGTCTTTTAAAATCGACTTAAAAACTTATTCATCTACCATATATATATTTTTTTGTACGTCAAGTGGTTTTAAAGAATAAGATGAAAATGTGAAAAGAACGAAATCACATACATTTAAAAAAGATCTCTAGAATGTTGCATATGCGAGCTAGAAATGTGTTTATCTAAGTGATTGCAAAATAGTTCAACAAGGAAGGTCTCAAAGTATTATTTTGTTAAACTTAATTAATCATATGCCCAGTGTACGGATTTAGATTACCTTATTTGCTAAAGGAGGAAGTTATTTTTTTTCTACATGCCAATCATTTTGAATGCGGAAAAAAAATATTCAATTAATACGTACACCATTGTCGTTGTTCTACACACTGACAATCTAACATTATTTTACTTTCTATCACACCATCTTATAACAAATTGTTGCACAATTATATGATCTTAAAATGCATCATCTATTTTTTGGATATTAAAGAAAAGATAATGCAATCAATTTATAAGTAATGAAAGGTATCATTTGTATGTAAAATTGAAAAACTTTGGAACAAAAACATACATTTCCCTGTATATAAGAATCGTGCTTTGTGCACATCGAATTCTAAACAACAACTCATATATCGATCTTATGAAATCAGTAATTTTTCTTTGGTAAATTGTTTATTCTACAGAAACGGATTATTCTAAAACAATATCAAACAGAACTGAAATTTTCGTTTGATCTATCGTGTATTTTTTTTTCAAAAGTATTTACAAAAGCATATTATAAATTCAAATCTGCATATTCATTTATTACACACACACTCTATATATATATATATATATATATAACAGAAAGCCAATATAAAACTCTACCGGTTTCATTATATATACATATCGTTTCAATTTTTCAAAAATTAACTCTGAATTTTCTTTAAGTATAACTATTACTGTTTATCTGATCATTTTGTATAAACACCTCATGATCAATAATGAAACATTGGTTGCAGTACCTGAGTCTAACTGATCGCAGTTGCTTACCTGCTCCCTATATATGCTATCTATCTCCCCCCCCCCCCCCTCGCCCAAAAATAAAACGGCTTTACTTTACAACATCACAGACTACTTTAAGCACTTTCCTCACGTATCCCTGTATGTTTTTGTTTTACTTTTATAGATAAAATGTTATATAATAGTTTTATTTTAACTACATTTAATCTTCTTAGATAGGTCAGCATTGCGTTTCGTTTTTGACCCAATTTCTTTTAAACATTTAAATGCTTTCTAAGGTGATGTATCCCTGTTTGAAGGTAGTAAAAAAGACGTCAATGAACGATCCAAACATTTTGTTATTATAACTATTTGAATTAGAGTTAATTTTCATAATCAAGTTAATACATTGGAAATCAGTTTTAGAGGTTAAGGAATGCGTATATCCATACTAGCACAGGTTTAATAAACTGGATCATGTATATTTATAAAATTAGTTTTGTTTTGTTTCTTAATGAATTTAAATCGATAATAATATAAAATAGAGGACAAAATACTTAGCTGTACTGCATGGAATATTTAAACAAATTTCAAACCTAATGATATAACTGATAATTTCGAAAATAAATGTTCTGGCCTCTTTGTTTGTCATAAGCATGTTTTATAAGGATTTATCCTATTCATTTCCATAATAAACTGTGAACCCTGATCAAAGCTCCTTTATGCCAAAGGGTTATTAATTGAGCAACTTGAAATTACTCAAATAGGTAAGCTTACGAAACTAGCTTGCATTTTTATTGAATATGATTCTAAATTGAACATATTTTTACGACCTCCCTGTTTTATCTTTCGTGTACTTTCATGAAACGGCCAACAAAGACAACATCAATAACAACTGCCACACCGGATTTCATCAAAAAAGCTAATTTCAACTTTTAGCGTAGGTGAGTTTAAAAGAGCAAACTATACAAACTATCATACATATAATAAAAAATACACATGCATATATACTAAAAACTAAGAAAAGTGTTGCGTAAAAGAAAAGAAATTATCATTTTTTACAAACAAATAAAAATAGCGTTTACAGTTCAAGAATATATGTTATACATGTATATATATATTTTAAAATGCAAATGTAAGTTCTTTTATATACAGTACCATTCTTAATTTAATGACACTTGATCTGCATACATATACTCAAATCAATATTACATTGATATACCAAATAATATGCTTTCTATATGACCATGAAACACATTTCATACTAGACGATAACAAGAGGCCCATTGTCCACATCACTCACCTGAGCAACAATAGCCATAATGAAATCAGATTTATGGGGTCATATACGAAATATCTGGACAATGAAGTTGATAAGATCGTGTTTAAAAATATTTTGATTTGTTCTCCATATATTCTTATGATGAACATTGAGCCCCTTTAGTAACAGGGTTATTTCATAGTAATATCACATAATGATCGTTGCAGTTCTCAAGAAGAACTTGAAGAATTGTACACATATCTATAAACCTACACAAAACTTTGAGCCCATGGTGGGACCCAACATTGTCCAGGGGCCACAATCTAAGCAATCGAGAATCAACAATATGTCAAGATGCTTGCATATAAATGTAAGTAATACCATGTATTATAACATTTGAATTTTGGAGAATATTTTGAATTTTTATTCTATGTCAAACTTGAACCCCTCTAACGTGGTCCCACCCTACCCACGAATATTACGATTTTAATAAACTTAAATCTACACAATCTATGGATACTTTCACCAAAATAACAGCTTTTCTAGGCGATTGGCTTTTAGAAGAGATTTTTAAAGATTATTCTCTTCATATCACTTTATAAAAACTCGACGCGACCCTCCTCACACATTGTGGTCCAACCCTACTCCTGGGGATCATAATTTGAACAAACTTGACATAACCCTACCTGAGGGTGCTTCCAGACAAATGACCGATTTTTGGCCATTTGTATTTTTTCTATACATAATCCTAAGTAAAAATTTTACTCTCTAATGGTCCCACCCTACCCTCGGGGATCATTATTAAACAAACTTGAATCTACACTACCTGAGGAAGCTTCCGCACAAGTTATTGCATATTTGGCCAATTGATTTTGAAAGGAAGATTTTTTTAACATATTTCTTTTGTAAAAATTCGATCCCCCATTGTGGTTCCAACCTACCACCCGGGATTATTATTTGAACAAACGTGAATCTACACTACCTGAGTATGCTTCCACACAAGTTTCATTTTTTCTGGCCAATCGAATGTAGAGATTTTAATTTTTTTTTTAATATATCCTTATGTAAAAATTTAACCACATTGTGGCCTCACTCTAACCCCAAGAATCATAATTTTAACAAATTTGAATCTACTAATGTATTGCACAAGTTTTAGCTTTTCTATCCACACAGTTTTTGAACAGAAGATGTTTTAAGATTTTTCTCTAAATAATCCTTTGTAAAAATTCGACCCCCTCCCCGTTGTGGCCCCACCCTACCCCCTGGGATCATGATTTAAACAAATTTGAATCTACAGTCCCTAAGAATGCTTCTACAAGAGTTTCATCTTTTCTGGCCACACAATTTTTGAGAAGTAGATTTTTGAAAAATACCAACAAATTTTAATTGTTCTTTATTATATCCCCTTGAAACAGAGCGTGGTCCTTTATTTCAACAAACTTGAATCCCCTTTATTAAATAATGTTTTATGCCTAGTTTGGTTAAAATTGGTCAAGTGGTTCTGGGGAAGAGGTCGAAACATAAAAAGTTTACAGACGAACGGACGAACAGTAAGACAGACAGACTGACGCCGGACAAAAAGTGATCAGGAAAGCATTTGAGCTTTTATCTCAGGTGAGTTAAAAATTAAGATAAGTGATAAACTATGACAATTGTTCGTAAAAAAAATACATTTAAATCATCTGTATTTGATACTACACAAATTGATATTGAATATCCGAGTAAAAAGTAAAAGTTAAATTTGTACATTCATTTTGATTTAACATCTACAGTTACATGTAACTTAATGTTAAAACAGTTTATTCCCGCAGGTCTGCGACAGTTCTCTTTTTCTTCCAAAAATTAGAAGTTTAATCAGAATTCGTTTCTTTTCTCTGTTAATAAAAAATTAAGAAACAAAATATCGTGAATTTCGTTCAATGAAAAAAAATCTTAACGTTTTGAGTACCACCATATTATCAATTTATCATATATATAAATATTTTTGCAAGATTCTAAACTGGAATGTTGACGTTAAAGGCTTACTTTTTCACAAGATACACTTTGTGGACAATCTGTTGACATTGTTTTTTCTAACATTAAAAATTCAGATTCCTTCTCTTTGGTATGCCGAAATCTCTTAATCAAACTCTTTTTCTAAAACAAAACAAAACAACAAATGGGTTAATTATATCTAGTAATTACAGTAGAACTGGTCTTCTAAATGATCGAAGATTGAAAATAGATCGAGTTTTTTAGAATTGCAAAGCTAGCTTTTAACTTTTTATTAGCATGTTACCTTTGATTTGAAATAAAAACAAAATATAGCAGAAATTCTTTAAAATTTTGTTTTTTTTAAATCTAATTAAAAAAAAGGAAATAACAAAAGACTATCAATATTTCATATAAGGTTTAATAAAGAATGATAACCGTTTGTAAAATAACCTTCTCCCCTCACCCCAGGTTTAATCGACGGTGCATTTGATTTAGATGCCGAAGGACTTTGCGAACTTGGAGAAGTTTCCTTTGTCCCTTGCTCAGTGAAACTGAATATTGTACTCAAACTCGAGTATTTATTCCTTATACCCTGCCTCACCTGACAAGAAATTGCAATTATGATATCGATTTTTTTTTTTTTTTGTTTGGCTGAAGGAGATTTTAATAAAATCTTTAAAAGTGGTTTTTCTTCTGAAAAACTTTATTGTAATAGGGTTATATTTAAATCAAAATTAAGAAAATTTATTAGAATACTAATTTTTATATATGTATAGATACATGATATGATTGTATTAGATATTTAAAAAGCTGACCTTTTTGTCCAACAGAACGTGTGAAACAAAAATGAAAAACCCCTGAAAAATGAATATTTATTATAAATATGGCAATATATAAGTGAAACAACAGAAACAAAAACCAAAACACCAAACCAACATATGTTAAGCATATCTAACCTGCAGTGAATTTACAATGACAAACAAATACTGAAACACAACAGCATTTTCGTTAACTGCCAGGATTCCGAACAGCCAAGTCACTCCTAGTACTGGTAGAAGTGTTCCAAGTGACCGCAGACCGGATCTGGTATGATATTATTAGAAATAAGTTTTTTAGAAAAACGTTTTTCAAATATTATAAATATTAGTTCGATTCAATGTTTAAAGATGCATGTACATGTATGTTTGATGGCCTAGAAAACAGTATGCATTGCACAAGTAGTTTGTATGTTTTGTTGAAACATGTGACATGTTTGTGAATACTGATATTATTTTTTAATGTTAAACTTTATGTTTGATATTCGATAATCGGATTATGTTTAAGCTGATACATATATACTAATAGAAAAACT